>QGSO01000170.1:2099678-2167319 GCA_011037825.1 Carya cathayensis
GGGGGGCTGAATTTGTAGTTTTCTTTTGATTTATTTCAGGTTTCTTGCCCTTTGGATTTGGTGCTTCTTGATGAAATATTGAGATTATTTTTTGGGATTATGTTGTTTGTTTCTATTTAATATAACTGAATAATAAACCGTCAGATTTCTCATGGTGTGGAATTGGTCTATTCATCTAATTTTTTTGTTGCTTGATTCTTATTTTTTATTTGGCATTTCTGTGTTTCATTCAAGTAAGAGATCAACCATTAAGGTTTTTACCTGTTACTTATCGAAAATAAAAAATTCACTTTCTGACTATTTTGATACTTATTTTAGATTTTAGATTTTTTTAAATATATTTTCAAGAGATCTCATGTAAGGCAACTTGTCTTAAATGATGATTAATGCTTATTTCCTCTATTTTGAATGTAATTTGGCAGTTGGCAAAATATTTAGTGAAGATTATTAGAGAGAGAACTTCTAGGTGGGCTTGGTTTTTGTTTTGTTCCTGTTACTAGCCGGTGTCTGGATTTTTTCCAACTGGATTAAAAAATATGGATTTAGGGCAGAATTTTCTTGTGTGATTTCTTCAGAAGTGATATTATAGAGTAATTTGGGTGGTTCTGCCATTTGCATCTGTTTGTATATTGGCAAAATAGTATTCTAATGGATGTGGTTAAGAGACCTCTGTTAATAGTATGAAATGTTGATACTTGAGGGGCCATTAATGGGTTTATGTTTGTAGTAATTGATGGTTTATCATAACTCTTATGGCTGTAGTGTTTTCAACGATCAAGGTTCATAATATTTCTGTGCTAGGCTTGTTTACTTATTTTTATCCATATTTCTTTAGCGCAGGCCTTTGTAAATTTTAAGCCCTATGAAATGGAATTATCAAATGACTTGGCTGGTAAGAAACCAAAGCGGTTGACATCTGTGGTTTGGAATCATTTTGAGAGGGTCAGAAAGGCTGACAGTTGTTATGCTGTTTGTATTCATTGTAACAAGAAACTCAGTGGATCAAGCAATAGCGGAACAACACATCTGAGAAACCACCTAATGCGATGTCTGAAAAGATCATCCACTATTGATGTGTCTCAACTACTTGCAGCAAAGAGGAGGAAAAAAGATGCTCCCCTGGCCCTTGCAAATATCAGTTTTGATGAAGGACAGAGAAAAGATGATTATATTAAGCCAACAATTTTGAAGTTTGATCAGGATCAGAAAAAGGATGAAATCATTAACCTTGGAAGTAGTAAGTTCGATCAGGATAGAAGTCGGCTTGATCTTGCTCGCATGATCATATTACATGGTTATCCATTGGCCATGGTTGACCACGTTGGATTCAAAGTATTTGTCAAGAATCTTCAGCCGACATTTGACGTTGTGCCGAACAATGCTGTTGAGCAAGCTTGTATGGAAATTTATGAGAAAGAGAAACTAAAAATGTATGAGGCCATAAATCAATTGCATGGCAGAATTAACCTTTGTGTTGAAATGTGGTCTTCACTTGAAAATGTTGAGTATTTGTGTTTGACAGCACATTATATTGATGAGGATTGGAAATTACAGAAGAAGATTCTGAATTTTGTCACACTTGATTCTTCTCATACTGAAGACATGCTTTCTGAAGTGATTAATAAGTGTCTAATGGATTGGGATGTTGACCATAAGTTGTTTGCCTTGACATTTGATGATTGCTCCACGGATGATGACATTGTCCTGAGAATTAAAGAACAGATGTCTCATAAAAGGCCTCTTTTGATTAATGGTCAGTTATTTGATGTGCGATCTGCTGCACACGTTTTAAATTTGATTGTTCAAGATGCTCTGGAAGCATTGCGAGAGGTGACCCAAAAGATTCGAGGAAGTGTCAAATATGTTAGAAGTTCACAAGTAACACAAGGTAAGTTTAATGAGTTTGCCCAACAAGTGGGAATCAGCAGTAAGAAGAACTTGCTTCTTGATTGTCCAGTTCGATGGAACTCAACGTATATCATGCTTGAAACGGCCTTAGAATACAGGGGTGTGTTTTCTCTTCTGCAAGAGCATGATTCTGCCTACACAGTAGCTCTAACTGATGCAGAGTGGGAATGGACCAGTTCTGTAACTGGTTATTTAAAACTTTTTGTTGAAATCATAAATGTCTTTTCTAGCAACAAATTCCCAACTGCAAATATGTATTTTCCTGAGATTTGTGATGTTCACATCCAATTAATAGAATGGTGCAAGAGTCCAGATAATTTTCTCAGTTCCATGGCATTAAAGATGAAAGCTAAGTTCGATAAATATTGGAGCAAGTGCAGTTTAGCTTTGGCAGTAGCAGCCATCTTAGATCCTCGATTCAAAATGAAGTTAGTGGAGTATTATTATTCTCAGATTTATGGTAGTACTGCTTTGGATCGCATCAAGGAAGTTTCTGATGGTATAAAAGAACTTTTCAATGCGTACTCTATCTGCTCAACCATGGTTGATCAAGGTTCTGCTTTGCCCGGTAGCAGCTTACCCAGTACAGGTAATGACACCAGGGATAGACTAAGGGGCTTTGACAAATTTCTTCACGAGACTTCTCAAAGTCAAAATGCAACATCAGACTTAGACAAATATTTAGAGGAACCAGTATTTCCTCGTAATTGTGATTTCAACATCTTGAATTGGTGGAAAGTTCATATGCCAAGGTACCCTATCTTGTCCATGATGGCTCGTGATGTTCTTGGGACTCCCATGTCGACTATTGCACCGGGGTCTGCATTTAACACTGGAGGCAGAGTGCTTGATCATTGTAGAAGCTCACTGAATGCAGATACTCTACAGGCTTTGATATGCACACAAGATTGGTTGCGGATTGAATCAAGAGGTATGTGCATTAAATTTTTTTCATACATAAATATATTTGAATTACTTAATCTATTGATTGGTAAAACATATCTAATTATTTCTACTCTTCTGTATCAGATTTCAGTCCATCCTCGAGTTATATCCTACCACTTGCCATTGAATCAAATTAATTTGTCTAGGGTATATCTTTGTTGGTTCTTTTATGATGTGCATTCTTCTCAAAATGTCTGGATTCTGTGAAGTATATATATGCGCCAACAGCCAATTAACTTATTTTTGGTTTGATGGTGTTTTTTGTGCAAGGTTGACGGACACATCGGCTCATATGATAATGTCTAATTGTTTTTTACACTCGGGCAGTATCCTAGAAGCTGCTGTCTTGCTGCTTACTTTACCCCTGTCTATTCTGCATGTTCATATGTCGCAGCTAAATTTGTCATTACAGCTTGGAGTTATGTATCAAGAAGCAGTGTACATTTTGGAAGACTTTTAGATTCTGACAATTATGCTAAATTAGAGGGACCCTCTCTCTCTCTCTCTCTCTCTCTCTCTCTCTCTCCAAGGAATATCTGATCCACTTTCTTTTAATAATTATTTCAGTTTTCTTTATTATTATGGGGTTTTTTTTTTTTTGTTTTTAATTTTTGGTTTCTTTTATGTTTTATTTTCTTGGCTTTCAATGCATTAAATGCTCGTGGGCAATATGAACTCTTAGCAATATTTAATGTAGTATGGTTTATACGTTGTATCTAACTTTCTAAATTATAAAAAAATATTTTGAAAAAAAAAAAATACCGAAAATCATGATCTGCTGTCTCTCACTCTGGTTCTCACAGCCATAATTAATTTGATTAATGTGGCAAGCTCAACAGCTTTTACTTTTTAGACAGATATAATAAAGAGCTAGCAGGGTAAAAATAATATTGCAGATGAATTAAAAACCAACAAGGTATAAATAGAAGGAGGGGTTGGGGTCTCAACAATTATTCCATAATGGTTCGGTACAGTGCAAACATTGAACAACCAAAGTGGTCCCAATTTCATGGTTCCTGGCGTAGTGACTCTATTCATAACCAAAACAAGGGCCGCTACAACACGTAGAGAAATCATTATTATTTTTTGTTTGCGGTCTTTGACATAGTCTTCGAAGATTACTGCAACAGATATGCGACAACACGTAGAAAAGATCAGAGCAATGTGAATCTAAAATGCGCTAGAAAAAAAAAAAAATGCGCTAGGATGATGATGAGGTGCACTGAGGTTGACTGAACTGGAGTCATTGAAGGAGATCTCCACTCCCAACTTTCGTCCTGAGCTAAATAAGATCTAAGCTCCCTGTTAACGAAAGGTTACTCACAGAGGAGACTTCAAGCAGCAAGATTTGGATCCAAAAGGCTTGGATTTGCATAATTAGATCCAAGGGGATAGGCATTCTGCTGGATGCTCAGCTGTGAAATCATGGAAGCTAAAGATTTAGAGGTTGGTGGTAATGGTAATAGTCATGGATGCACTAGAGGGTGGTAGGCATAAAAAAGCAGAAAGAGAAGTGGTGGTAGGTTAGAAGGGAAGGAGAGAGAGGAAGAAGATGAAAGGAAGAAGAGAGACGAAGAGAAGAAAGGGGGGTAGAAGGAGAGGGGAGAAAACTTTATAAGAAAGCTTATTATTTCAGGAGAGCTGAGGAGGATGTTTTGTTGGGGAATAGGTGGATGGTGGAGGCTGAAAGAAGAGAGAGGGAGAGCTTTTCTCTAAAAGCTACAGAGATAATGAGATATCAAGGCTTCTGGTTTTTCGCAAGCATGGTCATTATCAATTATTAAATACAACTAGGGGAGAAAAATGGAAGAGGACGACCTAGCTAATAGAATTTTACCCTCATGACCTTATACAACAGTGGAAATAATGACATGAAACGAAGGATGAATAATTATTGGGAGAGCTGACAAACGTTACAGGGGAAGCTGACATAGAACCTAGTGCAAAACGCAGAGGTCAGTCATGAGGTCTGACACTGAGAAGTGTTGATTATTCTGTGAAGTTTTTCATGTTGGGTCCAAAGACATATTTAATTAGCGACTCCTTGATAGATATCAACTCGGGGAACTCTGTCTTCAACTTCGTTACATCCAACTCGTTGTTGCATCGAGGGGCCGCAAGGACCTTTGCCTGTTCTTCAAGTGTGAAGTTTTCCCACTTGAAGTCAGGGTCAATGTATTGCTTGTACAGATCAAGAACCTCATTGTGGCTCACAACCCCAGGGTTTGTGAAGTTCCATATACCCTTCAAATTTCGCTTTGCCATCTCAATTGAAATGGGTAGAAGCTCATCCAAGAGAGTCATGCTATTTGGGATGTTAACCACTTTGCTATAATGAGTAATCTTATATATGAAGTTGCCTGGATTGTTTAGGTCAGATGATATTGGCATCCGACCTCTTAAAACGCAGACATTGTCATATTCTTCCAGCAGCTCTTGAACCTGAATAAAAAATCAAAATGAACTTATCAGGGCAAACACATAATCTCAGAAAAGATATATAAACATACAATGATTCTTAACAAATTACCATAGCCCTGGTTTTGGAAAAGAAAGAACCGGCGTAATTGGGTTTGTCATTCTCTGTAAATCCAATGCCAGAGCCTTCAGGATGTGCAGCATCATACTGGTATATACACCCTGAAGAAAAATGCATCATCAAGAGTCCATGCTCTCTGCAAACTTCTGCTAAGGTTAAGGCTCCAACAACATTCGTGCGAATTGTTTCTACTTTGTGAAACTCGCACCAATCTGCATTAGGTTTACCAGTCAGACCAGCAGCATTAAAAACATGACTTGGCTTAACGTCACGAATATCTGCCAAAAGTGATGACCGATCCTCTAGACGCCCTCTTCCGTATTCGTAAGGAATTCCTTGTATCTCACATAGCTTTCCAAGCAGACCCCCAACCCAACCAGTTCTACCATAGATCAAGAACTTCAAGGAATGTTTTTTAGGAAAGCCACTTCGGTTGACAACATGGGATGCAGCGAAACCATCAGCCCCAGTAACGAGAATGTCCTTTGGGGTATATTTAGCCATCTCAAACCAGTGCCTACAAAAAAAAAAAAAAAAAAAAAAAAAAAAGACATTACAACTAAGAACTTTACCATGATTTGATTAAATTTTTAGCAAAAAAATGAACACACGCAAGACAGATCCATTGAAACAGGTTGGAGATCCCCACGATAAATAGAAAAGCCCCCATTTTAAATAAAATAAAATAAAAGGAAGATCTCAACGCATGGTATGCATGGATACTCCCTCTCTGCATTTGGTTGCTTACTGTAAGTGATAATGCCCCAGACCAAGTCAAACACAGATAAATATAAATCTTAGAAGATCACTCCTAGAGATATACAATTTGTAAATTCAAATATTGAGAGAGATACGGATAAATGTAATTCAAACTAAGTGAGGATCATTCGGTTGTTATCTTGTTATATTGTAATCAACTATATTGTTTATAAATATAAGGCAGGACGCCTCCATACCATTACGGGAGAGCAAAGTATTTATCCAAAACTATATTATTTTTAGTTATTGTTTTATGGTATCAAGAGCCATTAAAGACCAAAGTCTGTGGTCCATGGCCTCAGATTCTTCAAGCTCTTCTGTAAACCCCCCACCAGATCAATCTTCCCACCTGCCATCCCTTTCAAATCTCTCCAATTTCAACACTATTAAACTCAACAAAGACAATTATTTATTATGGAAGGCACAGATCATGTCGTATCTTCGTGGTCAGCAATTGTTTGGCTTCGTTGATGGCAGTATCACTCCTTCATCATCTTTCTTGCCCTCTGTTGGGGGTGTTTCACTACCCAAACCATTGTTCACACGATGGTTTCAGCAAGATCAAGTCATACTAAGTTTGCTGGTATCCTCTCTATCGGAAGGCGTCCTCACTCAAATCGTTGGCCTTTCCACATCTCGTCAAGCGGGTTAGCTTTGGAGCGCATGTTCTCTGCTCACTCCCAAGCCCGGATTACTCGCATCAGGTTCCAGCTCTCCACTCTTAAAAAAGGTGACTCCAATCACAGATTACTTTCAGAAGGCAAAGAACCAGTCTGATACTCTTGCTGCCATTGGCAAACCATTGGAGGAATGTGAAATTGTCTCCTATCTTCTGGCTGGTCTTGACACAGCCTATGATCCCCTTATTACGTCCATTACGACAAGGGTAGATCCTATGACACTTGATGATGTCTTTGGCCACCTATTGAAATATGAGGTGCGGCTTGAGCATCAGACCTCTGTTGTTGACATGGCAGTAGCATCTGCCAATCTTGCAACATCTCGAGGAAACCAATCCAATAACCGCAACAATGGCAACCGCGAACGTTATCCCTCCAACAATCGTAACTGTGGCCGTGATCGAGGTCGAGGTAACTCCACCAACAATTCTCAGTCATCTTGCGTCCAATGTCAAGTATGCGGTAAATCTGGTCACTCTGCACTATCTTGCTGGTATCGCTTTGATCAATCTTTTCAGAGCACTCAACACGCACCTACTGCATTCACGGCTACGTATCCTTCCAACAATGAGGCGACTTGGTATGCTGACTATGGAGCCACTCATCACCTGACTAATGACTTTCAGAACCTCAACCTAAATGCCGAGCCATATCATGGTCCATACCAAATTCAAATTGGTGATGGTATAGGTTTTTAAATATCGCTCATGTTGGCTAATCTATATTGCCTTCCACTCATAATTCCTTCTTACTGAAAAATCTTTTGCATGTGCCTTTAGTTGCAAAGAATTTAATTTCAGTACGTAAATTCACTACTGACAATGGTGTTTTCATTGAATTTTATGGGGATCATTTTTGCATCAAGGACGAGGCCAAGAGGAGAACTAAGGGTGTTCATCCGGACCGGATTTTTTTCCGGTCCGGTCCGGAAATCCAGAATTTGGGTGAATCTGGGCGGTTATCCGCCCGGATTATACCTGGGCGGTTTAAGAAAACCCGAATCCGGTTTTATAACCAAGTTATCCGTAACCAGATTATATACCCGTTTTTTTTTTTTTTTTTTAAATTTTTATTTTTATAAAATTTAAAGTGCTATATATTTTTTTAAAATAAAATATTGCAAAACCCGGATTGAATCCGGTTATAATCTGGATCCGGCTTTTATTCTAAAATAGAAACAAACAATCCGGTTATCCGCTCGGATTGAGTCCGGATTCAATCCGGACGGATAACTGCCCGGGTTTGAAAATCCGGATTTGGATGCACACCCCTAAGGAGAACAGTGAACACTACTGTGCGGCAAGGCTGAATCTGGTTTATATCCTTTCCCTTCCACCGTGTCTGCTCATCTCAAGTCCCAAGCACTCCTTACCACCAGCGCTCCACTCACCACTCGGCATGCTCACTTTGGTCACCCCTCCATGAAATTAGTTCGTAGCATTGTTTCAAAATTCTCGTTACCCTCGTCACCAAATAAAGTTGATGGTGTATGTGCTGCTTGCCAACAAGGCAAAATCCATCAATTACCTTTTTCTATGTCCACGGCTACTGTTGAACCTAAAGTTTCAAGTTTTATGTAATTATATATTTACACACGGATTTTGATGATAACAAATGAATTCAAAGAATGAAGGAATCTCAAGCTCAAGTTGTTCACACAATGGAGTCAAGCACATCAAATAACCAAGCATGAGCAAGAAGGAAACAAGTTCACATTAAAATCATAGAGAAATGTTGTAAATCTCTTAAAATTCGAAATTAGGATTAAGGCTCAAAAATTAATATTTTATCATAAAGCATTAAAATACATTTTCCACATGTGCATGAATATTTTGAAAATTAAATTTGAAAATTTTGAAAGATAATTGATTGTCATCTTTCACATGTGCATGCCATGATTAAAGGGTTGAACTTTGAAAATATTAAAGATGATTGATTGTCATCTTTCACATGTGCATGTTTTATTTGAATATTTTCAAAAGTGATTGATGCTTTTCTTGACTTATGCAAAAGGAAGATGCCTTTGTTTGAAAATTTTGAAAAGTAAAGTGTGCTCCTTTTGTCATATGCAAAAAGTAAAAGATTAGGTTTGAATTTTTTGAAAAGTAAAGTGTGCTCATTTTGTCACATGCAAAAAGTAAAAAGATTAGGTTTGAAATTTTTGAAAAATGAATGATGATGTCTTTGACATGTGAATCTTTTTAAATTTGAATATGAAGTCTCATATGCCTATAAATAGATCATTTGAGAGCTTCACATTCACAACACCAAGAGCATACAACTCTCATTCAAAGCTTTCATTCTCTCTTCTCTAAGCATTGAGCCTTAATCCTTTTTCATTTTGAGAGATATAGGTTGTGCTGTATTGTTCTTATTTCACTCATTGAGGAGTGTTTTCTGATATTCTACCCACTATCAATTCTTGTATCAGTAAAAGGGTGTGTACAACCCTTGTGCGTGTAGAAAGTGTTCTACACAGGGAATCGTTGAATCACCACGTGTAAGGTGATTGCAAGTGTAGAGGGTGTTCTACACGGATCCTTTGTAGCGGTGTTGTTCAAAGGTGTAATAGGTTTTTACCTCCACCTGAAGGAGGTTGAATAGTGAATTCGGGGATCCTCAAGGGGTAGCTTGAGGCGAGGACGTAGGCAGTGGGGCCGAACCTCGTTAACATACTGAGTTTGATTCTCTCTTACCCTTACTCTTTATATTTATTGCTATTTCGTATTTTGTTTATATTTGATATTGTATATTTGATTTATAATTGTTATTTTTTTAAATACAACTCAATTCACCCCCCCTCTTGTGTTAGCCATCTGGGCAACAGCCACTTCCAAAGGCCCTTTAGATCTTCTTTTCAGTGATGTATGGGGACCATCTCCTTATTTATCTTCTGAAGGAAATAAATATTATGTTATTTTTGTTTATCATTTCAGTAAATATTCATGGTTATTTCCTATCTCTAATAAATCTGATGTTTTACCCCTTTTCCGCTCCTTTCATCTACATGTCGAGCGTCTCTTTAACACAAAAATTAAAATGGTTCAAACTAATTGGAGTGGTGAATTCCGAAGCCTTCATAAATTATTTTAATACACTTGGGATTCACCATCGCATTACTTGTCCTCACACTCACTAACAAAATGGCTCCGTTGAACGATGTCATCGACACATCGTAGAAACTAGTCTTGTCCTCCTCTCTCATGCGTCTGTACCATACAAATATTGGGACTCAACCTTTCAAATGGCTTGCTACCTTATAAATTGTTTGCCCACTCCCATCTTGTCTCACATATCTCCGTTGGAAAAATTATTTCAACAACAACCAAATTACTTGTTTCTATGTGTTTTTGGGTGTGAGTGTTGGCCCTATCTCCATCCCTATAATCGTCACAAAATGCAGTTTTGTTCTCAACGTTGCATCTTTCTTGGATATAGTTCTCATCACCGTGGGTACAAATGTCTTGAACCTAAATCTGGCCGAGTGTTCCTCTCCCGACATGTCATATTTAATGAGTTAATTTTCCCCTTTAAAGAAACCATACACGAGTCTATCATCATTCCAGATCGTCCAATCCTTTTACCATCCACACTCCAAGTGTCTAACTCCTCTACTCATGTGTCACAACCAGTCGAAACACCCTCTCCACCTCCACCCAACTCTCCTAGCCCACTCTCACATGTCTCAAGTGAACCTTCACATATGGCTACCTCACCAACACTTTCAACGCTAGAGTCAGTTCAGCCTAACGCAGCAGTCAATCCTCCATTGTGTTCTCATCTGATGCAAACTTGACTCCAGAATAACATTGCAAAACCCAAGCAGTATCATGATGGTTGTGTGCGCTATCCTCTGTCGAAAGCGTTAATGGCTACTGGTGACTTATCTCTGGTTGAACCAACCTCCTTCACTCATGCTTCTAAACATGTGGAGTGGCGGCAGGCAATGAATACCGAGTTCAATGTATTGCTTAAAAATGACACTTGGTCACTTGTTAAACCACGCAACAACATGAATGTGGTGGGATATCGTTGGGTCTATAAAATCAAAAGGAAGCCGGACAACACACTTGATTGATATAAAGCTCGTCTTGTGGCTAAAGCATTGTTTTTAATTTCGTGCCGTACCGGCTACTGGTCCGGTATAGAAATTGTACCTGTTTCGTACTGGTCCAAATATCGGCCGATATTTCGGCCTGTACAGGGCTACGTACCGGTTAGTATTTTGACCTTTACTTCTTTTTTTTTTCATTTATTCAAACTACATGTTCATTTTTTGACCCACAATTCAAACTAGTCTATTTATAATTTATATATATATATATATGTATTTATGCATAATTTATTCATATATAGATTATTATTTTAGAATATAATTAATATATATATAATTTATTCATATATCGACTATCCTAAAACGGTACATGAAATAGTATCGATACCAAAATATTTCGTTCCAGTGCATTGACGGGTACGGCATCCGGTACGGTATTCAAAACATTGGGCTAAAGGGTATCATCAACAAGAAGGACTAGATTTTCAAGACACATTTAGTCCAGTGGTCAAACCCACAACTATTCACCTGGTGCTCTCTCATGCCGTGAGTTAACAATGGTGCATCAAATAGCTTGACATCACCAATGGCTTCCTCCATGGATTTCTTAATGAGGAGGTATATACGCAACAACTTCCTGGCTTTATACATCCTCAATATCCAGATCATGTCTGTAGGCTTCATAAGGCCCTTTATGGACTAAAACAGGCACCCAAAGCCTGGTATTCACGCCTCAGTGATAAGCTTCTATCTCTCGGCTTTACCAATGCAAAGTCAGATGCTTCACTTTTTGTTTATCAAAGTGCTCAAATAATGATCTACATTCTGGTCTATGTAGATGACATATTAATCACCGGATCTTCTCCACTTGCGGTGTCCTAGGTTATCGGTCTCTTGGCATGGAATTTGCTCCCAAAGATCTTGGAGATCTTCATTATTTTCTTGGTGTTGAGGCTCACCGTGTACCCGAAGGCCTCTTCTTCTCTCAACATAGATATATTGTCAATCTCTTGCACCGTACAAACATGACTCATGCTAAACTGGTTGCTTCTCCAATGTCCATTGCTCATAATCTAACCATGTTTGCTGGGGATGCCTTTGAAGACGAAACACTCGACAAAAGTACATTTGGAGCACTTCAATATCTATCATTAACAAGAGCCGACATTTCATTTGCCGTTATCCGAGTCTATCAATTTATGCATCGACCAACGACAATTCATTGAACAACAGTAAAATGCATATTGCATTATCTGAAACACACGATCGATCATGGCATCCTTATCCGACCAAGTCATACACAACTTATCGCCTATTCCGATGTCGATTGGGCAGGTTCCCCTGATGATCGGCGATCAACTAGCGGCTATTGCGTCTTTTTTGGTCATAATATTGTGACTTGGAGTTCCAAGAAACAAATCACAGTAACTCGGTCTAGTACAGAAGTTGAGTATCGAGCTATTGCAAATACTATAGCTAAGATCATATGGTTACAATCTCTTTGTCATGAGCTTAGCATCTCCCAGCCCCATGCTCCTATATTCTGGTGTGGCAATATTAATGGCGCCACCTATTTGACAGCTAATCCGGTTTTCATGCCTGTACCAAGCATATAGAATTGAACTATCATTTTGTACGTGATCAGGTGTCAAAGAAATTGTTGGATGTCCAATTCATCTCCGGGAAGGATCAAGTGGTAGATGTGTTGACGAAGCCTTTACCTTCACCACGGTTTACTTTACTCAAAGACAGGCTTCATATGGCTGTTGCCCCGCTTTGCTTGAGGGGGCGTGTAAGTGATAATGCTCCAGACCAAGTCAAACACAAAGATAAACATAAATCTGAGAAGATCACTCCTAGAGATATATAATTTGTAAATTCAAATATTGAGAGAGATAAGGATAAATGTAATTCAAACTAAGTGAGAATCATTCTGTTGTTATCTTGTAATCAATTATATTGTTTATAAATATTAGGCAGGACGCCTCCATACCATTATGGAAGAGCAAAGTATTCATCCAAAAATATATTATTTTTAGTTATTGTTTTATTACGGACTACTCTCTACATCTCATAGAATTACTTGTCAGAAAAGGTGGTTCTCGACTTGTTTAGTTACATAGTTCAAATGAGATGTGATTTTTTATTGAAAGTTAAATAAAATATTATTATAATATAATTTTTTAATATTAACTTTGTTTTGAAATTTGAAAAAATTGTAATAATTATACGAGATAAGATGAGATAGTTTAGTTTTATATAGTCAAACAAACTTTTTAAAAACTAAACAACAGAAGACATAAGCCACACTTTTTCTTTTGCCTCCTCTCTTTCCAGATGCAAATAAAAATAAAACGAAAGTACTTTAGCCACAAATGAATTATATAAAAGTAAACCTACAAACTGATGTGTCTTGATATTGTACGTCAAATTGTAAAGTTACTTTTATTATAAAGTATATCTAATGGATTTCATGAAGTCACAACAGTTTGTGAATTTATTCTGTATAATCTCTTTGTGTATGTATCAATTCTCAAAATAAAATACAGACAACAAAACAAGTTAGAATCAAAATTAATCAGTTCAACGTTCATCAAGCCCCAACACAAGTTACCAGATCCAACATGTTTTGTATAACTAGAAGCAATTATACACGATCCATGTATATTCATATACCCACCCATACTTAAACTAAGGGGCTGTTCGGATTTAGAAATTATTTCGTTTCATCTCATCTAATCATTATAAATTTTTCAAATTTCACACAAAATAATAAACAATTCAACTTTTTTTAAATCCTAAAATAATAATTAAAAAATAATATTCTAACAATATTTTATTCAACTCTCAACTTTCATCTAAAATCATTTCATCTTATCTCACTATCCAAACAAGTAGAATCCCATTGCTAAAAACGCATATACATCTTATTTCTACCACCATATCCCAATAAAACTCCCATAGGAGACACACAGTACCCAAGCACCCAAATCACAGTAAGCAAATATGTACTGTCCTTAAATAAAAAGCAAATAGCGTAATTAATATAAAAAATGTTTACATTGATCACAAATCTAACTATAGTGAGAATGACGCATGTTAAGGAGAGCTCCAAAAACAATACTAAAATCAATCATCCTTGATTCTTCTAGGAATTACCTAAAGCTAACGTAGACAATGTAATATATATATATATTATTGATGTGAGAATATTTAATTTATAAGATTCAATTTTTAAATTTATCTTGCAAATCAAAAACATCACATGTCATCGGTACGTAAGATGTATCATCCGCTTCTGTTTACAAGTGAAGTAGAAATGTTCATGCTTACGAAATTAGCACTTTTTGCTATAAACAATGAGTACACGCAAATTTGAGAAGGAAAAAAGTCCTAATAGTGAACTTACCTGCAATCAGGATAGCAAGAGAGAGAGAGAGAGAGTTACGGGTAATTAGGTAATGAAAGATGAGAGAGAGCTCGAAGATATGGTTGTTTGGGAGAAGTTGGACGACTCCCATATATACACTCCCTAAAATCTACATCAGCGAGACAGTTGAACGTTAGGTGAGTCGTAGAGGCTCCTCAACCGACGAAAATGGCATCCACTGGACCACTATTGCCTCATCAGTACGTACACGAATTCACGTGCATGTTCTGAAAATGTATTAGATATCTATGATTTTTAAATGGAAGAAAGTTTGGTAAAAGAAGATGGCGGGATGAAAATGTGGTAGATATGATCATTGTTGGATATAAGAACGGTTTCGCAAAAGATGGTTGGATGGAAAATCTTGTACGTACAATTGTTGGATAGAATATGATTTTTTAACCAATAATTTAATTGAAATATGATTACTAATTCTGAAATGCTTCAGGCTGGATGGGTGTGAAAGAAATTTTCACACCGACCAATAGAAAACTGCCACGTAAGCTATATTTGAGGAGCTAAAATGCACCCGCATGTAAAACACACTCTCCCTTTCCTTCTCTCCACCCCTCTCCCTCCCCCATCCGCTTATCCCATCTCCATTAACAGTCATCTGGATCACTAACCTCTTTAAAAATATTCTGGATTTTGGATTTCAAAAAAATATATAATTGTTGAATCAGAATCGAATATTGAAGCCAAGTAAAACTTGAGATTGGAGGTAAATCAAGAATTGAAACAATAACCAACCAACATAAAGAATTATTAAAAAAACTAAAGGGTTAACCAATGAAGATAGAGAAAGGGAGATGAAAATGAGTAGAGAGAGAGATGAAAATGAGTATGTATCATAAGAAGGGCACATCAAGAAAATCGTCAATAGGAAACAATAAAAAACACTTGCCAAATTCTTTGCTGTCAATGAGCTACTAACTCTTCAATTTCCAGACAAGTCCATTCATAGTGGCAAAAATAGTACGTAGGGAAAACTCAAAATATAATCTGTAAGAACTTAAAAGAAATGCTGAAAAACAGAGAGACCAACTTAGTCTCTGCTACAGCTTCATTCTAATTTAAATAGTGCAGTACACGTTATGGATTTACACAAGTAAATATGGAAAGGAAATATTACAGCTTTACAAGAATAAATATAGAAATATACAGGATGGAAAGAAGACTTCTAGCATGATACAAGGGAAAGAGGAAAATAAGGGAGGTGTTAATCATGTTGGTTTTGGAGAAGATTGATTTGCAGCTGCAAGTTTGGAAAGTCCATGATCATCGGTTTCAATTGTGGAATGTCCAGAGTTGATTGGTCTAACACCCCCTCTCAAAGTGATGGGGATTAAAATCACCATTAGTTTGGACCGTAAGAAATTAAACCGAGAGGCAATGTGGCCCTTGGTGAAAATATCAGCAATCTGATCTTGGGTAGAAATATACTTCACTTGAATGTCTTTGTTGAGTACTTTTTCCCGGATGAAGTGATAGTCGACTTCGACATGTTTTGTGCGAGCATGAAAGACCGGATTGGAGGCTAAAGCAATAGCTCCAATGTTGTCACACCAAATAGTTGGAGTGGAAGGTAGGAGCACAACAAGTTCCTTCATAAGCATACGAATCCAATACAGTTCCGCAGTTGCAATTGCCAAACTGCGGTATTCAGCTTCTGTGCTACTCTTGGATACGATGGGTTGCTTCTTGGATGTCCAGGTGATGAGATTTTGACCAAGGAATATGCCATACCCAGTTGTGCTACGACGATCATCCGGATTGCCAGCCCAATCGGAGTCGCAGTAAGCTTGTAAGTTTATAGCACCCGATGAAAAATAAAGGCCATAATCAATACTACCCTTAAGGTAGCGAAGTACTCTTTTGACTGCAATCCAATGGGGCTCACGAGGATTGTGCATAAATTGGCACAATTGATTGACAACATATGCAATGTCGGGACGCGAAATTATACAGTATTGAAGAGCCCCAACTACACGGCGATATTCAGTAGGGTCAGACAAAAGCTCACCTTCCTTGGAAGAAAGTTTCGGTCCAGAGGTTGATGGACAGTTGAGAGGTTTAGCACCGAGCATTTTGGTGCTCTCAAGAAGATCAGTAATATAATGGGTTTGACGGAGATGAAGCCCATCTTGATCACGACTGGCTTGGACACCTAGAAAGAAACTTAGCTCACCCAAATCTTTAACAAGAAATGAATCCTTGAGAGATAAAATAAATGAATCAATAGCATCCGTGCTTGAACCAGTGACAAGGATGTCATCAACGTAAACCAACACATATAATTTTACTGAATCAGTAGCATATATAAAAAGTGAGTAATCAGCAGTGGACTCAATAAAACCATATTCCAACAGAGACTGTGATAGACGGCGAAACCAAGCACGTGGTGCTTGTTTGAGGCCGTACAAAGACTTGTGCAAACGGCACACATAATCTGGATAATTGTCATCAACAAACCCTTGAGGTTGCTCCATAAACACTTCTTCATCCAAAAACCCATGCAAAAAAATTATTTGAAATATCTAACTGACGTATATTCCAGTTAAAAGAGACAGCTAAAGCAAGAACCATTCGGACGGTGGTGTGTTTCACTACGGGTGAAAACGTTTCGGCATAGTCAATGCCATATTGTTGATCAAACCCCTTGGCAACTAGACGCGCTTTATAGCGCTCAATACGACCGTCAGAGAGCCTTTTGATCTTAAAACCCATTTATTTCTAACAACATGCTTACCGGGTGGACGAGGGCAGAGGGACCAAGTTCCATTCTCCATTAATGCGTCAAACTCAGAGCCCATCGCAGCACGCCAGTGAGGAGAAGAGGCAGCTTGGGTGTAGGTGGAGGGCTCAGCTTCGGTGACTACCGTGGAAAGAACTTGTAGGGGATGCCGAGTGGAGTATTGAGAGATGAAATCTGGAAAAAGTTTGGGTTTAGAATTACCAGCCATGGAGCGGGTTGTGACACGAGGGGGGTTAATGTCTTGGCTATTTGAGAGTGGAGAGGCCGATAGGATGGAGGTAGGAAATGAAGCTGTAATAGGGGGATCGAGTGGGGGAATCAGGGGATTTTCTGGTGGATGATCCGAAAGGGGAAAGGTAGGAGAAAGATCTGGAATTTCGGACTGGGTAGTGAAATCGGTTTCAGGATTGGGAGCAATTTGGGTAGTCAATGGTGGAAATGAGAATAAAGGAGGAGACATACCTGGGGAGACCGTACTCTGTGAGGCAGGAGAAGAGAGGACTTCATCACGTGCAGCTGGAAAATCTTTTTCATTGAAAATAACATTGTGGGACACAAATACACGGCCAGTTTTGTAGTCAAGGCACCTATACCCACGTTGTTGACTCGCATAGCCTATGAAAATGCATTCTTTACTACGAAAAGAAAGTTTGTGAGTTTCATAAGGTCTAAGTAGAGGAAAACATGCAGACCCAAAAATTTTAAAATGTGAATATTTGGGAACCTTTTTATGGATCATGTAAAAAGGTGTCAAATGATGTAAAACTTTGGTGGGAAGGCGATTAATAAGATAAACAGATGTGAGGAAAGCATCAGGCCAATATGTATTTGGTAGGTGAGATCGAGCAAGAAGAGTTAATCCAGTTTCAACTATGTGACGATTTTTACGTTCGGAGATCCCGTTTTGTTGTGAGGTATGAGGGCATGTTAATCGATGGAATATGCCATTTTCTTGTAAAAAGGATTTAAAGATGATGGAGGTATATTCACCACCATTATCAGTTTGTAATTGTTGAATTTTACAAGAAAATACATTTTCCACAAGAGTTTTAAATTGTTTAAAAAAAGTGAAAACCTCATTTTTAAATTTAATGGGATATAGCCAAGTAAAACGAGAAAAGTCGTCCACAAAGATAACATAATATTTCGATCCACCAACTGAATACACAGGAGACGTCCATACATCGGAATGAATAAGAGCTAAAGGACGAGTTGTTTGACGAGTTGAGTCACTAAAGGGTAATTGTTTGGATTTCCCTAAAGGACACGACGAACAAAATCCTATTTTATTTGGTATAGAAACATCTAAATGTTTAAAAGTGACCAATTTATTTAAAACAACTTGAGATGGGTGGCCAAGACGATCATGCCACGTGTCGAGAGTGGTGGACACACCAAGTTTGGCCGCAAAACAAGAAATTTTCTTAGAACAAGATTTATTGTCTGCAATTGGATAGAGTCCGTTCTTAACTTGCCCTTGGAGTAGTAGTCGCCCCGTGTTGTTCTCCTTTATAGAAAAATCATTTCCAGTCAGTACAAAATAACAATCATTGTCCAAACAAAATCGGTTGATAGAGATTAAATTTGAGGAAGCATTTGGACAATGAAGAACATTTGATAGAGTAAAATCAGAATGATTTGAAGTGAGAGAAGTGTTACCCATATTTTGAATCACCAAACCTGAGCCATTTCCAACTGTGATAGTCTCTTCTCCTTCATAGGGCTGTGCGGTGGTCAGGTTTGCCGTATTATTGGTAATGTGGGCATTGGCCCCACTGTCTGCATACCACACCTGTTGAGTATAAGAAGTATTCCCTTCAGCAGCCATAGCAGCAAGATCGGATGGTGGTAAGCGGCCTTGATAGGAGAAATTAAAGCGATTGTAGCAATCAAGGGCCATGTGACCCTTTTTACTGCAGATCTGACAAATTGGTCTATTGTCACCAGAGTGAGGTGCATCTGGCCGGTTGCTAGAGGGCCCCACATGAGATAGGGAACGTGTAGTTGGTGTAGGCAAACGAGTTTGGGAGAAAGCACCTGGACCTCTATTCTTCTTTTGCGCCGTTGACTTTGAATAAGTAGCTGCAAAAGCAAAATTAGTGTCAGCGGGAACAGAGGGGTTAGAGGCCTCCATTAACGTCTCAAAGTTCAACAGCTCGGTCGGGAAATCGTCTAGAGAGAAGTCCTTGTCCCTAGTTGCAAAGGTAAAGGCAGTGACAAAAGGCATGAACTGTGGTTTGAGTCCACTCGAAAGGTAAGTGATGAGTTCTTGCTCTTCCACGGGTATGCCGGCAGCGGACAGTTGGTCTGAGAGGAGCTTGGCCTCTTCAATGTAAGAGAGGCATGAACGAGTATTTTGGGAAATGGTTTGAAGTTGTCTTTTGAGAAAGGCAACACGAGACCGTAAGGCTGAAGAGAAACGGGTTTGAAGAGCATCCCAGACTTGCTTGGAAGTCTCCAAATTAAGGACGGTAGAGACAAGTTTTTCAGTGATAGAGGCATAGAGCCAACTGAGAACACAGTTATCTTTCTTAGACCACTGAGTATACTTCGGATTCGGAGAATCATTAGGCAGAGTTTTGGCTAGAGCAAGGCTGGTACCATCAACGAGTCCAACCATGTCATGACTCTTTAGGAAAACAAGAAACTGGATCCGCCAGGTGAGATAATTGGGGCCATCCAATTTCGGAAACTGAGGTGAAGTTTGGAGAGAAGAGGCCACGGTATGTGGGGTTTTTTTTTTTTTTTTTTTTTAATGTTTGCGGAAGCTGGGTTATAGGAACGGTATTGCTGGGCGTGAGCCTTAGCTGGCTGATACCATGTAAGAACTTAAAAGAAATGTTGAAAAACAGAGAGACCAACTTAGTCTCTGCTACAGCTTCATTCTAATTTAAATAGTGCAGTACACGTTATGGTTTTACACAAGTAAATATGGAAAGGAAATATTACAGCTTTACAAGAATAAATATAGAAATATACAGGATGGAAAGAAGACTTCTAGCATGATACAAGGGAAAGAGGAAAATCAGGGAGGTGTTAATCATGTTGGTTCTGGAGAAGATTGATCTGCAGCTGCAAGTTTGGAAAGTCCATGATCATCGGCTTCAATTGTGGAATGTCCAGAGTTGATTGGTCTAACATAATCTTTGCACAGGAAAGCTTCTTTTCTTAGTTGGGACTTTGGCCCAAATTATAGCTTTCCATATCCAACAACAGAATAACTAACATAGGGCATTTGCGCATGTTGGGTAGAAAGAGAGATAACGAATGAGAGACGGATATTGATTCAGACCCAAAGATGTTTTAGGGTTTTCGTCAGTATCGAGTGCAGGTGTGGAGGAGTGCAGATAGGAGTTGGAGAGGGAGAGAAATGAGAGGGCTAGGGCAAGATGGGATACGTAGACAGGGGAGGGAGAGGGAGGGAGAGAAGGAAAGAGAGAGTTTCTTCTGTATGCAGGTGCATTTTAGTTCCTTAAAAATAAGCCAACGTGGCTGTTTTTTATTGGCTGGTGTTTCTTTCACAACCATTTGGCCTAAAGTGTTTCCCTTACTAATTAACATATAATTGTTACAATGGTAAAATATGATAAAATTAAATAAACTAAAAATTTAAAAAAAAATTAATATGATTTTATCATTATATAATGAATAAATGGATAATCTAATGTAGAGATTTAATTTGAATGAAATAGCCAAAATCAAATTTATCTCATATTAACTAAAACTTAAGTTTGATTTTGGCTATACCAATGAGAATGTTCTAAGAGTAAACTTTTAAGGTTGGTTACGCCATTGCCAGTTGAACCATTTTATTTTATTTTTTAAAAGTCTTCTTTAACTAATCATCTAATATTTAATATTATATCAAGGGATCGTTAACTTTAAAATTATAGTTAAAAAAATAGTAAGTGTTTTTATATTGAATTTTTACTTTTATCAAAACAAGCAATATAAATATAAGAGAAATGTTTTAGCTATAAAAATATTTCACAAAAATAAACTCACAAACTAATGTGGCTTGATGTATTATGTGTTAAATTATATAGTTACTTTTTTTTATAATGTAAATATAACGTGATATATAAAATTATGTCAGTTTATAAATTTATTTTTATAAAATCTTTTTGTAATTGTAGTACTTTTCTAAATATAATCCCAAATGCTTGTCAATCAATCAAAGAAAATGAAATTACGCGCTCCATCATGAAATCGTAGAAAATGTTGTTATGCATAGACCAAGAGACACTAGTAGAGCATATTGTTGTCTTTATATAAGAGAAATATTTTCACTATAAAAAGATGTTATAAAAGTAAATTTATAAATCAATGTGATCTGATGTGATATATCATATTATAAAATTATTTTAATTATAATATAAATTTTAGATATGATCATAAGAAATTATATTAATTTATAAGTTTATTTTTATAAAATTTATTTGTAGTTAAAACACTTGTTTTATTATAAAGCTATGGAAATGAAGTAGAGCATGAACTTCGTGCATGAACTGATGTGTTAAATATTGTATTGTAATTTGTAACTTTGTTTGAAATCTTGAAAAAATATTTCAATTTTTTTCAAGTACCCGACCTTTTGTCTCTTTTACCCGCATTTCAGACATCACTTTTCATCCCAAAATCTCAGTTTTTCCGTCACCCTCTCTCAGATCAAACCTTCATGTGTCGAACTCTGTCAGTGGGTCACAGTACTCCGCCATTTTTCTATCTTCGTCAAAAGCTAGGCCGGTAAAGCATATTTTTTTGTCGTTGTCACGGCCATCTACGTCAGGACACCTCTGATTTGAAGTTGATTTCTCTAGATTTCTGTATGCATAGGGCCTGATCATGTCCAAACACGGTCTTCTATCGACGCCTCTACCACTCTCCATGATCAACATCTATTCATGACAGTTTTCCGGCCCCTCTGTGAACTGGTTAAGGTACAGCCTGAGCCTATATCTAGAGTTTTTGAATAATTTTATAAAATCTTTTAATTAATAAATCTTTATTCTCTTGTAGTCTTGAGCAAAAACCCAGGAGACTTGAGGAGTTTGCAAATCTAGGTTTCTATTATCCCATTTATTCCTTCTAGTCAGTGGCGGATCTACGTAAAGTTTGAAGGGCTTGGCACATGGCCTCCCAATATTTATATATATTTTAAAATTCAAAATAGTCTCTAAATTTTATTTATAATTTCATGTATGTAAAAATGATCCCCCACAAAAAATTTATAATTTCTTTAATTCCATATGCTTTTTAAAATTTTGTAAAATTCTAATATATATATAAATGTCTCATTTTTTCCTATAACTCTTAAATTTTATATAATTTC
This sequence comes from Carya cathayensis, assembly GCA_011037825.1. Classification (NCBI taxonomy): domain Eukaryota; kingdom Viridiplantae; phylum Streptophyta; class Magnoliopsida; order Fagales; family Juglandaceae; genus Carya; species Carya cathayensis. Next base: position 2,122,081 of record QGSO01000170.1, read on the forward strand.
TATATATTATCTATTTTTAAGGATGCGATTCTACTAAAATTTAATTAAAACTAAGATTAGGATAAATAATAAACTGTTAACATTGACCCCCCAAATTTTTTATTATATAATATTAAGTTTCTTAATATAGAATTCAAAGTAAAAATATAAGATAAACCATTTAAAATTGATGATTTATATGAAAAATAATGAAAATGATTTATCTCCTAAACTTCATTAAGTAAGGAAAATTTTAATTAAGGTCTCAACTTTAGTATTCTATGTTTAATGTAACAACAAAATAGATATATTTTACATGAAATTTGATAAACTAGCTTAGATATTAGAATGAAATATGGCATTTTAAAAGATCACTTGATAGTTTTTATGAAGAAAATAATTTCTAAATACTTCATATTTACAAAAATAATAATGAATGAATATTATTCTATGAAATATTTTGTAAAATATCTAAAACAGACAATAAGTTGTGTTTTTAAAATTTTATTTCTACATTATTTGGCAAATTATCGAGATTTAATTTTATATACAGTTATGTTTTATGATTTCGTGTAAGCACTTTACTAGACGTGTTATTCGCACTTACTTATAAATATAATTTTTCTTATCGATATGTACAAGACATTTGGAGTTTTGGATAAAAGAAAATATAAAGATCTGACTATTATACATTAACTTTTACATAAATATCTAATAAAATTTTAATTTTAATTTTTTTAAAAACTTGATGTGCTTAATTTAAATATATATATATTATTTTATTATATTAACAAGTTGTGAAATAGTTATGAATTGGATTGTAAGTGTATAACTTCTTATAATGGAGCTAATATAATAATGATGTTCTCACTCATCCTTTATACTCCCTTTTGGTTATGCCTAAAGAGGTTTCAGACTTCAAGCTCATATCAATTGGAACGGAATATAGATGCAGGACTTTACCTCAAGTAGTAGTCTAACTGTCGCGCGAGGGTGTTGGCTTGGTGCATGATAAGAGGACGCACATGTGGTTTGGTGGATGGGATATCATGATTTTTTCAAGCAGCATGGAACCATGCTAAAAAGATAAGACTTATGCGAATTATTATATATTGGCTCAGGTCCATCTTTAGAAATTGCATTCAGTTTGAATTCACTAGATGTTAAAATTCCTCTCTAATGATAAAAAAAAGTTCCATAGTGTCTGAATTTATCTTGAAGAGAATACCAAGGCTTCTGGTTTTTCACAGCCATGGTCATTATCAATTATTAAATACAACAAGTACAGAAAAATGGAAGAAGACGATCTAATAGGATTACCGACATCAAGATCTTATGCAATAGTAGTGGAAATAATAATTGCATGAAGCTAAGGATGAATAATTATTGGGAGATCAGCTGACAAACGTCAGAGGGGAAGCTGAAACCATATCACCTAGTGCAGAACGCAGAGGTCAGTCACGAGGTCTAAGACAGAGAAGTGTTGATTATTCTGTGAAGTTTTTCATGTTGGGTCCAAAGACATCTAATTAGCGACTCCTTGATAGATAGCAACTCGGGGAACTCTGTTTTCAATTTTGTTGCATCCAACTCGGTGTTGCTTCGAGCAAATGCGAGGACCCTGGCCTGTTCTTCAGGTGTGAAGTTTTCCCACTTGAATTCAGGGTTAATGTGTCGCTTGTACATCTCGAGAACATCATTGTGGCTAACTACCTCGGGGTTTGTGAAGTTCCATATAACCTTCAAATTTCACTTTGCCATCTCAATTGAAATGGGTAGAAGCTGATCATCCAAGACAGTCATGCTATTTAGAATGTCAACCACTTTGCTATAACGAGAAATCTTAATTATGAAGTTGCTTGGATGTTTAAGGTCAGATGATATTGCCATCCGATCTCTTAAAATGCAGACGTTGTCATATTCTTTCAACAGCTCTTCCGCCTGGTTAAAAACCAAAATGAACTTATTAGGGCAAACACATAATCTCAAAAAAGATATAGAAATAGACAATGATTCTTAATAAATTACCATGGCCCTGGTTTTGGAAAAGAAAGAACCGGCGAAATTGGGTTTTTCATTCTCTGTAAATCCAATGCCAGATCCTTCAGGATGTGTAGCATCATACTCGTATATACACCCGGAAAAAAAATGCATCATCAAGAGTCCATGCTCTCTGCAAACTTTTGCTAAGTTTAAGGCTCCAGCAACATTCGTGCGAATTGTTTCTGCCTTGTGAGACTCGCACCAATCTGCATTAGGTTTACCAGTCAGACCAGCAGTATTAAAAACATGGGTTGGCTTAACATTACGAATATCTGCCAAAAGTGATGATCGATCCTCTAGACGCCCTCTTCCGTATTCAAATGGAATTCCATGTTTTTCACATAACTTTCCAAGCTGACCTCCAAGCCAACCAGTTCTACCGTAGATCAAGAACTTCAAGGAATATTTTTTAGGAAAGCCACTTCATTTGGAAGATGGATCCCGCAACAAGGTATTACTTGAGACATCATGAGATGCAAACTTTGTTGGTATTTTTGGTATAGAGGTGTGGTAAAAAAATGAAAAATAGAGGAGAACTTCAACCAAAATACTTGTTGATTGATTCTGATGTTCTACAGATTTTAGATGGAGAAGTACATTATATAAACAGCATTGAAAATTACAGTATTAATAGTCATGTTGTCCCAAGATGCACGATAACAGTTTGACTACAATAACAAAAGACTAATAATAGACTTTATTGAAAAACTGCATCATAAATAAACGTTAGCTTCAATACTCCTCCTTGATGCATTTTTTTGACGCTCCAAGTTTGAGCCTCAACATCTGGAATTTGTTTTTTGGAAGTGCCTTTGTGAAAATATCAGCAACTTGTTCTTCGGACTTGCAAAACTTTAGCTTCACATCTCCTTTTGCCTCTACTTCCCTCAAGTAATGATACTTGATTGCAATATGTTTAGTTCTGCTATGAAAGACATGATTTTTTGCCATAGCTATTGCTGATTTGTTATCACAATTGGTAGCCGCTGTTTTGCACCCATATTTTCAAGAATCTTACTTAGCCAAATAGCTTGATTTGTAGCTCCAGCAGCAGCCACATACTTTGCTTTAGCTGTGGATTGTGCTACAGATCCTTGCGTCTTTGATCATCATGAAAACACACCAGTTCCAAGATTAAAACAATACCCGGATGTGCTTGTCATATCATCCACAGAACCAGCCTAATCACTATCAGTAAAACCAGTCAAAGTTGAATGAGAACTTGGTTTATACCAAATGCCGAAATCATTTATGCCTTGAATGTATCTCAACACTCTTTTAGCAGCTCCAAAATGGATTTGACTTGGATATTGCATGAATCTTGAGAGGAGGCTGGTTGCATACATGATGTCAAGCCGAGTGGCAGCCAAGTAGAGTAAACTTCCAATTAAGCTCCTATATGCTGCTTCATCGGCTTCTTTTGCACCATCTTCCTTCAATTTCTCATTTGCTATCAAAGGAGTGGCTACTGATTTGCATTCAACCATATTAAACTTGTTGAGCAAATCAAGAGCATATTTCATTTGTGAAATGAAAATGCCTCCTTCTTGATATACTTTCATTCCAAGGAAGTAGTGCATTAGTCCCATGTCACTCATTTCAAATGTTTTAATCATCTTTTGTTTGAATGATTCAATCATAACCGAATTATTTCCTGTTATAATTAAATCGTCAACATAAAGTTAGACAATGAGCAAACTTTCACCTTTGAGCTGGACATAAAGTGTAGGTTCACTAACACTTTTCTTGAAGCCATGATCACAAAAATAGGCATCTATTTTGCTGGACCAGGCTCGGGGTGCTTATTTAAGACCATAGAGAGCATTTTTTAACTTAAATACTTTCCCTTCTTCCTTCATAAAGCCTTTGGGTTACCCAACATACACTTCCTCCTCGAGTTCTCCATTAAGAAAAGCTGATTTTACATCATGTTATGAGATCTTCCAACTTCTTTGAGCTGCAAGTGTAACTACTATTTTGATGGTGTACAACCTAGCTACGGGTGCATAGGTTTCATTGAAATCTATCCTAGCCTATTGTGAATAGCCCTTTGCAACCAATCTTGCTTTACACTTATTTAAAGAACCATCTGGGTTAAATTTTCTTTTGTATACCCACTTAACTCCGATAACATCCTTGTTGCCAGGATATGCAACCAGCTCTCATGTATTGTTTTTCTGAATCATTCTAATCTCTTCCTTCATTGCATCCACCCAAACTTGTTCTTTAGAGGCTGTTGCATAATTTTTAGGCTCTATGGAAGTAAAGTTGCAAGATTCATAAATCTCGTTCAATGCCCCGAATCTTCTTGGAGGAGTCTCGAGTGATGAAGGTGCTGAACTTCTAGAGTTGCTGTCACTTCCTGAAATCGAGAATGGTGATGAAGGTTGATCATTTGGAGCTGAAGTTTCTAGCCTCTCTTCAACTTGCTCGATAACTGGAACATGAAGAGTCAGATCTGGTTCATGCTCTTCTTCCCATTTCCAAGTTGAATGCTCATCAAAGTGAACATCTCTACTTGTGACCAGCTACTGAGTTTTGAGATTGAAAATCCGATATCCCTGGATTGAGAGCTATACCCAAGAAAAATCCATTTTTCTGACTTTTCTTTGAGTTTGTGCCTCTTTTGTTCAAGTACATGAATGTAATACAAACATCCAAATACTTTGAAATGATTAACAATTGGTTTATGTCCAATCCATACTTCGATTGGAGTCATATCCTTCACTGCGTTTGTGGGACATCTATTTAGCACATATACTGCTGTATTAACGGCCTCAGCCCAGAATTTTTTTGGAATGCCCTTTGCCATTAGCATGGACCTAGCCATCTCCCTAACAATCCTATTCTTCCCTTTTGAGACTCCATTTTGTTGTGGAGTGTAGGCAACTGTCAGTTGGTGTTCTAACCTTCTTCTTGGCAAAATTCATCAAACTTACTTGAGTTGAATTCACCCCCTATATTACTTCTCAAGATCTTCATCTTTCGACCACTTTGATTTTCAACCAGCAATTTGAAGTTTTTGAAAAACACTAAAAGCCTCTGATTTTTCTTTGAGAAAGTAGACCCAAGTCATTCTTGAAAAATCATCAATGAAGAGCATAAAATACATGTTTTGGCTTTGAGAGAGTGTCCTCATGGGACCACATGGATCAGTATGCACTAGCTCAAGTACTGATTTTGCTCTCCAAGCTTCTCCTGATGGAAATGGCTGCCTATGTTGTTTTCTCATCATACACCCTTCACAAGTAGGCATGTTTTGTTCCAACAAAGGCATATCTCTTATCATGTTCTTCTGATTTAACATCCTCAAGGCATTTAGGTTGTAATGACCAAACCTTTGATGCCAAAGAGTTGTTTCATCAGATCTGGCCATCATTGCTCTTGGGTACTGCCAAGTAATGGGAAAATTTCTCCCATTTCCCATTTTAACTTCTGCCACCACTTGGTTGTTTTTCTTCAAATCAAGAATGACACATAGCTCTCCCTCAAAGTTAAGTGAGTAGTCATTTTGCATCATTTTCCCAACACTTAGCAAACTTTGATCAAGGCTAGGAACTAGGAAAACATCTTTTATAAATCTAGTCCTTCTCTTGGTTTCCATGGCAATCGTACATTTGCCACTTGCCTCCACCAAATCTCCATTTCCAAGCTTCACTTTAACAAATATAGATTTATCGATTTGAGAAAATAAGCTCCCATCTAGTGTCATATGGTTGCTGCACTCGCTGTCTAGAAACCACTCTCTTCTTTGCTCAGCTGCAACATGGAAAGCATAGAACAACTGCTCTTCATTGTCTTCGGTGAAATTTGCTTGTCGATTTTTGTTCTTGAACCGGCGATCTTTCTCCTCATGCCCAAACTTCTTGCAATTTGAGCATTGTGGCTTGCCCCAGTGGTAACAATCTTTCTCCAAATGATTAGTCTTCTTGCAAACACCACAAGGTGAAAATTCTCCCTTCTTCTTTTGAGAATTTTCTCCTCCTTTTGCTGTGCCTTAGAACTTTTTCTTGTAGTTCTTTTGCTTTTGATTCTTTAGACTAACTTTGAATTGAAATGCATTTTCCAAAGACACCCCATTCCTTCTGCCAATCCGTTGTTTATGAGCATAAAGTGAGCCCATTAACTCAGTGACAGAAAGTGAAGAAAGATCTTTAGCTTCTTCAATGGCGGCCACCACATGGTCATATTTTTCAGTCAAGCTTATGAGGATTTTCTGAACAACCCTTTCATTTGAAATATTTTCATCATAAGCCCTCATTTGATTCTCTACTTCAATGCCTCTAGAGCAATATTCCTTGATATTCTCAGATTTTTTCATTTTGAGATTTTCAAGTTCCCTTCTTAGCCCTTGAACTTTGATAGTTTTAGCTTTGGTATTACCTTGAAATTCTTGTTGCAAGATCTCCCAAGTTTGCTGAGAAGAAGAAGCCCTCATCAACCTTGGAAGGATGGACTCACTCACAGCCTGCTACAGAATAAACAAGGCTTTTGCATCCATTTGCTTATCAGACTTGACTTGGTTAAGATCAGAAGCTCCTTCAGACGTGCCTTCAGCAGTTGAACAGACTCCATTTTCAACGACATCCCACAAATCAAGAGATAGGAAAAGGGTTTTCATTTTTATGCTCCAATAGTCATAGTTTTCACTAGAAAAAATGGGAAGTGTTGAAGATGAACCAAGCGCAACCATCATATCCCAAAGAGACCGAAACATTGGGCTGATACCAACTGTTGGTATTTTTGGTACAAATGTGTGGTAAAAAGATGAAAAATAGAGGAGAACTTCAACCAAAATACTTATTGATTAATTATGATGTTCTACAGATTTCAGATGGAGAAGTACATTATATAAACAACATTGAAAATTACAGAGTACTAATAGTCATGCTGTCCCAAGATGCACGATAACAGAGTTTGGCTACGATAACAAAAGACTAATAATAGACTTTATTGAAAAGCTGCATCATAAATAAACGTTAGCTTCAATAAACTTGCCATCTTCTGAACCATTTAAATGTCACTGATAAGTCTGACCAGGCATCATCGGCATTCTTGGATGAGGAAGCAGTGCCCCGGAAACGTCACCCAACCAATCAGGATTGTTGACGTACCATTCCATGGTCTTCTTCAGCCCTTCTTCCCAAGTAGTCCGTGCAGACCATCCCAATTTACGTAGCTTCTGATCATCTAGAAAGTACCTTTGGTCGTTAAATGGTCTGTTCTCAACAAACTTGATGTTTGTCGCTGGGTCCTTTGAGAAAAGTTTGCATATATCTTTGGCCACATCAGTAACTCTCATTTCCTCCGTTGTCCCAATATTGTAAACATGACCTACCTCTCCCTTATGAAGAATGACTTCAAAAGCCTCAGCAACATCCTCGCAATATAAATAACTCCTTACATGAGACCCATCGCCGTGAATTGGAAGATGCTTCCCTTGCATAGCCAAGAGGATGAACTTTGGTATTAATTTCTCAGGAAACTGGTTGGGCCCATAAACATTATTCCCACGTGTCGTTATCACAGGTAACCCATATGATCTATGATATGCCATAACAAGCATTTCTGCTCCAGCTTTTGATGCAGAGTATGGATTTGTTGGGAGGAGTTGAGAGGCCTCGTGGTTTCCGACAATAGCATCCTCATCTGTCTCCCCATAGACCTCGTCCGTGCCAACATGGATGAACCTCTTGATCTTGCCAGTGGCCTTGCAGGCTTCTAAAAGGACATGGGTACCAGCGATATTGCTCTTGGTAAACTCAATGCTGTTACCAAACGAATTGTCAACATGGGTCTGGGCTACAAAGTGCATTATGGTGTCAATAGATTCAGTGACGAGGAGGTAGTTGACAAGGTTAGCACTGGCAATGTCCCCTTTGACAAACTTCATATTGGGAGATGATTTAGAGGGAAGAAGGTTTTTAATATTTGAGCAGTAATCAAGCTTATCAAGCACGATGATTTTGTAGTCAGAGTAGTTACGAATGAGTCGGTTGACAACATGGGATGCAATGAAACCGGCAGCCCCAGTAACGAGGATGTTCTTTGGGGTATAATTGGCCATCTCAAAGACTCAAACCAGCACTGCCAACCAAACAAATAAAAAAAAAAAAAAACATTACAACTAAGTACTTTACCATGATTTGATTAAATTTTTAGCAAAAAGAAAGAAAGAAAGAAAAAGGCGCAAGGCAGATACATAGAAACATATAATTCCCACAATGAATAAAAAATCACCCATTTTAAAGAAATAAAATAAAATAGAAGGAAGATCTCATCTCACAGTAAGGATACTCCCAGTCTTCATTTGGTTGCTTACATACTGAAGGTAAAGAGCAGTATACATCTTGTACAATTACTTGTCGAAAAAAGTGGTTCTCGCTAGCTTTTTAGAAATTACTAAATTGCAAAAGATATAAGCTTCAAATTTTCTTTTGCTTCCTCTTTTTCCATGCAACCAAACATACCCAAATCAAAATAAAATGTCGAGAACAAATCAAGCTAGAATCAAAATTAATCAGTTTCCATGTATATATACTCACATACCCATATGTAGTTAAACTAAGCATTCCATTGCTAAAAACGCAAATACATCTTATACCTACCACCATATCCCAATAAAACTCCCATATATAGGGGACACACACACAGTACCCAAGCAGCCAAATCATAGTAAGCAAATTATGTATGTTATTAAATAAAAGCAAACGGTATAATTAATATAACAAGTCATGATTCTACTACCTGTTGGGATTGTCCCACATTGGTGGTGGAAATGGCAGGTGGTCATTTTATAAGTGTGAGGAAAAATTCCACCTCTTGAACTAGTTTTTGAGATTGAGAGATAACCAAAACCACCCAACAATGCCATCTACATTATTGATATTGGAATATTTGACTTGCAAGAATAATTCTTAAATTTCTCTTATAAATCAAAATCATCTGATCATGTCATATATCACAGTATAAGATGTATCCTCCGCTTTAATTTGCAATTAGAAATATTCATGCTTAAGAAACTGGCACTTCCTGCTATAAACCATGACATGCAACACGCAGTTTGAGAGAGGAAAAAAAGAAGAAGCATCCAATTGACTTACCAGTGAGGAAAGCAAAAAAGCGAGAGAAATAAAGTGTGTTGCGGAGAGACAGCTCGAAGATATATATGGTACTGGTAGAGAAGTTCAAGGAGGCCCATATATATACCCAAATCTACACCAGCGAGACAGTTAAGGAGGAGTCCTAGAAGGTGTTGAACTGACGAAAATGCCCTCCACTGGACCATAGACTCATCAGTCATCACATTACGGGGACCACACGCTATGTGGCTGTTCCCCCACACCCCCTCACCCCCCCGGCGCATATGTTACATGTATTCCCAAATCTACATCAGCGGGACGGTTAAGGGGTAGACCTAGAAGGAGCAGAACTGTCGAAAATGCCCTCCACTGGACCATGGCCTCATCAGTCATCATATTACGGGGATCACACAGTGCGTGGCTCCCCTTTTTTTCATTTTTGTTGGCGGAAGTTAGGTGTTATTATTATTATATTTAAATTTAGTAAATAAATATTTTTATATTAAATTTTAATTTTTATATGACAAGCAATATATATATATATATATATATATATATATAAGTATGTTATTTATCATCTTACACCACATATTTCATATATTTTAAAATTATTTTTTATTTTATTTTATTCTTATTAAATTAATTGAATTGTTTTTCTTGTCATCCATACACTACATACTTATTATAGAAAAATTTAAAATAAGTGTTATATGTAGGGATAATAAGTACAATTATTCATATAAATATAATCCCAAATGCTTGTCAAAATGAGACTAGGGTGCGTTTGGGTACGGAGAGTCAACTCTCCTTAACACTTCTCACTATTATTCATTACTTTATTATTACTTTTCACCTACTTTTACTACTGTTGAACCTAAGGTTTCAAGTTTTGTGTAATTATATATTTACACATGGATTTTGATGATAACAAATGAATTCAAAGAATGAAGGAGTCTCAAGCTCAAGTTGTCCACACAATGGAGTCAAGTACATCAAGGAACCAAGCATGAGCAAGAAGGGAACAAGTTCACATTAAAGTCATAGAGTAATGTTGTAAATCTCTTCAAAATTCGAAATTAGGATTAAGGCTCAAAAATTAATATTTTATCATAAAGCATTAAAATACATTTTCCATATGTGCATGAATTTTTTGAAAATTAAATTTGAATATTTTGAAAGATAATTGATTGTCATCTTTCACATGTGCATGCCATGATTAAAGGTTTGAACTTTGAAAATATTAAAGATGATTGATTATCATCTTTCACATGTGCATGTTTTATTTGAATAATTTCAAAAGTGATTGATGCTTTTCTTGACTTATGCAAAAGGAAGATGCCTTTGTTTGAATATTTTGAAAAATAAAGTGTGCTCCTTTTGTCATATGCAAAAAGTAAAAAGATTAGGTTTGAAATTTTTGAAAAGCAAAGTGTGCTCCTTTTGTCATATGCAAAAAGTAAAAGATTAGGTTTGATTTTTTTGAAAAGCAAAGTGTGCTCCTTTTGTCATATGCAAAAAGTAAAAAGATTAGGTTTGAATTTTTGAAAAGTGAATGATGATGTCTTTGACATGTGAATCTTTTTAAATTTGAATATGAAGTCTCATATGCCTATAAATAGATCATTTGAGAGCTTCACATTCACAACACCAAGAGCATACAATATTCATTCAAAGCTTTCATTCTCTCTTCTTTAAGCATTGAGCCTTAACTCTTATTCATTTTGAGAGATATAGTTTGTGCTTGTATTGTTCTTATTTCACTCATTGAGGAGTTTTTCTGATATCCTACCCACTATCAATTCTTGTATCAGTAAAAGGGTGTGTACAACCCTTGTGCGTGTAGAAAGTGTTCTACACAGGGAATCGTTGAATCACCACGTGTAAGGTGATTGCAAGTGTAGAGGGTGTTCTACACGGATCCTTTGTAGCGGTGTTGTTCAAAGGTGTAATAGGTTTCTATCTCCACCTGAAGGAGATTGAATAGTGAATTCGGGGATCCTCAAGGGGTAGCTTGAGGCGAGGACGTAGGCAGTGGGGCCGAACCTCGTTAACATACTGAGTTTGCTTCTCTCTTACCCTTACTCTTTATATTTATTGCTATTTCATATTTTGTTTATATTTTATATTGTATATTTGATTTATAATTGTTATTTTTTTTAAATACAACTCAATTCACCCCCCTCTTGTGTTAGTCATCTGGGCAACAATTGGTATCAGAGCTAAAGCTCTGTTATAAGATTAACTATCTTTTGAGTTAAGATCTTATGGCTAACATTGCAGCTTCATTTGGTGAAGGTCAATCTAGCAGTCGGCCTCCACTCTTTTGTGGAGACAATTACTCATTCTGGAAAGTTAGAATGAGAATATTCCTTCAGGCTCAAGGTCGAGAAATCTGGAAATGCATTGTAAATGGACCTTATATTCCAACAAAAGTGGTTGATGGAGTAAAGGTCAAAAAGGAAGAAGAAGAGTTTAATCGTGAAGACGATAGACTTTATACTTTGAATTTAACTGCTATGAATTTATTATATAATGCTCTTAATGGTAATGAGTTTAATAGAGTAATGACTTGTGCTACGGCAAAGGAAATTTGGGATAACTTGGAAGTTACTTATGAAGGAACTTCTCAAGTCAAGGAATCAAAAATTTATATTCTTACTCATGAATATGAAATGTTTAAGATGAATGATGATGAATCTATTTCTAGTATGCACACTCGTTTTACTAACATCATAAACAGCTTGACAGCTCTTGGCAAAGTTTATTCCAAAGTGGAGATAGTAAGAAAAATTCTCAACTCTCTACCAAAACGTTGGGAATCAAAAGTGACAGCGATTCTTGAAGCTAGAGACCTCAAGAAGCTCGAAGTGAATGAACTCATCGGGTCACTTATCACCCATGAGTACACATTGAAAAGAGGAGAAGAAGAAGGAAAGTCAAAGAAGAGCTTGGCACTTAAAGTTGTTCCTCATGAAAGTGAAAGTGAAAGTATGAAGATGAGGAAAATGACGACAAAGATGAAGAAGTTGCGATGATAACAAGAAGAATTCAAAGGTTCTTAAAGAAAAATAAAACTTCTTCGAGGAAATCCTTCAAAAAGTTTTCCAAGAAAGATTCAGGTAAAAATGATACTTTAATTTGTTATAAATGCAATAAGCCTGGTCATATCAAGCCAGATTGTCCGCTGCTAAAGAAAGATCGAAACAAAGGCAAGAAAGCAATGAAAGCTACATGGGATGATGATTCAAGTAGCTCAGATAGTGAAGCAAACAATGAAGAATCAGCAAATCTTTGTCTTATGGCTAAAGATGACATTGAGGTAACAAATTTTGATAATATTGAAAATCCTTCATATGAAGAATTGCAAAATGTTTTAGAAGAGGTATATGAGGAATTTGAAAAATTGGGTATCAAATATACTGCTTTGAAAAAGAAAAATTCTTCTTTAACAAACGATATTGATATTTTAAGAAAAGAAAATATTGTTTTGAAAGATGAAAATCTTGAATTGAATAAGAAGAAAACTGATTTAGAAAATATTGTTGAAAACTTTACGAATGGAAAAAGAAATTTTGAAAAACTTCTTGGTAGTCAAAGATGTGTTTTTGACAAGGCAGCTTAGGATATATGCCAAAACAAAAATACAAACCTTATAAAAACTTCTTTGATAATCCTTCTACATCAAAGTCTAATATTCAAAATTCTTTTCGTAATAATTTTGTCAAAAAGGGATACTATTATAATCACTCAAGTTCTTCATATATGCCACATGCTATTTGCAATTTTTGTAATAGAAATGGTCATAATTATCATGCTTGTCCTATTAGAAGAAAACATACAATGACTATTAGGGCCATATGGGTACCTAAAAATCTTATTTCTTCTAATACTAATAAATAAAGGACCCAAAGAACTTGGGTACCAAGAAAAATCATTTTAATTGTTTTTATAGGTATGCATGAAGTCCTCTACAAGCAAAAACAAACGGTTTTATAAATAAAGAGATATATGTTGAGCAACCTCCAGGTTTTGAAAATCATATTTCTCCAAATCATGTTTTCAAACTCACAAAAGTACTATATGGACTCAAACAAGCTCCTAGAGCGTGGTACGAGAGACTTAGTGGTTTCTTGATTGAAAAAGGTTTTTCAAGAGACACAACTCTTTTCATTAAATACGAAAATGATGATATTCTTTTGATTCAGATTTATGTTGATGATATAATATTCGGTGCTACTAATGAAAACATGTGTCAAGTTTTTGCTAAGACTATGCAGGATGAATTTGAAATGAGCATGATGGGAGAACTTACATTCTTTCTCGGATTGCAAATTAAGCAAGTAAAAAGTGGGACATTCATCAATCAATCAAAATATATTAAGGAATTGCTGAAGAAGTTTGGGATGGAAGGTGCTAAGGAAACTGGAACACCAATGAGCCCATCTACTAAACTTGATAAAGATGAATCCGGTAAGCAGTTGACTCGAAGGTATATCGAGGTATGATTGGTAGCTTATTATATTTGACAGCCAGTAGACCAGATATTATGTTCAGTGTGTGCTTATGTGCACGCTTTCAATCATCTCCAAAAGAATCTCATTTAATTGCAGTTAAGCCATTCTTAGATATCTTAGTGGTAAATTAACCTAGGGTTATGGTACCTAAACACACATCTTTCGATCTAATCAGCTACACAGATGCAGATTATGCTGGTTGAAAATAGATCGAAAAAGCACTAGTGGAGCATGTCACTTCTTAGGTCATGCATTAGTTTCCTGGTTTAGTAAAAAACAAAATTCTGTTGCATTATCTACTGCTGAGGCAGAATATGTTGCTGCGGGTAGTTGTTGTGCTCAAGTTCTTTACATGAAGCAACAACTTGAAGATTTTAAACTCATGTATAATCACATTCCAATCAAATGTGATAATACAAGTGCTATAAATCTTTCAAAGAACCCAATACAACATTCTAGAACTAAGCATATTGAAATAAGATATCATTTTCTTCGAGATCATGTGCAGAAAGGCGATATAGTACTAGAGTTCACAAACACACACGATCAGTTAGCAGATATATTCACAAAACCTTTACCAGAAGATAGATTATGTATGATTAGAAGAGAAATAGGTATGATGCATGTTATGAATATCTCTTAAAAGACAGATCAGAGTTCATAAAAATATAGAGATATTTTTTAAATTCTTTTACATAAACTTGAGGTTCTTAGCCTCATGTTTGAGACGCTCATTCTTTCATACAATATCATGTCATCCCTATCCATGGGAACTGGCAAGCGGAATGAAGAATTCAATAAGAGATTTCAACTGTTTATTCTTCTGCCGAAGGATTCCTTCCCTTGTGTGAGACTCTTGAACAATTCGTTGAAGTACAACAATTTGTTCTTTAAGTTTTCAACCTCATGGTTTTTGGCTTGTACCCGCTGGGAAAAAGCAACAATAGAGGATGAGTAGCGAGTCCCGAGACTCACCAAGTCGTAGATAGCATCGGAGTCTGACTTATTAGCCATACTATTATTTTCTTGCTGCAACATGGCACCAATGGCAGCTGCAGAAAGGACAGGAGGTTGAGGTGCTGAATACCTCATGGATGCATCTAGAGGAATGTTAGAAGAATGAGCCATGGAGAGAAGAATTGAAAACTTAAAGCGAGAATGTTGAAGGAATGCAGATGAGTTATAGAGATAAGAAGAAAACTTGATGCGGATTGGATGAACTTTAAGACTGATTTTATAGAGATAGTATAAAGAACAAGACGAGCTATCATCCAAGTCAAAGAGAATGTTTTTTTTTCCCGATCGGTGAAAATGACATTTTTTAGAAATTCGGAACCTTCAATCTCATTTGTCAACAACATCAGGCGATTTGTTTCTATCTTCAACCGCACTAAATTCATAGAGTTAGGCCTCGAGGCTTTGCAGGACTTGTCGGGTCACGGACGGCTCTCTTTTTCAACTATCTACAGTGTATTTTAACGCACCGTTTTCTTCAGTCTATTTACTTGCTGCCGATCCTTTTTAATGATGCCAAAAGGGGGAGAAGTTTTAGACTAGAACATTAACATTGTTTAAATTGCTAAACTTGTTATATATGCTTGGAATTATATTTATATTTTTGCTTGAAAAACTAACGCACATTCTCAGGGGGAGCTTAAGTATTAATACAGGTTTCAGGTTCTATCAAGTATTTGTCATCATCAAAAAGGGGGAGATTGTTGAACCTAAGGTTTCAAGTTTTGTGTAATTATATATTTACACATGGATTTTGATGATAACAAATGAATTCAAAGAATGAAGGAGTCTCAAGCTCAAGTTGTCCACACAATGGAGTCAAGACATCAAGGAACCAAGCATGAGCAAGAAGGGAACAAGTTCACATTAAAGTCATAGAGTAATGTTGTAAATCTCTTCAAAATTGAAATTAGGATTAAGGCTCAAAAATTAATATTTTATCATAAAGCATTAAAATACATTTTCCACATGTGCATGAATATTTTTGAAAATTAAATTTGAATATTTTGAAAGATAATTGATTGTCATCTTTCACATGTGCATGCCATGATTAAAGGTTTGAACTTTGAAAATATTAAAGATGATTGATTGTCATCTTTCACATGTGCATGTTTTATTTGAATAATTTCAAAAGTGATTGATGCTTTTCTTGACTTATGCAAAAGGAAGATGTCTTTGTTTGAAATATTTGAAAAGTAAAGTGTGCTCCTTTTGTCATATGCAAAAAGTAAAAGATTAGGTTTGAAATTTTTGAAAAGCAAAGTGTGCTCCTTTTGTCATATGCAAAAAGTAAAAGATTAGGTTTGATTTTTTTGAAAAGCAAAGTGTGCTCCTTTTGTCATATGCAAAAAGTAAAAAGATTAGGTTTGAATTTTTGAAAAGTGAATGATGATGTCTTTGACATGTGAATCTTTTTAAATTTGAATATGAATCTCATATGCCTATAAATAGATCATTTGAGAGTTCACATTCACAACACCAAGAGCATACAATATTCATTCAAAGCTTTCATTCTCTCTTCTTTAAGCATTGAGCCTTAACTCTTATTCATTTTGAGAGATATAGTTTGTGCTTGTATTGTTCTTATTTCACTCATTGAGGAGTGTTTTCTGATATCCTACCCACTATCAATTTTGTATCAGTAAAAGGGTGTGTACAACCCTTGTGCGTATAGAAAGTGTTCTACACAGGGAATCGTTGAATCACCACGTGTAAGGTGATTGCAAGTGTAGAGGGTGTTCTACACGGATCCTTTGTAGCGGTGTTGTTCAAAAGTGTAATAGGTTTCTATTTCCACCTGAAGGAGATTGAATAGTGTATTTGGGGATCCTCAAGGGGTAGCTTGAGGCGAGGACGTAGGCAGTGGGGCCGAACCTCGTTAACATACTGAGTTTGCTTCTCTCTTACCCTTACTCTTTATATTTATTGCTATTGCATATTTTCTTTATATTTTATATTGTATATTTGATTTATAATTGTTATTTTTTTTAAATACAACTCAATTCACACTCCCTCTTGTGTTAGTCATCTGGGCAAGAACTACTATTCCTTACTTTTTACCTACTTTTTATTACTATTCATTATTTTATTATTATTTTTCACATACTTTTTACTACTATTCACAACTCTCATCAATACTTTTCAACACCTAAATCCACGTAAACCCTCCGTCTTGAGATCTTAGAAAATGTTGTTCCACATCGATCAAGAGATGCTAGTTGAGGAAGTGAGCAGTTTATGTTACGAGAAAGAGAAATATTTTAGTCACAAAATAATTTTATAAAGTAAATTTAAAAATTAATCATGCAGTATATTATATTGTAAAATTACTTTTATTATAAATTAAATTTTAGATATTATATGAAGTTATATTAATTTATAAGTTTATTTTTATCCAAATCTCTTTTGTGGATTTATCACTTCTCTTATTATAAAGTCATAACATGGAGTCTAGGAAGAACTCCGTTCATGAATTGATGTTTTTAATTGTGCTGTAACTTCGTTTGCAGTTTTTGAAAATTGATCTTTTAATTCATAAATCATTATTCTGTTATAGCTTCAGCAAAAATCTAGCTGAGTTGAAGCATCTAGGGATTCTATTATCCCATTTACTCCTCGATATAGAAATGATAAAACAACAATATTCCTTTACAATTTTTAAATAAAATAACGTTTTGTTTTAATATTTATTTTAATTTTGATTTGATTTGATGTATTTGAATTTTTTTTTAAATATTATTTTTAGTGATAAATTGAAAATAAAATGTAGTTGGGTTGTGACTCGATCGTTGCTCTTATTCCTCCAAGTCCTCGTGATCACTCATGACTTGAATGTTGATTTGGGACCTTGGGTGGTTGTTGTTTCGTATATATAGACAATTACCCGTTAATTTACTACAAAAAAAACGTGTTTTAAATCGCTACTAAAAGTGTTTTTAGTAGTGAATTTTTTTTTAACGTTGCTTTGAACAAAAAAGACGCGATAATTACGACGAACGTACAAGAAAATTAAAATCGTTGAAAATAAGCATATGCAGCGGTTTAAATACTTTTTTGTAACGATTATAAGCACTGAAAATGACCTGATTTCTTGAAGTATTGTGTGGCAAAAATTTCAATTAGTTGCGGTTTGTAAATCCAAGTTGAGAGTTGCAATGAAGTTGACGATTCTGCCACCTTGGATAGTTGCTATTGTAGGTTTGTATTTTCCTTGGCGGCCTAAACCTAATATGTAAATTTACAGTACTTTTTGTCCTTGTAAGGACTAGCTTCGTTGTAAAACTACTTGATTTTAATGTGCATGCATGTGATGAAACGGCTAGTTGTGCCGAATTAATTAGTTCGTGATTAATTAAGAAAATTCTAATTCTTGTCATTAATTAAGTTTGTGAGCTGCAGCTAGCTAGTTGTGCCGAATTTTATGAGCTAGCTATTAATTTTTTTCGTTATAAATTAATGAGAGACACTGATCATGAACTACTATTGTAGTTACGTTACCAACTAATTAGCTTAGAAAAAAAGGTTACAAACTAATTAATTAGATTTCGATAGCCGAATTTCTTACTCTTTTACGAGAGAGAGAGAGAGAGAGAGAGAGAGAGGGCGTTGCCATAGAATTTATTATTTATTTTATATTATTATTTTAATTGATTCTATTGTCATTTATTAAAGATTATAGTTTTTTATAGGAGTTTGGTTTTGGAATTTCTAAAATCCTTTATTTATCTTTATATAAGATATTCATCTGTCATAAGTGATGAGTGATTAATAAAAATAGAATACCCTTCTCTTTTTAAAAAATAAAATAAAAGATATAATCTACTTTCTATATATCTCTCTTTTTTATTTAAACCCTTAAATTCAAACAAATATTTAAGAGTATCTATATCCGTAGTGTAGTTGTGGGCTAGATAATTTATAAGGAGAACCATTGATTTCATATAGAACTTGGTTTAGTCCAGTCCAAGATTATACCCTATGGACAATGACATGGGCTTAGGCGAACAAAACTAATGGAATGCTTTAATAAATTAATGACAATAATAGATCACTTTATTCTGAATTAGGTTAAACACAAAATGGACCTAACATAATGATGTTCTCATTCATCCTTGGTACTCACTTTTGGTTATGCCTAAAGACGTTTTGGACTTCAAGGTCATATCAATTGGTATGGAAAATAGATATTGGACCTCCTTTCAAATCTATTGACGTAGTTTAATATGATACGTTTGATCTATTTTACAATAAAAATAATTTTATTAATTAATGTATCATATCAAATCACATCAGTGTACTTTTATGAAATTTCTTTTTAAAACATTTTTATTTTTCAAAATATCGTCAGAGTTATGCCAATTATCTATTGTCTTCGCACTACGATACCCTTAGGCAGTGCCAAGATAAGACTCGAGTTCATGTTTAGAAATTGCATTCAGTCTTCATTGACTAGATTTTCTGATCAAAAAAAGTTTTCATCCGCTGGATTTCTCTTGAAGGATTTCCAAATAATTATTATTTTTGTTCTCATGTATAACAAGTTTCGGTCTGAATCAGTAGAGAATGTGGTGGACTGAGAAGTGAGAACTGGGATACGCACTCAAAAGTCAAAAAGGTAAGGACCATGTGAAAGGCCATATGGCACTTACACAATAAGCTGTCCACATGGCCGCCCCACAGTTGCGCCTGATCCCCTGACACCTGCAACGTTAGTAGGACCTGCATCACATCACGTTACTTCTTCAACTTATTTCATTTCATTATTATTATTTATAAATTATTTTAATATTATTTACAAAATTTTCATTTCATTTTTAAAAAAATTTTTGGTGCTATTGCCACGTGGCATTCGGCCTTCTTAAACATGTTGGTTTGTTTTGACACTTCATCTTATTTCTTAGTTTGTCCTTGCACATTTAGATCAATGAGGTCTAATTTGCATTGTCGCTGTTGCTTCTATTTTGGTGTGATTGGTTTATGATGATTGACCTTATTTTATCATGTACGTGTTAAAAACGGTTAGTTTTAGAGATAGTTAATAGAGCTCAAATAGTTAGTCCATTTCAAGGGTTAAATGGGCTAAATGCCATCAACTCACAAATTGCTTGTCGCTGCGCATTTAATCGGGACTTATTTGGTGGATGGGTGAAGGATCAAGCCCGGCCCGTAAAATAGGAATTTTATCATTCATAATCAATGGTAGAATATAATCGGAGAAACAACGACACAACATGTAAAATAAATTAAATTTAAGAACTTAGCACAAATGATAATAAATACTCAATATTACAATGAATATATTTTCACATGGTGAATTGATCAATTGTTTCCATACCAATATCTGGGAGTAGATTGCGGATTCGTTAACTTTATGAAATTTAACCACACACTTTTGGGTATATGATTGTGATGGTACCAACAAGAAAGGAGGCTCTGTGGAAGGCAATTATAGATTAGAAGTTTGGAAATGTTTGAGGAGGATGGTGTTTGAATGAAGTACATTATTTATATGGGGTGGGTTTGTGGATAAATATTAGAAAAGGATAGGAGATGTTTCCAAGACATCCACGTATTATTTGGGGTGATGGTTCTTGTGTTAAATTTTGACACGACAAATGGTGTGGTGAACAAAGCTTTAGAGACTCATTCCCTACAATTTTTGAGCTTGTACACCTGAAGGATGCAATTGTAGTTGTACCTAATCTCTTGGTTTTCTCTCGTAGCTCCTCTTAATGGAATATAAATTTTATTAGGATAGTACAAGATTGAGAGTTAGAGGTTGTAATCAAATTCTTTGCTTTAGTGTATTCTGTAAGAGTGCTTGGGGATACCATAGACAAAATTAGCTGGAGCCTCTCTAAGGAAGGTAGATTCACAATCAGAGAGTTTTACCAAATTCTAACTAGTTAGGGTATGACCAATTTTTCAGGGATGAATATATGGAAGAAGAAAGCTCTTGTAAAAGAAGTTTATTTTGTTTGACAACCTCATTAGACAAGATTCTTACCACAGAAAAATTGAGGAAATGTGGTGCAATGACGTTAGACCAATGTTGCATATATAAGAAGAATGAGGAATCAGTAGATTACTTCTTTTACATTGTGAGGTTGTTAGGACCATGTGAAATGATTTTCTATTTGCAGGAATTGGGTTATTATAGGTCATGCCTCATAGGCTGGTGAATTTTCTAGCAAGCTGGAAAGACCTCTAAGATAATCCACAAGTGGCAACAACCTGGCTACTATATTTATGTGTTAGTGCATTTGGTAAGAAAGAAATGATAAAAGATTCGATGACCGTGAGAGGACAATGGATGTACTTAAAGTTTTGTATTTTAAAACATTGTGGGTGTGAGTCGTTGATTTTAATAGCTTAACGTCAACATTTTTTTACTTTTGATTATAAATTTTAATTAGGTACTTTTCATGTATAATTCACGTCTACTTGGACGATGCCTTCTCTTCTCAAGAACAAAACCCCTTGATTGCCTAAAAGAAAAATATGTGGATCAGGCTCATTTTGTAACACAATAATTGATGTTTATGTTAAAAACTCAACCATTGATCCAAAAATTTTAGGACTTTTGCATATTAATTATTTGCCTTTAACTCTTGTTAGGGGGGATTTTTGTCATAAGCCCACCAAGGAGGCTTCACTAGATGACAAGACAGGGGAGAAAGAAGGGGACACGAGATAAGGAAAGGAAGCAATGTCAGGTTTACAGGCAGGGAATTGAGGAAAAGACGTGAAGTAAAGTGACGTGACATAAAGGAAGGAAAAAAATAAATAAAAGGAGGAGGGACAGACGACTGAAGGGGATCTTTGGATGGACTCTTCAGATAGACTCTAGGCCAAACTTTTGAGAAACTTCTCGAGAAGGCTTCTTCAATCTCCAAACGTGGCATTCTGCAATAATGTCTGGACCGGGAAGAATGATCTATAAATCTACTGTACAGTAAAGATGAGAGACTCCGAGAGATTGTAAATCAAACTTATATAGTAGGTTCTCCCCTCCCCAAATCCCGTGGACGTAGGCGTCGAACCACATAAATTCGTGTATCTATTTCTCTATATTTTCCTTGCATTCATCTATTGTTCACCACAATAGCTATACGTATGGACTCCGTACAACCACACTGGACCAGCTGGGGGGCCCACATTACCTCCTTCAAGCCAAACACCTCAAACCCCACATATCACCAACCTAGGTCCAAAGATCACCTCACTGCGCCAGGGGGTATCCTTCTCCTCTTCTGGTTTGTTGACGAAAATCACACGTTAACAACCCTCATGATCATAACAATTTAACACGTTTTCGAATCTGACGTCTACGGCGGTTCACTTTATCAATATTGACCTGATAGTAACCCTTTCCTTTTTGGCTGCTTTACTCATTTATCAGTACTCAATATTTTAACACTATACCCATACATAATTTCAAGCATTTAAATTCAGTTTATAGGTTGCTTCCTCTGTGACTTGAATATGTGATGTGGTTCTTACTCTAACACAAATGGTTTAATACTGTCGAATACTAATTTAGTTAAACTTTTAAAACCATATGAGTTTAGTACTATAAGATATTTCCGAACTCTCCTTATGCTATACCATTAACATACGAGTTGCGAGTATTATTAATTTATCATCGCATGTGAGAGGTCAAATTTTATGAGTCCGCAGGAAAACAGGGGTTATGCATCATGCTGAAATATTAATTAAACACATAATAATTATTTTCAATAGAAAATAAATGATAATAAAAGAGCATCATTTATAATTACAATAGGACATTGCTAGATCCATATAGAAGATATCAAATTTGATATCGATACTGTAATTTTTTTTTTTAAAAAATCACTTGTGTTAGTTTCTTTAAATATAGTAAAAATAAATATACAAAAATATTTTAAAAAATAATTAATTGGTACATTTTATCTATCATAATAATAGTAATAATCTTCTTAAAAGCCCAACCCTAATCCACCTGCAAAGTGCTAAATACCTCACAGTTAATTACTTAGGCCCAGTTTGAAAATTAGATTCAACTGATATCAACTCAGTTCAATCTAATTTTAAACTGAGTCTAACATTCAAACACTAAACTCTCAAATTACTAAACTCATATCAATTCAAAATCTCTTTACAAGTAATATTTTCAATTTAACACCTATTTACACGCGAGACCCATAATCTTTTTTAACTTTATATAAATATATATAAACTCATTTTAACATCTAAATACATTAAAATTAATCTTGAATAGGCTCTATAAAATTCATTCTATTATTTCAATTCATTACTATTTATAAATAATTCAACTCAATATTTAAACAAAGGCTTACATTACAAATACGCTTACGCCATACATCAAAAATAATTTTTAAAGTTCGTAATAATATACTTCAAAATAAAAACGTAATTTCAGACCCTGCACAAAATTATTTTGACATAAATAAAAGAAGAGAAATTGTATTTTAAAGTCTATACGGGAAAGTTTATGCAATATAATTTAATTTAGAAAATAAATTTTAAATTTAAATAACATTAATAATATATAGACTCAAAAATAAAATAAACCATTAGAATAATGACAGCAGTTAAAAGAGAGAGTTTGCCAATAAATTAATTTTAAAATAAAAGTAAAAGTTTTCGAATTCTTATTGGATTATTTCCCATCGCCGAAAAAACAAAAACATAGTGGCAAAATAGTAAATTGGATGAAAATCTTGGCCAGCTGAAACCTGCAAACGCATTTTTAGCCCATCTCCCCCAAAACCTCCTTCCATTCACACGCCCATTCATCCAGCTGAACAACACTTCCGATTCAGCTTGCGGTTTCCCGGCTAACCTGCCCCTCTGATCGAGCCAGTTTCTGGTATATACTGGCCAAATCTAACGCCTACTCTCTCAGATCCGATCTGAGCACTGACCCAAAGCCTCAAGTCAAAATGAAACTATCAGTCTCCGTCTCCGATTCATTCTGCGATTCTTGCTTCAGGGCTGGCTCTTAGCTCAAATTTATTCCTAAACGTCGTTTTTTTCCTCATTTTCTTAAGTCCTTCACTCGATTCACATCGATTCATCGGCCCAGGGCTGAAAACCAGTTTTCCTCGATCATTTTTTGTCAGATTAATACTCACTCTATCCGAAACAGCGCAGTCGCGATCGGGGTCTATCAGAGCTTCTTCTCCTTCATCAAGTCAGAAGCGAAAAGCGGGTTTACTTAATCTCTTCCGAAATCAGTTGTACTGAAAATTGCTTCTGAGTTTAATAGCTTTTTGATTCCCACATTCATTGTTAGAGAAGAGAGAGGGAGAGAGATGACGTCAGGCAGCCGGCTGCCTACATGGAAGGAGAGGGAGAACAACAAGAGGAGAGAGAGGCGGCGACGGGCTATTGCGGCGAAGATCTTCTCCGGGTTGAGAATGTACGGAAACTACAAGCTCCCTAAACACTGTGACAACAACGAGGTCCTCAAGGCCCTCTGCAACGAGGCCGGCTGGACCGTCGAAACCGACGGCACCACCTACCGTAAGGTAATATTACTGTTATTTCTTTACAATTCTTTTTGGGAGCCAAAATAATGGTTATCTTTTTCTTTATTGTCAAAGCAAATGAAATGCTTCCTGCAGTAGTTACTGCTTTTGCTTGTGTTGTCTTGTGCCTGCTAGGATAGGAGTGGGAACTATAGATTTACAGAATCACGAGGCTCCGTAGATCGCTAAAACTTGACTTAGCACCATAGATCGGTTGAGCCTGAACCTTTTTTTTTTTTTCTTTTTTTTTTCCAGTAGATTTATGCTAACGTGCACTGTCCGTGGGGTGCACCTTATCATTAGTAGTCTGTCAATAGAGATGGGAATGGGGAAAAATTTTGATTCGTTGGTGTCTGCTACCATGCGCCGCATCTGCGGCTCATGTGGGCAATACTTATTATAACATGCGTGTCGCCTAACCAGGCCGTGCGTTTATTGTTTAACAGACATGAACTGGTCGGACCGGAGTTCACGTTTCGTGTTGTTTGCGTCGCACTGGCCACCTAAAGCACATTTTAGGAGAGAATCATCTCCACAATTCACAATTAATTTTTTAATTTTTTATTCTTTCCTATTGCTACATATATATTAATATTATACAGATGATTAATAGAAAATTTTAATTTATTTAAAAATAATAAAAGCAAATTTTAAAAAAAATATGACATGTGGAACGGTAGCAAAGAGTAGTCCTATGTCGCTGGGAGCCCCCGCTAGGCTAATTTTTTTTTTTTGTTTTTTGTTTTTTTTTTCACATCATTTTTTTAATATTTTTAAATTTTTAAAAAAATATAAAAAAATCAAAATAATATTAAATAATTTTTTCTTAATCACTAAGAAAAAGAAAAAAAAAAAAAAAACTGGGAGCGGTGGCTCCCAGCGGAATCCCGATCTATCATTTTCCGGTAGCAAAACCATTTCCTCGGGATTTACCAACTGTGCTTGTGTCAGCGGCTCGCGTTACCAGTGGGGCTAACAGTCTAACAGGGTCAGTGGCGCACGTTAGCAGTGGGCAGGGGAGTTTTTTTTCGCTCTTTTTCTTCCTAATCACTTTTACGCGTGAAGCGGTGTGTAGAGCCATTAGATTCTCTCTGCTTCCCTGGGCTTTTGATGACTAATACCTGAGAGACTCTGGAACTGCATAGATCTCGAGGTAACGAGCAAGCACTTGCACTTTCGGTTTTCATAGTCTTTTTTAGCGGTTTTCGTAGTACTCGGCTTCCTAAAGTTCCTACCTGGGCCTGGAATCGGCTTCCTAAAACCCTGCCATTTTGGGGTTTTGCTCTTTGATAGATTTACTTTTTTAAATAAGCTGCTATCCGTTTCTTTTCAGTTTTTTTTCCCCTGAAAAAAAGAGACTGGGGAATGCAAACCCGATTATTACTGGCCATTGTCCACTCTATGCAATTGCAATAAAAGTGGACCTTTTGTGCAGTATCTGCTCATTAATGTACTTTGGACATGTCTGTCCCTAGACTTCCCTTGAGAGCATTGGCATTGGTTTGGCCAAATTCATTTTCAAATTTGGCCAATATCAACACTTATTTGCATTTGCCTATTTCATTTAAATTCAATCTCCACATTGCATTTACCTTTTTATTGTAGCTTAAGCAGTTTAACTCAACTAACAAATCATCCTTTACTACCGGCTGTGGGAAGTTTTAGGGTTCTTGATATTTTCATATATTTCCTTTTTCCCCGCCCCAGGGACCTGGTTCTTCGTTTAGGATATGAATGTCTTTTTGGCTCGTGCTAGAACGGGATTGGCAACTGATCTGTTTTGGTTGCCGCTAAAATATCGAGCAATTGACGGTAATTGTTTGCCATTTGCCCTCGTTGCTACCAACTATTTTGAACCTCTTTTATGTAATTGTAATGGTAGTAATGGATAACTCATGGATAAATTCTACTTATAGAAAAAAACTCATGGATGAATTCTTTTTGTAGTTTTATATTAACATAATCTCGTCATTGTAAATAGAAAAATCATGACCACTATCTTTTTAAGACAAATGGCTGATTAACCCCTAGGGGTTGGCTCAAGTGGTAAAGGCCTTGGGCTTGGGGGTATGCTCCTCCCAAGTCTAAGGTTCAAATCCCCTTGGGTTCATATAATCTCTAGGGGCCATCAGATTGAAGGATTTTCTCCTTGAATTACCTGAAGTACACTTGCAGGAAACTTTTTGCCGAGGGTCTATGCACTCCCAGGATTAGTTAGGTTGTTGTTCCTGGATACCTGGTGCCAATATAAAAAAAAAGGACTAATGGCTAAGGAAATTGTCGGCCTTCTACTGGACTTCCGTGATTATTGTCCAAATCTTATAAGAACACAATATTTACAGGACAGCTATCAAGGAGGTTAGCAGAGTAAGAGCCAAGACTTTGTAGTAAACACATACTAGTTTTACAAAGTCAGGATGAGTTGGGTCAACTGAGAGTTGTCATACTTGCAAGGTGAAAGTCATGGCTCTTTTGTCCTTGTGTATAATCATTCTGATTACTTTAATGTTTGTTCTTTTTTCATTGCTTCATGTGAAATGCCAATCAAGTATTCGGGTTTATCCTTCAATTATCTTTGATACTTTATTGCCACTAATCATGTTAAATGCATGTAGGGATGCAAGCCTGTTGATCGCATGGACGTGATTGTTGGATCTGCGGCATCAAGCCCATGTTCGTCTTACCAACCAAGTCCCCGTGCTTCATTCAACCCAAGCCCAGGCTCCTCTTCTTTCCCGAGCCCAGCATCCTCTTCCTATGCTGCTAATCCGAATGCTGATGGCAGTTCGCTCATCCCATGGCTGAAAAATCTATCTTCTGCATCACCTTCAGCCTCCTCTTCCAAGTTCCCTCATCTCTACATTCATAGTGGTTCAATTAGTGCTCCCGTTACCCCTCCATTGAGCTCCCCACCTGCTTGTACACCCCGATTCAGATCTGATTGGGATGACCAATCTGCCCGTCCAGGCTGGGTTGGGCAGCATTACTCATTCCTTCCATCTTCCACTCCACCAAGCCCTGGACGCCAAATTGTTCCTGATCCAGAATGGTTTGCTGGAATTCAAATCCCCCAGGGTGGGCCAACTTCTCCGACATTCAGCCTTGTCTCTTCAAATCCATTTGGCTTCAAGGAAGAGGCTTTAGCCGGTGGTGGATCTCGTATGTGGACTCCTGGACAAAGTGGGACATGCTCCCCTGCCATGGCTGCAGGGTATGATCACACTGCTGATATTCCTATGTCTGAGGCAGTTTCAGACGAGTTTGCATTTGGGAGCCACACAACAGGGCTGGTGAAGCCATGGGAAGGAGAGAGGATTCATGAAGAATGTGGAGATGATCTGGAGCTCACTCTTGGAAGCTCAAAGACCAGGTCTGTTGCCGTGGACATGTGATAAGGTACATTAATTGGATTGCTTGGACTCTTTCGTTACTTACTTCCAACATGTTATATTGCAGGTAAATGATTGCACAAGTGAAACAATCAGCGGTAGCTTGTATAAACTCTGAGCTGTTTAAGAAAATGTCTTCTTTTTTTTTTCTAAGATCGAAGTGAGCACAACAGTAGGTGTTTTTATATTGTTTATTTCATTTCTTTTCAGATATTATTTTTTTGTCATTTATATATAGGTAGTTCTTCGAAGTGTCGGGTGCTTTTACAACCCTTCAATGTGGTGGTTCTCTGTTTAAACTGATGCCATTGAAAGGATCGATATACATGTATGGATGAGTTGCTATTGATTTGGTTTGCACTTGGATGAGTTACTATTATTTCCTTTTCCTTTCAGATATTGTTCTATATATAGGCAGTTCTTAGAAGTGTCGGGTGCTTTTACAACCCTTCGATGTGGTGATTCTCTGTTTAAACTGATACCATTGAAAGGATCAAACATAAGTGTATGGATGAGTTGCTATCGGTTTGATTTACCATTGGAAGCAATGTCAATGACTGAGGACCCCTTTACTGTGTAACTCAATGGCCAAACCTGTTGTGAAATTTTGGATAGAAAAGAGTATTATCCTGTCCTGTACATTCTTTGACATTATAATGTACTGCCCAGACATTTTTTATTTATTTTTGTAAAAATTTGGATAGAAAAGACTTTTATCTTGTCTTTTTTATTAATATTCTCTGACGTTATGATGGTCTCTGCATGTTATCCAGTCCACTTACTTTCAAGCTTATTATTTCAATCCATCTTTATTTGTTGCTTTTATTAGTGAGAGATGCTTAATTTAGGTGCTTTCTGTCGTGACATAGAGTTTGTCAATAAAGGAGGAGGCATTTCTCAGACAGCTAAAATTGGATGTGGGCCTAACCACTTCTACTACCTTCATGGAAAAGGCCGCAGAGGTCTCTCCCTGTGGAGTGCCAGTTTCACTTTCTTTTTGACCAGAGCTTAAGGTCATGATATCTATTTAAATAATAATAAAAAGTTTGTAAATAATAATAAAATAATTTAAAAATATCAACCGTTGTTCCTAAAGATGTGTATACAAAATCAACAAGATGATGGGCCCACTTAGGCCAATCCCAGTGGGTTTTGAATTTGATCTCTTTTGGAAGTTTGTTCAGCGATCATTTTCAAACCGTTTATAGCAATTATAATGAAGTGTAATTTTGATGTGATATTTTTGTGAACACAGATTTGTCGATATAAAGCCGAAAAAGTCATTATTAAAAATAAAAAATAAAAAAATGATGAGGCGCTCTGCCCTGTGTTCGTACGAATCGTAACCTACATTTCTTCCCCATGTTTCCTACTTGTTTCGTCCAAACTGTGCTTGTATTTCAGATGTCGTGTTGTGTTGTGGCTTGGAATGGATAGACTATATGCATCATCCTTTAAACCTCTTTTTAGAGGCCGGGTCTTATGCCACCTAAACCACAGATTTTAAGACCCACAAGTTTGCATCATGATATCTAATTAATAATTTTAATACATGAGACATGAGGATCATTATTAATTGGAAATATTTTGTGCACAGGTATTAATTGTAGTATTTGTATCTCACGCATCTTGTTCATGCAATAATGGATCACATAAATGGTGTTTCTGATAAGAAAAATGATTTGTACAAATAATAAATAAATAAATCTCGCATAAATCTTTTTAAAAAAATGTAAAAAAATTATTTTTAATTATGAGACCTAATTTATTTTAATAAATAAATTTATCTATTTAGAATTTATACATAACATTACTCTTGTGATAATGGTAGCACTCACGATCATGGTCCACATGAGATTAATTCCTTTCGAAAAACACGTTCAAAAATGGAAGATTTTGGCATTATCTTGGGGTGAATCAATCTCATGAACATGAGACTCCAATTTCCCCTAAAAAGTTTCCACTGCCTCTTGTTTTGGTACTGGGATCACTTCGCTTTCCTATCAGAGTGACTTAATTTGTAAGATTTTAGTTTTAAAATTTATTTTTTAAATCAAATTAAGTCATATAAATAATGTGTAATGTAAAAATTTTCGAATAGTTTTTTCAGTAATGGTATTCCAGTGTTAGTCTCGGCTGAAATTTATTTTCTACATGAATTTACAATTATAAAAGAATAACATACAAAATGAAAACTATTATATATTTTTAGAGTATGGATGACAACATAATACTCTCTCATTTTATCTTAATATATCATATAATTAAATCTTTTTATATATAATATATAGAATTTTTTATATAAATATAATTTTAATTAGCATGATCTTCTAAATTAAAATATTATTTATTTCTATTTTTATTCTCCCTCCAAAGTCCAATACTTATCTATAATTATAGGGACAATAAAATCTTACTGAAAAATGATATTTGGTCTGATAAGTTTGAGTAATGCTATATACCACACTTTTATCTCATTATATAAGATATGACACATTTATCACTATTAGATAATAAAGAATTATCCAATAAATAATTATGCAATAATGATAAATATGTCAAATCTTACTTAGTATGATAAAAATAAGATAATAATGTGGTGTATAAAATTTTCTGATAAATTTATTCTCTCAACTCTAGTATTTTATTTTATTTTTTTATAAATAATTAAAGAAGTGATTATTAGAAAAGTTATATATATTTTTATGTTTAAAAATATTTACAGATATTTATAAAATATTTTAAAAAAATAAAAATAGAATTTACATTAATGAAAATTTTGAGGAAACAAATTCAGGAGACTGCATCATCCAAACTTATTTGCAGTGACGGTATTGGAGTTCACCACCCGTGACAATTGTATCTCCTGCAATAATATCTCTATCCTCTGAGCCACAGTTTTTGCCGCTAACGTGGCGTTGAGTCGAATTGTATGCGCATTGCGCACCCGGCGCACTTCCGCCCTAACTCTTACACACTCGCTAGCCTATCTCTAGAATCTACCGGGCCTTCCTCTGCTGCGCTTTACTCTGTCCCAGTAAAGCCCTAATTTCATAATCTATCTTCCATTCTGTCAGAGCTTTTTTATTTTTTCCAAAAAAAGAATCCGAGCTTGCCTTTGGTTTTCTTCCTGGAATTGGGAAAACTGCATCTTTCATTCCTGTTTTGTGATTTTAGAAAAATTCGAATTCTATTTCGGGGCTCCTGATCTTTTAGAACCAAAACCCAGTCCAAACTCCCAAAGAACCATAAATTCTAGCTGTCCCTGTTCGAAACTTCACGCCTTTTCACTCTCTGTTACGAAATTGGACATGAGATAGAGTTGGAAACAGCGAAACTCTATCGATTTCACAATTCCGCTGAAGGGAAAAAACCAAATTTAGCTTAGATGAAGAAGCTGTGAGAGACAAAGGAGACAGATCTGGTCGAAATTCTTCATCGAATGTCGGTTGAGAGGTCGTTTGAGGCATGGGAGGAGGTACAGCGGCACGGTCAGGACTTGGCGGACCGACTAGCTCAGGGTTTCACCGGGTTGATTCAGTCCCACATCAGTCCTCCCTCGTTTCCATGGCCCAACCCTCAGAAATCAATGCTCTTCGACCTCGAATTCCCAAGTCAGCAGAATTTTGGGAGAGGAGATTTCGGATTGGCGACCGATAGTTCGGGGATTAATGGAGTATTGGCGATTTTCGATATTGGGAATAGGATTGGGCAGGCCGGGGCGGACTTCGGCGCGAACTTGAATGGGTTGGTCCAGCAGTTTTTCAGGAGGCTGCCTGCCCCGTTTCGGCAGGAGGAGAATGCGAAGGCGCCTGTGATGGTGGACGTGGGGGGGAGTAGGCTGAGGAGTGATGGGGTAACTACGCAAGGGGATTTGGGGTTGTTGACAGAGAGGCTGAGGGATTTTGGGTTTGCGGAGAACGATAGTGGTGCTGATGAGTTGGTAGATGATGAAGTTGCTGGGTTTAATCTTAGGTCGGCAGGGCTTTTGGGTAGACCGCAGGTAAGAGTTTGAAGCTAATTACACGAATTCATTCATCAATTTATGCCCGAATCAGGCTTGTGACATTTTAAAGTGCTAATTTTAGCTTGTAAAAATAACATTTGTATATTTATAAACTGCTGGGGAAGGTATTGGATACCTTGCAAGTGATTAAGTCAGGTAGACTGAGCAGTTCTTACGTCGACTTTGGCGAGGAAGAAGGTAGTTGATTATGTGCTTTTAACGGAGCATTCTACGATTATTGTAATGGAATTTTTATTTTCTAACTCCATACTACCACGCATTTTTCAAATTGCACCCCAAACTATCAAAATAAAAAATTTGTTACCTCAAATTAACATTTTTTTTCCATTTTGCACCCTCCATCTATATGAGCCTAAATCCTTAACTTTTCAAATGAGTCTTTCTAAAAATGCCTTAGTTAAGATTGAGTAAAAATAAAAATGTGTGGCCAGCCATGGTGGCCATCTTTTTGTTTTTCTTAAAAAAAAAAAGTTTTACTTGAATTGACTTGAATGAAACAGAAGGATTTGTAGATCACAAGTAAATTGGATAGATGAGACTTTTAGTTGGATGCTGTTTATTCAATCTTTTTTTTCCTTGAGGACAATCTTCTTCCATTTGGAAATTATTGTATTGATGCAAAATACATTTAATCACATATGACCGTGAAACTTTTTGGCATTTTTTTGGTGCCCTCTCGTATCTATACAACTATTTTTGTTTTCCAATAATTTAATTGCATCATAGTGCCATTTTGTCAGGAACTTTGTTTTCACGTGTGGTGTTTTTGGAAACTGACTCCCAATATTTAATCAAGTATGTATCTTTCATCATGGAAAGGATTAAAAACTCTAGATCATTTAAATTCTCTGAGAAATGGGCATGACAGTTTCATTTATATGTGAAACTTGTAAAAATTGTAATGAACATCCTGCATGGCAATTGTTTTGTCTATTCTTCGTTCTAAAAATTCGTCTGTTTGTCATAGCAGTCTCATTTATGAGCTTTTTTACCAGATGTATGTAGGAGGAGGAAGTCATTTAAGATTTTCTTTCTTTAATTTGATGGCTGCTGCTATTTTTTCAATTGTTTTGTAAGTGTATGGTTTTATTTGATGCAGGGGATCATAAATATTACATCAACCTATGATAGCAGAACACATGACGTAGAAAGTTCTTTGGTTGCACGGGGAGATTTATGGAGGGTAGAGGCATCACACGGCAGTTCTACATCTGGAAATGACAATTCATCTCTCTTTCTTGTCCAGCTTGGACCGGTGCTCTTTATTCGTGATACAACTCTTCTTTTGCCTGTCCATTTGTCAAAGCAGCATTTGCTTTGGTATGGCTATGATAGAAAGGTATGATCAGCTTTAATTGTACTATTTATTTATTTATTTTTTAATATTGATTTATTTGTAATGTACAACTTAATTCATGCAAGACTAAATAAAGAAGATCCTGTAGGCTCCACCCTACAATGCTGTTTTCATGGCGATTTAATGAAACTGCCTCCAAATATATCCTGAATTTGCAGCATTATGAGCATCTTCCACTGATTTAAATTC
Organism: Carya cathayensis; assembly: GCA_011037825.1. NCBI lineage: Eukaryota > Viridiplantae > Streptophyta > Magnoliopsida > Fagales > Juglandaceae > Carya > Carya cathayensis. The sequence goes on from QGSO01000170.1 coordinate 2,155,211, forward strand.
AGAGTTTACTACCCTACTCTGTGTGGGTGTGCGTGATATTATAACAGACATAAAGAGTGCAAAACTAATTGTGTAAGAAGCCAAATGCATATATAAGCAACAAGTTTTGGCAACATTTCTGTGTGCTTGTATTGTCACCTAGAAATAAGTCTTTTAAATGATGTTTTTAGTGCTCTTAAATGAACACAATGCACTTTTTAACATTGACTTTGCATGCATTATGTGTAAGCTGCCTCATCTTCAACAACATTTTAATGCGTGTGAAGAATTAAATTATGAAATTAATGGATTCAGTGGCTTCCCATTTCCTCTACTACTATGTGGCCTTTCCCTGTGATTCATTACCATGGTGCTATTGTTGTGGCTTAATTTGCGATATGGTGGGATTGCATCTTGATGCTTCTCCAGATTTTCCCTCCCTTGGTTTGTACTCATTTCTTCATTTATTTAATTTTCAGAATGGAATGCACTCACTTTGTCCAGCTGTGTGGTCAAAGCATAGAAGGTGGCTGTTAATGTCAATGCTCTGTCTCAATCCCTTAGCTTGTGTAAGTTACTAATCTATTAGAACATTGTAATTAATAAGTGAAATTATTTATTTGATGCCTCGTTTGCAGGGTAAGTCTTTGGACAGTCTTCCTTATAACTACTTAATTCAAAACAGAATTTATGGTTTGAGTTTGTTTATCATTAATGCTTCCTTTTCATTTGTAGGACTTGGATGGTCCTGCTTTCTTGCTTGCCTTGCATAATTGATGTTGAGAGTTCCAGTGAAGATTACTTAGGGCTCGTTTGGATATTAAGAATATCTCAGAATAATAGTGAATGGTTTGTGAATAGTAGTAAAATAGTTCGAGTTAAGATGTTTTATTGGATTTTGGTAAACGAGAGAGAAAAAATTGAATAAAAATAATATAAAGTTAAAATATTGTTTGAATATAATTTTTGTTTGGAAGTCTGAGAAAGTTATATAGGTTTTATTATTATTATTATTATTATTATTATTTTTAAGAAAGTTATAATGATTAGGTAATGATTAGATGAAAAAGTTGAAAATTTGAAATTGAAAAATGTGTTGTGTTTAAGTGATGTTTGGAAAGGAATATCTGAGAATACCTAAGAACAGTTGTATTCCAAATGGGCCCACTAGTCTTTTGTATGGCACAATTGAACTCAGGACCCATCCCAACCACACCTCTCCCATTTACCACTTGAGCTAACTCAGCATGAGAGGCATGATTACAGAAATACAACATACTCTAGATTGTAGAATCAATTAATAAGTGGTGTGATTAAAAAAGAAGTGTGAGCATTTATTACCCGGTTATAGTTTAGTGAAATTCTATGGTGCACTGAGTCTGAGGATGTAAACTGAAAAAAATGAGCTGAGTTGGTCTCTATGTGATACTGGAGTCCATGAAAGTCATTTAAGTATGCTATCACATGGAAAGTAGGCTAGAAAATTTTATTGGAGTGCTAGCCTGAAATATTGTATGTGATACCATCAAATTCAATCTTTTTTAAAAGGATTATCCATCAATATTCATTTATTGACTTCTAAATTTCTTGGCGATCCACTAAAATCTTACGTGCCAAGTTTACTGATTGACTAACTGAAGGCATGAATGAAGTCCTCATTTCATTTGAAAATCAATTTCTATTATCATGTTCTCAAGTTGAACCATCTTGAGTTGGGGTAGCAGTTTGCTCATAATAAATTACGAAAATACAAGTAAGCTGCCAACTTCTTTGGGCGGAGATTGACACAATTTTTCTTCTCTATCTAGTCGTTTGTAGATTTACAGTTTCCAAATGGGAAGTTGACATATGTATCTGGAGAGGGGCTTACTACAAGTGCTTTCCTACCTATTTGTGGAGGCCTCCTGCAGGCTCAGGGTCAATATCCAGGAGAAATGAGATTCAGCTTTTCTTGCAAGGTGAGATCACAAATTCGTAACAAGCTATGGAAAAATAATTTTGGCAAAATTCATCTCATTGAATCTAAAAAATGGATTCTTACACTTTTTTCCTGTAGCAGATTCTGTAACAATTTGTTAATAATTCTAAGTTGGTGCCAATGTGAATGGGCGCTAAGATTTCCATCTGGAATCCTTTTTATTTTTCAGAATAAGTGGGGAACATGCATCACCCCGATGGTGCAATGGCCTGATAAGTCGTTTGCTTTTAGTCTTGCACAAGCCTTGGCTTGGAAGAGATCTGGTCTCATGGTGAAACCGACTATCCAATTCAGGTTAGATTATCTGCCTTGGCTTTTTTAAGTTTCCAATGGATAAGGCAATTTAATATTAGGCTAAATACATTTTTTTTCCAAGTAAGAAAATTTTATTCATCAAATGAAATAGGTGAAGCTCATATACACAGAAAGTGTACAAAAGAAACATCTAATTACATTTCAACGGCTAAATACACTAGTACTCGTTGAAAGTCTATCGGGTGGCACTAAAACTTGGAAGCTAAAATTTTAGTCAATTTTACCTTGAAACTTTCAAGAAGGTACAAGTAGACCTGTAGGTTAGGTTTGCATCCAACTTGATGTCAGATATGTCAATCTGTGAAACTACATAATATTATAGAAAAACCGAAAAATAATAATAAAATTAAATGGTATTTAGATATGGTTTAAGTGTGTTTGCTCAAATTATTATGCTAACGGTTATTTATAAAAATAGGTGGTAAGTTCCTGCTATTTCCTTAATATCGGTGGGAGGCCGGTGTAGTTTGTCCATCTACCCTTACCTATATAAAATAAGAAGTTTGTCCACCTTCTGGGTAACCCAGGTTGCATGAATATTGCTGTCAAGATAATCTTAGTTCCACATGAGAGCCATTTTCCCAACTCTTTCGAGAAAGAGATATAAAGCTGCAAAGCATGCAATTCGAGGAAAAAAAAAAAAAAAGCCATCATTTTGGTTCCGAGCTACTTGCAGAATTTAAAATTAGTGATGCTAGCATGTACAAATCACTTATCAAAAATAAAATAAAATCAGCGGTGCCATAGTTTCCTGTCTCATATTGCTATTATGTATATGCCTTCTTTTGCTTTCTGGGAAGATATATGCCTTCAGATTAGATATTTCTCTTAACTGTACACTGATAACTGATTACATATGCAATCAGTTTTAGCTGTACCCAGTCAGTGGCATGCTAATGCTTTGCTTCCATATTTTTAAAGAAATTGATTTGCTCTCAAATCATAAGACTTGGTGTTCACATATTTCTTGTTAAATGTTGCAATGGCCAGTTTATGCCCCACTTTTGGTGGAAGCAGTCCTGGGTTTCGGGCGGAGCTTATTCATACAGTGAAGGAGCAACTGAGTCTGATATTTGGATGTGCATTCATGACTCATCCTTCTGCATTTGCGTCTATTTCTGTAAGTCATTGTTTCACGGTAGTGTTCTATCGATGTCTTGAGGGCATAGGCATTAGGTTTTCTCCTACCATTGCAAAAAATAAAGCACATATCACCTTTGCTTTTCTGAAGTTTTACTTGGTAAATTTAATTGTCAGAAGAGTATAATTTTTGACAAATAAAACTTATCAAAAAAATTTTGACAATTAAATTTCGTATATGGAAACTATTGACAGCCAAGGGATTGACTTATAATCTTTAGTGGTGTTATTGAGGTTTGTTATATTAAGATCTTATGTGATGCTTATCATTATATTTGGTAATAGACGGCGTGGTATCATATTTTCTTTGCTTTGTACTGATCTTGCAACTTTCTTAGGCTAAAGACCTCGCTTCCAATACTTCTGACTTGTTGTAATTATATTGATGTTGGAGCTTTTGGTCTAGGTTGCTCTTCTTTCACCTCTGCGATTAAATTATTGATGAGTAGGGATGCAATAACAACTCATCCATGCCTCATCCACTAGTTCTCAATAAAAATATTATTTTAAATTTATAAACAACAAATTAATATAAAGGTCAAAAAAAATTTTGTAAAATTATTTTATTCAACAGTTGTATAAGACCTTAATTAGATGTTAATCATTTCTCTGGACTCTTTTTTTTTTTTTTTAAATTATTGATCTTGGACGTTTACTTTGTTATGACATTGCTCTGCCACTGTTCCTTCCTTCTAGTATAATTGAATTTCATTTTTCCTCTTCTTGTGGTATATGTTCTATGCACAGCTTGGCAGGTCAAAGTGGAATGGAAATGTTGGGAGTTCTGGGATAGTTGTGAGAGTGGATACCCCTCTTTCCGGTGTTGGTCGACCTTCCTTCTCTGTTCAGATAAATTGTGGTATTGAATTTTAAACGTGATCCCACATAAGCTTGAAGCTCCAATCAAAGTGTACAGTCTCCAGCAGCTCAGAAACCATACAATAATACCACTTGTGAATATTTGAAGGTTATTTAATGCCAGTTACACTGATATCATTATCTTTGTATTTGGCATATTTTAATACATTATCTCCTTTTCTTTCCTAGTCCACTTGGGTAATGGGTTGCATTTTTTGAAAATTTTTACTGTTTTGGTATTTCTAGATATAGATATTCTGTACATGTACAGATATACTACTCTTTTGTATCTTTGGAGTTCAAAAAATAAGCTCAAAACCCCAAGAGAAAGGCCAAGATGTTTGTAGAATTTTTGGGGATGAGTTATGTGGAATGTCTTTGATAAAAGTCATGAACTGGTTCTTTTTTATTTCGCATTTCTCTTCTAAATCGCAAGTGATAAAATTGGTAGAGCAGAGTACCGCTCGATTAGTTTCAACAGTACCACTGAACATTGGAAAAATGATAAATGATGGACGAATGTACTGCCTGTCTGGTTTAAACTTAGCAATGTTGACTTTGTGCTAAAACTTGTGTCGATTATTATTTTTTGAAGAGAAAAAAATCTAAGCACCAAACTATAAAAAACATTGAATATGCTTGATGCTGAAAATAACTCGACATTAGTTTTGTTTGGTTACAAAGTTAAGATGAGATAAGATATTTTGTTAAAAGTTAAATAAAATATTATTATAATATAATTTTTTAATATTAGTTTTGTTTTAAGATTTGAAAATATTGAATTGTTTATTATATTTTAGGTAAGAATTTGAGAAAGTTGGAATGATTACATGAGATGAGATAGATAGTTTGATTTTGTGTAATAAAACCAGCCCTCTTACTTCGTGAAATGTCTTATTTTAAGACAAAACTGTTGGAAAAGATAAAGGCTAGAGGCTGGAGGCACAAACAGCAAAAACATTAATAATTTTGAATGTTGAGTTCAACTCAATATTATTCCTTCCTTTTATGTAAGTTCTCTTCAGGTTCTTTTGTTCGGGAAGATGGTGTTTGAATGAGAATCCCTTGCAGTGAAACCAATCCTAGGCTTTCCTGATCCCTGGACAATCATAGGTCTGCAGAAGGCTATAGGATGAAGACCAACTCTGTGAGGAATGACATTAAACTAGCCCAAACAAACAGTGTTCTCTCCTCCAGTACCAAATAATCTTCTTCAAAATAATCTTCTTCAACTTAGGGAGCTCGGATTCAAGCGCTACCGATTCAGCATGTACTTGAGGTATACCGGCACCATGTTGGTATTCTGCTCGAGGTTCTAGTGTCATCTTTAAGCAGGCAGTTGGCTCAAGCCCTTCAGTGAATTTGTTCGTTTTTATGTTCAGTATTTTGGATTCTGATTGGAAACCAGCAATAAGTGGAGCACTCTTAAGGAAGGTTTCAACAAAGCGGATCGGCTGGCTTTTGAATCGCAGCATGCACGGATAACTGGAACTGGCTGTGATATTACCATTTCCTGACAGGAATTCAACCCTCACCTTCGTGCAAAAATAATGGTGGGTGAAATCACAAACTTGAATCAATTATCCGGAAAATCAGAGTAATGATAAACCAATACAATTAGCACAGTACAAATTGTCATCATATTTTCTCTAGCAGAAAATCTTGGGGGGGGGGGGGGGGGATCAGAGATCATACCTGGAAGACACCGAGCTTTCGATTATACTCAGATTCGGGTACTGTTAATGAAACAGTGAGCTGCAATTTATGGTTGTAAGGAATGAAACGACTGCCAATAACAGAAGCAGAGATGATTGGCACCAAAGCAACAGGACTTATTTTGGTGTAGTCGAAATTCAATGTCTCGACTGTCTGAATGGGCTTCTCAATCAGGTTTCTCATCATGAAACCCCCTAATACGAACCCTGAAGCTTGCAACGCTAAAAGCATGCACAAAACGTAGATGACCGAGAAGACGGCCCGACCAACCCTCACTACCACTGATTTTTGTGCATTCATACACTCGGTTACGATAGAAGTGACATTCATATACGTGACATCCCACCTTCCAAACAGCTTTCTCATCATATATCCTCTAATGTGCCTTAGAGTTTGAAATGGAAACAGCATGAACATGAACGGAAAATATGCTAACCATATCGGAAATGTGAAAATCCTAACCAGTACGTTGAGTTGGAATCCAATAAATTTTATCAACAGTAATGGAAGAAAAGGTAGAAAGTTTAAAGGAAAATGATCATAATAGCTTCCTGATGGAACATGGGCATGTTCGTTATACCAAGCGCTCGTGGCATTGAATCGATCTCTCCTCAAATCGACCTGACGATCGTCACAATTCGAGCATACCCTTTCAATTTCTTGCATGGTAGAACTTGCTCTATCTCTTTTTGCTTGATAAGTACTTTCTGCACAATCCTGGCAACTCTCTGAAGTAGTATTCCAACCTCTACCATTTTGATCAGTCGATGAACCCAGTGGATTGTCAACACAGTTTTCCAACGCCACTTGCAAAGGGGTTAGATTTCAGCGATTTCTGATCCTCAAACACCATGTCTACTCCATCTATAGTCCATTTGATCAGACGACACTCAACACATCAAGCAAATTTTCGAACTTCACGCTATCTTTGCACTCAAATCTCGGGAACTCATCCCGACTATGCAGGAACCCACGATCGACGTTGAAATCAAGAACATTTTCCGGACTTTTGGGTTCTTCCATGCCAATGGCTTGCGAAGATTGAGGAAGCCTAGAGGTTTCGTCAGGAAGTGGCACTCGAAACGAGAGAGAGAGAGACCAGTGTCACAATGGACGAAACTGTATGTAGAAAGGGCAACTTTATCGCACGGAAATGACGACATGGCACGACATTATTTCCCTGGGATTCGAAAAGATTGGGGCTTCTGGTTGGCTGGTGCATGATCCAACGAATGATGTTGGTGGTCTTAATCTGAGGAAAGCTTTAGGGGTCGGAGGAGGTCAGAAATCAGGATAAGTTTTGTTGCAGCATGTCACACACTTCTATGTTGCCCCTGTTCTTGTAATTTCAGCCCTATGCGCTCATGGTCATGGATATTGCAAATCAATTATTCATGATTGCCCTGGCTGCTGCGCAGCTGAACAAACAGAGAGATAGACAGAGACGACAAAAAAAAAAATAAAAAAAACTACATCAAATGTCACGATTTTATAGTACAATCAAGAGATATTCAACACTTCTGTAATTGCATGCCAAGTTCATCGTTCAGCACGACGGTAAAACTGTTATTTGTATGCCGAGTTTTACATCCAACACCAAGGCAAAACTGACACCATTTCGCTGTAACCAGGAATAGTTCTTCTCATCAGCCACTATTCTCCATCCACACCCCACCCCTATGAAAAAGATCCATACACCCTATGAAAAACACTCTCACATCCTATGAAAAGCTATAAGTGTAAGGTGTGTAATGTGAATTGTGGCTGATTTGTAGCTAATAATTCGTGAAATAGCACATTCTCTAACTGTTGTTCTGGAAGTATAAATAATTCGTGAAATAGCTACAATGGAATCAAAAGAAAACAAGAAATTCATTCATTCATGAATCTTTGTTCTTTTCCTTAGAAAAGAATCACTCTAAATGAACATCCTTATGTTCCTCCAAAAGCTTGCTCGATGAAGAATGGTCTCGGATCTCGTCTTTACTTTGGAGAGAAATAGAGGAATCAATCCATGGCCCATCCATTGACATGCCTCTTTGCATTTGACTGTCATGCAACCATGTAGAGATATGTGTTTGGCTATCTTGTGATAGCTTCTCGAAGGCTTTGAACCGAGCATCTGGGTTCGTTTCACTGCGCTTGATTATTGGTGTTTGAACAGAAATTTTTCCTTCAAGCATACTTACAACGGAAGACATTAATGGCCTGAGAGTGGGAGAGGGGTTGGTGCATAAGAGAGCCAAATTGAGCATTGAGTAGCTTGACCCAAGACTTGGATCCACAAGTTCTAGAAGGTTCCCTTGTTCTTGTAGGACATAGGCCTTCAGTTACATGTAAAAGCAAAGTAACAAAACAAAACATGCGTAAGTATGCAGACACAAAGTAACAAAACATAATTAAAATCAATATGTACAGAAAGAAGGTTTGAGGTGTTTACCCAGTCCAGAAGATAAACGAACTCCTCCTTTGGCCTGTAATTTGTGTTGCTTTTCCCACTAACAATCTCCAAAGCAACTACTCCAAAGCTGTAGACATCTGCTTTGTCCGTCAAGTAACCCCTCATTGCGTATTCAGGAGCCATATAACCTCTGAGAGAACCAGACAGCACTAGAATAGAGAGTAAATGTGCCATTATACAGAATAAATGCCAGCTAAGAAAACCGTCTAATATCCATTGCAAAAGCACCTAAATATTCGCTAAATAATGTGTAAGGTTTTCTGTTCACACATTGGCCAGCATATGTGAAAGTGCAACCCATTACGTCACATCACTACGCAATATTGAGCGCACTAGGACAATATTTGGGTTTAAATAGCAAATGCTCTATGAAAATGTGATGCAGAACAGACTTGGTAGGTGACATTTTTTTAACAAAAGTAGGCTGCATCTTCTGTACATTACATAAGTCCAAACTAATTATATCCTTGGGTCTATTATGAAAATCAAGAGTACTATTGTTTTCAGTACCCATCTTTAGAATCTGTCTTACAAGAAACAAGCACTATTTAGAGAAGCTAAATACACCGGACTCCGGAGGACAGAGAGAGATAGAACTCACATTGTTCCTGCAATTCGAGTGCTGATATGCGTGTTCTCTTCTTCATCAAGCTTAGCTAAACCAAAGTCAGATATCTTGGCATTTAGATCCTTATCAAGGAGAACATTTGTTGCTTTAATATCTCTGTGAACGATTTTCAACCTCGATTCCTCATGGAGATAAGCTAATCCCCTGGCTATTCCCAGGCATATCTTATTCCTTGTAGGCCAATTCAAGTGTAGCTTCTGCTCCTCGCAACCTTAATTGGAAACCAAAATAAAAGGGAGAGCTTTCGGTTATGTCTTACTGGTCTTACTCTTTAAATAATAAAAAGGGTGGATGCTAGTAAAGGATTTACCAAAAAGAGCACGGGCAAGACTATTGTTTTCCATGTATTCATATATAAGTAACAACTGATTTCCTTCGATACAGCATCCGAAAAGCCTCACTAGATTGGGATGCTGTAATGCAGATATCATGCCTATCTCAGTGACGAACTCACGGTTCCCTTGCTTCGATTTGGAGGATAGCTGCTTAACAGCAATGACAGCACCATCTGATCGTATACCCTAAGAAAATGCAAAACAATTTCAGAATCATATATCCAAGTTGGATCTTCTACGATTTCTAACTACTTAGCATACTATAGGAAATTAAACAAGATTGCAGCCTGGACATAGAAAAAGAACTTCATAAGTAAAAACATCTCGAGGAGTATGCTCATTTTAAGCAACTTACAATTCTTTCAAAGCTTTCAACTCTCCAATATAATCTGGGATTGGACCAGTGATTAAACAATTTCTAAGCCACCTGAGGGCACAACACAAGAATAAGAGCATAAAAAATAAACCACAAAGTTGGTCACAATAGGATTAATCGTTGCAGAAAATATAAAGTACATATATAGAACTTACAAAAATTTCAATTTTTTCAAATTTTGCAAATCAGGGAATCCAATACTTGATCCTTGCAAATCAGATATCCTCCTGAAAAACTTGACAGATCAGTAAAAATAATTGTATCATCTTCGACATTTCCCAATTCTAATCAATTTGCAGTAAAGGAACATGTACTCACAGTTCAGTTAAGTTTGTCAAACGGGATATGTTAGAAGGGATGGTGCCCTCCATGGACGTGCCTTGCATATCACAGCAAAAAGAGTCCTTAGATAATAGATAATAAAGAAAGATAAGAAAAAAAACTCAAATTCATATATCATAGAGGGAAAAGATGACAGATAAAAGGAATGGAGTACAATACTCAGAGTCTGTCAAGTTCCGTCCAATTCCCCATAAAATCAGGTATTTTCCCTGATATTCTGCTCCCATCTATCCTACTGCAGAGAGTAGCTTAAGTTTTAAGAATCTCTTAATTCTAAAAGCTATATCTCCATATAATAATGTCAAATAGAATCATCACTTACAAATCCACCAAGTTCTTCAAGTTTCCAAATGTTTCTGGTATTGTGCCGTTAAAATCGTTTGCAGAAAGAATGCTGCAAGATACTGAAATATTGTCACTCATTTACTTGATGCAATATGGCAAAAAGTGTTGGTGCAATACTATTAGAGCATGTACACCTGCTGTAGAGGAACACACCTCACAGGCCACGTCTACTGCATGCCCTCAGCCGAATGCCTCCTCTGCTGGTTGCTCTCAACAAAATGCCATAACCAACTCTGCACCTCATACGGAATAACAGAAGAACCCTCTAGAATTATTCTCTTGTAAATGTTTTCTGCTATAAATATGAGCACTATTGTATTGAGGAATTATGGAAAACAAGAAACACTTCATTTTGAATACACTCTTTCTCTGATGCATTTTTACAAGCATCTGCTGTCCATCCTTCATTACTCTGTTTTCAACATGGTATCGAGAGCCACATAGGGCTAACACCCATCCATTTTTTTTTATTTTTCCGATCATCATGGCACCACCTAAGTCTACCTCTCCGAATCCTTCCATCACAAACTCAGCAGCCCAATCCATCACCATCAAACTTTCTTCCGAAAATTATCTCCTCTGGCATGCCCAGATTACTACCTTCCTCTGTGGCAACCAATTGTTTGGTTATGTCGACGGCTCTATACCCGCACCTCCCTCCTCCATCGATGATGCTCCCAATCCGAACTATCTCTCCTGGCTCACTCAAGACCAACTCATCATGTCGGCAATCTATTTTTCTCTTATAGAAAATGTTCTCTCTCAAATTCTTGAATGCCCGACCTCTAAACAAATCTGGGATACACTTCACAACCTTTATTCGGCTCAATCAACAGCTCATCTAATGACCACGAAATTCCAACTTGCGACCCTTAAAAAAGGATCCGATTCGGTTTCCACTTATTTTCACAAGGCAAAAGCACTCTCGGCATCTCTCAATGCCGCCGGTCATCCTCTCCCAGAATCTGAATTCATCATTTATTTTTTAACTGGTCTTGGGTCTGATTTCGAGTCTGTAGTGTCCTCAATCACTACACGACCCGAGCCTCTTTCCCTTTCTCAGGTTTACAGTTTTCTTGTCAACCATGAATCACGCCTTGCACATCAAACACAGTCTCTCATCAATCATTCGTTTAATGCTAACCTCACTACCACGCGTGGTCCCTCTTCTTCTCCTCACAATTTCACTCCTAACCGAAGCCGTGGTCGTGGCTATCGGCGTGGACGAGGTGGTCGAATTATTTCACCATCTCCCCCAAATTTCTTTTCCTCCTCTCCAAATAATCGCCCCACCTGTCAACTCTGTAATCGCATTGGTCACACAGTCGTCTCCTGTTATCATCGTTTTGATCATGCATATCAGTCTCCTCCTCCCTCTTCTCTCTCGGCTAATTTCACAAATTTTCCAAATAATTCCACTTCCTCCACCTCTTGGTTTCCAGATACGGCTGCTTCCACTCACTTCACATCTGATTTTTCTAAACTTAATCTGGAATCATCTACTTATCAAGGTCCAGATCAAGTAACTATTGGCGATGGATCGTCTCTTGCTATACAAAACACTGGCTCCGGCTTACTTCCCACACCCTCTGGCAATTTTCTTCTCCGTCAATTACTCCATGTTCCTTTAATTTCT
>QGSO01000170.1:2176458-2365380 GCA_011037825.1 Carya cathayensis
GCTCTTAAAGATCCTTTGCAAGTTCCAGATGGGCCAATTACAAGATCAAGAGCCAAGAAGATCAAGGAAGCAATGCAAGGATTAGTACAAGCTATTTGGGCAGAAGCTAGCAAGAGCCCAACACTCAAGATGGGCTTGAAAGAAGAAGAACCAGCTTTGATCCACCTGATCCAAGCTGTGGAAGACTTGACTTAGAGATAGGGCCTTTAGATATTAAGGCTTTCATTTTGTTTAAAAGGATTTTTATTATTAGTTTAGAATAAGTGGGCTTGAGGATGCTTAGCCCACATATCTTATTTCTTATGAACTAGAGTTTTTGGGAAGGCCTTGTATTTTGGCCAAGGGGTTTTTTTTGGAAAAATACTATTTTATTTGAACTAGGGTTTCGAAGTACTGTAGCATGACACTGTTCATGCTACAGTACCACGCGGCTACTGTTCACTGAAGGGTATTTTTGAGAGTAGGGTCTCAAAGTTTAGTCTAGGGTTTTATCATGTTTTGGAGAGGGTATTTAAAGGATGTAACCAGCCACTCCAAGGCTTAGACTATTATTCTGAATTTTAATTGTGAGTGAGTTTTCTCCTCTTGTTCTTGATTGAACTCTTGAACTTATCAAAGGTAATTCACAACCTTTGTGGCGTTCCTCCTTGTAATTTGGGTTCTTGAGACGGGATTTCAACGGGTCTAGATTTTAATATAATCTAGGTTCTTGAAACGAGTTCCCAACGGGTCTAAATTCTCCATCTATAGACTTGAATTTGGCTTTCCTGGGTTGTTTTTTTCAATATTGTTGTTGGGTCTCAAAGCGAGTCGATTGGGGTTCACATCAAGACTGCATTCTTACAGTCTTTTCAAGTTGCTCAATTTTCCGAGGCTTTCCGGAAGAGGTCCACTGAGCTGATTATCTTCCAAGACCCTGTAAAAAATGCAACTTAAACTGTAATCCATGTTGCACTTCATTAATCTTCTTTCAGTTCAGTTGATCAGGACTTACAGCTGCTCAAGTGAAGTAATGTCACCAATTTCCTTTGGAATTGTACCACCTAGCCGGTTTCCCAGAAGAGACCTGCAGAGTACCAATTACCTTTACAAACTGACCAACCCATTGACCCTTAGCCAACACCTGAATGGAAAATAAAACGATATGCTTTCGTAGATACAAAATGCAAATAATTACTCACAGATTGACAAGAGGGAGCTGAGCAAAACTCGGAGGAATTGATCCGTAGATATAATTGCGAGCGAGATCGCTGTTTACTGGAAGAAACTTCACTACTTAGTACTGAGCTTTCTCAACATCGAATCATTGGGAAAAAAGGATCCCAATATTCCATGAAAATTTGTCAAAATCTAATGAAATATTAACGGACTTAATATATTCTAGAATAAAAAAACTGGTCATCACTGATAATGCAATTTTTCTATTGTCATGGTCCTCATCGTTAGCTTGCCTGGTATATCGCATCACCATTTACCGTATTTACCATATCTCTTTTACAATAAATAATGCTATTGTTTTTTAAAAGTTCTAAGAAAAACCAATTCAGATCCTATGTCAAATTGCATGGTCTCTGGAACGCAATGGTCTATTCAAAAGTGTTGGATTTACAAAAAAATCAAAGTAAACTTATGAATTGAAATGGCTCAATATGAGATGGCAAATCTAGTACCGTACAATAAAAGAGTTTTAGAATTTAACGTATTATATTAAGTCACGTTAATCGAAATAATTTTTCTCTTGAGCTCTCTAATGCATAAAATTAAAGCACTCATGTTTATGATTTTATAGTTGTATCAGATTTGTAAGATTTCCAAATTCAGCTGGTAGAACTCCATTTAAAGTAAGATCCTTCAGTTGGCTCTCACCAAACAAAAAAAAAAAATCATAAGAATAACTGAAATAAAATTATATCAAAGTTTTAGTACTATTTAGAACAGGAAAACATCATGATGTGGTCATAAATATTTTTGCATACTTATATAAATATGGAAAATTCTTCTTATCATCCTCACACTTCATACACCATACTTATTTTAATTTTTTTTTTCATTTTTTCTATAATAAATATGTAATGTGTAGATGATAAATAGAACAATTCAATTAGTTTAACAAGAATAAAATAAAATAAAAAATAATAAAAATAAAAAATAATATTTTAATATATAAAGTGTGTGGTGTGGGATGATGTATAGCATTCCTCTATAAATATATATGTTGTTGTTGTATACCACAACTATTAATATATATCAATGCTGAAAAGATTGCTAGACAGATATAAAATTCATGAAAAAGTGCTGATTATAAACATTTGTATAACCACAGATAGCCACTAATTAAGACCATTGAACCATCAATTAAGACCAATCTTTAGCCACTAATTAAGACCATTGAGCCATCAATTAAGACTAATCTTTAGTCATCAATGGTAACTAAAGCTACACCTACCTCTTTTGTACTCCTATATATATGGGTATCATTCCCTTGTATATGCATCAAGTTTTGCATTGAAGAACAATTATTTCTCTTGCAATTTCCTCTATCTCTCTCTCTCTCTCTGTCTTTCACTCTCTCTCTCTTCATTAGTTTCATACACGTTATCAGCACGAGATTCTGTTGATTTTAAAACTAGTGGTCTTCTTATTCAAGTAAGTTTTTCAATATATTATTTGCAATCCCCAAGGTGAGTACTAAATATTATATTCCTTATTATTACTTGATAAAATTTTATGTTTGTTCATATAATTTATATACAAGTTTTATTTATTTTTTTATACTTATTATGAATTATTGATGATAAAATTTATCTTGGAATAGAAATTGATCATCTCTGAAGGATCGCTTTGAGTATATCATAATAAAGGATCTATTAATTCTATAAGATAGTTTAAATGAGTGATAAGTATACCAAAACCTCATTATGATTAATGTACCTGAAGTTGCATATTGAAATTGTGTTTAAAATGAACCCCTCGAATGTGCTCCTGAAGAAGCAAAATCTAATGCAAAAGTTCACAATATATTCTAAATTTATTTTTGATCTTCTAATGGCTAAGCAAAATAATGAGATTTTGTTAAGAAATCATTAGTCACGTCCTACTAGTTCCACATCATTCCCTGAAGTGAATAGTATTAGATTTATATCATTCTTAGAAGAGAATGATGCATTGTTTTCAAAGAAACCAAGAAATTAGACGTGGTGATGAATATCTTTATAGTACTTGTATGATTTCAAGTCAGAAACTCGTATTGGAAAAACTATCAGCTTTCTCTTTGAAATGATATTATAAAACTATTGAATCAAATATTATGATGTATCAAAAATGATATGATTCAAAATATTTGTATACTTTTCATGATTATCTTGATCATCCGAAATCAATTATGATAAGTCGAATAATTTTCATATGAACGTCCATAAAAGAACCAGAAGATTCTTTTACTATAAAGTCTTCCCACTATGAGCGAAAAGAAAAATTTAGAAGCAAATAAAACGAAATAATTCGGCGTTATCTTGATTATCATATGTGAACTAAAAGTTCAGATGATAATTAATTTATAGATACAATAAGATAAAAAGGTTTCATATTCTAACTGCTAAAATCCCAGCGAAGATTGAAGTCATCGTAGGACAATTAAGAAATTTAGCAGTCTAATGAATATAAGACATATCTAAAAGCATGTGAGACCTATTGATACAAATGATAAAGCATCCTGAAAGAGAAAAGCACAAAGAAAAGAAATTGGTGCTCCAAAAGAGGCCGTACCCACAAAACAAGCAATAAGATCCATCCAAACTTTCTATACAAAATCCTCTCATAATAAAAACTCCTGAAGAGTATAATACTCATGAAGAGTACCTCCTGAAGAGAATTTTCATGAAATGACTTCTCTTGAAAAAGGACAGGTACCTGAAAATAACGAGATCTCGATACATTTCATGAGTAATAGAGAAATTCTAGATAGAAATAAAACCGTTGTCGACAACGTATTTTCAAATAAGATGACACTTAACATTACCATAATTAATGAAGAAAGTGAGACAAGAATCGTTGAAGAATACCGACGTAAAAATATTGGCCAAAATAAAAAGAAACAATTCATGTAGAATTGATATCACTAGTAAAATGTGATACATATGGACTTGTAGTCCAAACACCTAAGAGGTGATGTTTGTTGAATATCAGTGGGTATTTGTATAAAGGAAATGAAAATGTGATATATAAATCATGAATCGATTTCCCGCAGAAATAATATTGATATGTTTTTGAAATAGATGAAATTATATTGAGGTTTTTATTAGCTTGATAGCTACCGAGAATTTAGGTATGCATGATTAACTGCATATTTATATGGATCACTAGATATGAAATGCATGAAGCATATAGTCTTGAAGTACTTATTCTATTAAGTTTTAAAAATCTTTATATGACCTAAAACAATCTAAACGCATGTAGAACAAGCTATTTTTCATATATTTTCAGTATTTGTATTAGCTTTTATTACAATTTATATAGATGATTTAAATGTTATTGGGGCTCCAGAAGAGTTCATGAAAACTGCACATATTTAAAATATAAATTAGAAACCCTTTCGGTTTCGAGGGGGAGATGAATGAAATTATTAGTTCTGAAATACATTATCTTAAATGCAATTAGTATTTCAGATTCATTTCAGTTTTGTAACATATGTGCATTATTAAAGGATAAATAAAATGGAGCACACAGAACATCTACCAAAAGATAGAAACACAATATGAATATTTGTGAAATATTATTTTATTATCTCAAAACAAAATTACAGAAATTTGAGGCTCTTTGCCTCATTCTTTAAACGATCTTGCTCTTCAAAAATTTGCATGGCATCCCTGTTTAAATGAATAGACAATCGAAAAGAAGACTTAAGCAAAGATTTTAATTTCCTATTCTCTTACTTTATTGCTTCTATCTTCATGTTGGACTCCAGAAGAAGTCGCTGGAGGATAGAAATTTTCTCATTGAGTTTGTCAACATCATAAGTTTTGGATTATAGTCTCTGAGAAAATGTGACAATGGTTGATAAGTATCGGGTACCGAGACTCACAAGCTCGTAGATAACATCAATATCTGACTTATTAGTCAGACCATTATTGTATTACATTGTAACACCTACGGTAGAAGCAGAAACAAATGGTGAATTTGTTTACCAAAACATTGCCAACTGCATCATTTAAAGAGTTGGTACATAATATTGAGACGCATCAACCAAAGACATTTCACTATAAAGTCTTGAAGAACTTTTATATAGACAAAGCTCATCCCTTAAATACTCCACTAGTTGTTCGATCATTTGATGTGCAGAAAGACCCATTTCGTCCTTGTGAAGACGATGAAGAAATTCTTGGTCTTGAGGTACCTTATCTCAGTGCAATTAAAACCCTGATGTATCTTGAAAATTATACTCGATCTGATATTGCATTTTCAGTTAATTTACTTGCAAGATATAGTTATGCACTAACTCGAAGACATTAGAATGGTATTAAACATATCATTCAAGGTACGATTGATATGGAATTATTTTATCAACATGGATCAAGTCCACAATTAGCTGGATATACAGATATAGGTTATTTTTCAGATTCACACAGAAAGATTATTGCATTTCATAAGAATAAATGTGAAATTGATATCAAGCAGATACGATCAAATGATAATTTGGCAGATTTATTCACTAAAGTATTACCAATTGCAACATTTAAGAAGCTTGTGCAGAACATTGGAATGCGAAAACTTGAAGACCTATTATCATGCACTTTTCAGGGAGAGTAAATGTCTTGAATACTTTTGCTGATTGTACTCTTTTTCCTTCGTTAAGGTTTTATCCCATTGGGTTTTCCTTTGCAAGGTTTTAATGAGGTAATTTTAAAGCATTTGGCAGTACACATGAATGTTGTACTCTTTTCTTTCGTCATTAGTTTTTTCCCAATGGGTTTTTCCTTGGCATAACGAAACATATTCTTTATGTATAGTCATCCAAATGGGGAGTGTTATAAACATTTGTATAACCACACATAGCTACTAATTAAGACCATTGAACCATCAACTAAGACCAATATTTAGCCACTAATTAAGACCATTGAGCCATTAATTTAAACCTATCTTTAGCCATCAATGGTAACTTAAGCTACACCTACCCCTTTTGTACTCCTATATATATGGGTATCATTCCCTTGTATATGCATCAAGTTTTACATTGAAGAACAATTTTTTCTCTTATAATTTTCTCTTTGTCTCTCTCTGTCTTTCACTCTCTCTCTCTCTTCATTAATTTCATACCACTGATATCGACAAACATTTAGGTTCATGTTTATTAAGATTTTGCTTGGCCACTAAGAATTTTTAGATGAAAATTTTGAGTTTTAAGATAAAATATTATGTTTTAATATTATTATTATTTTGGAATTTGAAAAAGTTAAGAAAAAGTTGAATTATTTATTATATTTTATATTAAAATTTAGAAAAGTTGTAATGATGAGATGAGAATTTTAAGTTTGAGATAAAAATTTCAAGTACCCAAACACAACCTAAGGAAAATGTGGGTAGGGATAGAAAAGGAAAGCTCGTACCTGCTCGTTATTCCGCAAACAGTGCCATTTTGGAGAGTGCAGTCGCATGTGACATTGCTTAGAGTTTCGATACCGTCGATATTGGATATGGTGACACTTGTATCAGGGAAAAAATTCTCGTCGATCCTCCTATTTAAGTTCTGTAATTTTGTGGATATTGCTTCGAGAGCTTTCACTGTTGATCAACAAAATAAATTGGTATTCCGCATGTATATATGTATTTTAAATAAAATCTACGAAATATCCACGTCAAAAGGAAATGAAAAGCAAAAATTGAGAGAGAAAGAGGTAAGCTAAGTCTGTTAGCTGTCACATAATCTAAGTCTGTATATTTTAAAAAGATTAATTAATAATATAATTGAAGTTCTGTTAAAATTATTATAATAAAAATTAAGAATATATATTTCTCTCCTAAATAATATGGTATTCTATATACTACTTATATTCATCAGTAAATATAACATTAATTAAAATACCAGTCTAATACAGTGGAAAAAGGCTCATAAAAAAAAAAAAGTTCAAATTAATTTTTAAAAAAATCTAGATAATCGTGACTCTCTAGCCCTCTCTCTCTCTCTAGCCCAGTATGCAATTCCTACACCCAAACGAGAATCGACAAGCCACTGTGGAAGCAGTGAGCCTCCTTAGGGCCGTGCGCTAGGCAGGCTCCATATGTGGTTCAGCTTCGATCGGTTGTTAGCACAAGCCTACACCGTAGCTGTTTGACGGAGATTCGGATTCGAAATCTTCACGTAGCAAACCTGTGCCCCTGTGATCTGGCTCCCTTATCTCACAGCCTCCATTATAAAGCAACCATGTCCAAAAGCAGAATACGCACGAGATCCACTTCTTGCACTTGCCTTTGCACTTAGTTCGGACATCCAACACTTGCAGTGGATCTACATCCACACATAGGGATCTCGACCAGTGTAATTTTTTTTTTAATATATTTTTTAATTTTTTTTAAAATAAAAAAATATTTATAATATCATTAAAAATATTACCTTAATTATTAAATAAAAGATAAAAATATTGCTGTCGATATCTCCAATCGGGATGCCGTTCGTGACTTTAGCAATTATGATTTTTATGGCTTTAGTAAAACGAAAAGGGATAGAAACTTCTGCAGTCTGTTTGCATTGATCGACGATTAAAAAAATATTTTGATTTTTATTTTTTTAAGCGGATTGACGATAAGACCCGTTACCTCTATTATTGCTAGATGACATAATCAACTAGGGCCTCAAATTTGCACAAGTTGACGAAATTGAACTAAATTAAATTAGCACAAGTTGCCCTCGACTGGACACAGACTACTAATTATAGTCCAACATTCAATATTTAAAACTATTTTTTGCACTTAATTTACAATATGATTGAATACATATATAGTATGTTTTCAAAATTAAAAAAAGACAAGTAAATAATACATACACTATAATATTGACATGATAATATTTAATTCACAATAAAAGTTTAATTTTATAAAAAAATATTAATTTTAAACTTTTTTTAATTTTTTATGAAAAATATCATCATTCATTAATTCATCAAAAGAAACTTACATTTATTATCAGATACATACGGAGATATCCTTATATCAACCATGTGAAGTTCTACCAATACACTATTGAACTGGTCTGGATTTCATTGCTACTGATATTCTTTATAGAAAAACGTCTAAGAGACAACACTCTGCTTAAACAGAGACTCAATCTTACTTTTCATAGAAATAAAAGACTCAACTTCTATGGATACAACCGTTCAAGAAACGAACTCATTTTTTATTTTTACTATATAATAAGGAAAATAAGAACGAAAAATGATGGATTATAGTTTGGACTAATTCTAGTAAACTTTGACAACGCATGAAGGTAACAAGTTAGTCTTTTTTTAACCACAAAAGTCAGATTTGAAAATTCTAGTGGTGGCATTTCTAGTGATTCAGCACGTGTGACTAGAAGAGTTAATGGAAGGGGAAGAGCCTAAGGACCATGTGTAGTTGTGAGCATAGCGTGAGGATCATGCTCAATGATTTCTACAAAAACGCTACTATCCTTTTAAAGATTTGCAATCTGATAGTCTTATTTTACTATATATGTCTCTTAAGAGTTGTTAGAAAATTATAAATCTGAATTTTTTAACCTTGAAGAAAAAAAAAATTAAAAAATGAGAAAATGAAAAAGAAAAAAATAAATGAGGAATAAGGGAAGGGGAGTGAGAATGAGTGAAAATCAGATCCAGGACTTTTTTGAGAGAGAGAAAGAGAGAGAGAGAGTTCCGAAAGGAGAGAACGGACATATCTTTGATATTAGGATGTTTTTCCTAATTTTAAACTTCTTATATAAATTAATTTCAATCATTTTAGCAATAACATATATAACTTTTTAATACGTAAATTCAAGTTCGATCACGTCCAATATTAATATATATTGAACCTCAATCAATGGTACTGGCCTGCAGGGACAAATTAAAAGATGGAGGGCCATTATAGGGGATCAATATTCCACGTAAGTAATGAAATGTTATATCAACCAGATCGCCGTCACTACAGTGGCTGATCACGTGGGCCCATATCCCATGCATGCATATATAATTGTTCTGTGTTTTTCGCTATTCATGCGGATGGAGCAATCGCCGAAGAATAATTATAAATAATTGAGAAAAAGAAAAAACTGGAACTTAGGGAGCAACTCTCACGCAAACAGTGTAAAAGCCATAGTTTCACTAGACATTCATCATGAAAGTTGCCCTGAATTTCGGAAATGAAACAAAAATCTCAAAGAAACTGCTTTTACAGAACGGAAAAAATGGGTGTATAAACAAAACACAGGAACAGCGCAATTCTGAAAAAAAAAAACTGCCGACCGAGAAGAAAGCGCACTCGTAACAACAAAATATATCCACAGAAAATTAAACAGATGCCCAATATCAGTGTAGCGTGAGAAAAGTACCTTCATTCTGTGCCAAAGGTTGAGCGTTTATTCCAAACTCAGTGAGGCAATTTAAAACCGAAATGGCAAAAACAAGCACATAGACAATCTTATCTGAGATCAAGACCCATTTTCCTCCCCTGACTAACTCAACTGCCAGACTGCCAGTGTTATTTATTGATTACGATAACATGTGATGTACCTAATCCCAAGATTCCCGAGTTCTAATGTCACGTTACCTCCTTTCGTGTCTCATCCCAAGGGTGATCATGTGGCAGAAATGGGATAGAGGAAATTATTCCAGAAGGATCATGTACGTAATGGAATATGCAGCAGTTGATTCCCCTTTCTTTCTACTTTATTACTTTATCTCCACTTTATTGCTTTTGACCGAATCTTTAGCTTCTCTTTACGTTGTTTTGTTTTAATAGGCCAAGTGGGGCCAGTATGTTACTGGGTTTAGACGTGTCTATTATATTTAGACATGATAATCTATCATTATTTTATTCAATTGTATTTAAGTACTACCAAGTTCACGTTAATGGATATAAAAAAAACCTTTAATACATTACTTTTTTGCTGGAGGACTCGGCCCCTATAAGTGCAGACATTTTATTCTTTATTTTGAGGTACTTGCCATCCAACTCTGACACTAATCGATAGTTGGCCGAAAAAAGAGAAATAAAAATAATAATAATAAATTACAATTTTTGTTTTGGGAAATAATAAATAATAAATGGCATTCAAAGAAGGCGGACAGTCCCATTCAAAGAAGGCGGACAGTCCCATGCTGTGAGAGGGAGAGAGAGAGAGAGAGAGCCCCAAAAAGTCAAGTCTGCGACCCCTTCCTACCCACATTTACAAGAACCGCTGCCATGCCCAGAGAGACTCACTTTTGCCATTTTGCTTCATTTTCTCGTCTTCCCGTTTTCATCCTCTCTCCCTCTCATCCTCCTCTCTCTCTCTCTCTCTCTCTCTCTCTCTCTCTCGTCCTATCTTTCTCCAATCAAAGGTCCTTCCTTTCATTTGCTAATTGGGTATGTTGTGAAGTCGTTCATTGTATTTTCATTGGAAAATAAATATGTTTCTTGTTCGACTTCTTCTTGCTTCGACCGTCATGATGGTTTGCTTTGCAACGTTTGCTTCCGGAGCCCTTATACTGCCCGATGATGAAGGTATACACACACAGATATATCAAAGCCTTTTTTTTTTAATCGATTGACACACACACACACACACACACACATATAGTCTGTTAATCGAGGAGTGAATTTGATTAATTGGGTTTGCTTAATATATAATTGTGGAGTTTAATTTACAGTTCAAGCTTTACATGACTTATTCACTACGTTGGGGAAGGAGGACTGGGACTTCTCTAATCCATGTAGTACTGGACTAACAACGACGGACGTAAAAGAGATTGCTGCTGTTGCCTGCAGCAACTGCGTCGTCAATGGCACCGAGTCATACGGCGTTGTGGGCATGTACGTTGTCATCTCTCTTTCTCTGATCATCTTCATGACGTGCTGTTTCATAAGTCTCAAATTAGAGATCGGTCGTTAGATGTATGAAAAGTAAATTTATAAACTAACACGAGTTAGCGTTTTATGTTTAATTTATTTTATAATAAAAAATCTTTTATAATTTAAGGTATTCATATAATACTACTTGTATAAATCAATCATTTTTCGGGAAAAAAAAATGACTAAATGCTTTTAAACTCCCTTACTTGACAAGAGGTTAAAGAATAAAACCGTCTCATTCACAATTGACAATTTTAAAATAAAATCATATCAATTTTTTTTTTAAAATTTTAAACTCATGAAATCAAAAGTAATTTTTAAATAAAAATTTTAAAATATATATTATTTTTTTAATAATCAATAAATAATTTATTTTTCTTTTGATTGCTTCTCACTTATGATCTCAACTCTCAAGCGGTGAAGCTAAAGGTAAGAATCATGCTTGCCTTCAAAAAGCTGCACGCTTAAATTAGAGAAAGGATGAACCTAATACTTTTTATAATATTTTGCATAATTATTTTCAAATAAATAATATTTTGTAAAATATCTGATCATAAAACTATTCTTATTTTAAAATATAATTGTGAAAGATACAGTAAAATTAACGATAGCTTGCCCAATCATGCAGTGAGCCACCAACACCGAGTTAAATGCATGGTCCTTTTTTTTTTTTTTTTTTATAACCAAACTTCCATTAAAAATCATCATTACACAGCAGCTTGATCAATCCAAAGAGCTTGATCAGCACAAGCAGGTACAAAATCCCACCGTACTTGAATATCAACTATATGCCAAGCATATCTAGTTAAACAATGATCTCAGGAAATCTGTGCATCAAATGCTTTACATCTCTAATCAGATTACCATTCCATGAAGATGATTCCTGTGTAGCCTGCAATTCCTGTACTAGCTGTAAACAATCGGACTCTATTATCAATTTTGGTATCCCAAGCGGTATGCAAAGCTGTAAACCTCTTAAAACAGCTAATAATTCAATTGTATTAGCCCCATCCACTTCCTCTTTCATCTTACTCACAGCCATTACAACCTTGCCTGTAGCATCTCTCAATATCAAACCAACTCCTGCTTTCCTGTCCTTTTCAAATATAGCTCCATCTACATTAAGTTTGAGAAAACCAGGTGGTGGCGAGTGCCATACTCTAAAACTCCTCCTATCAATAGCAGGTAATAAGCTCAACTCATTAAAAACTTTATGGATAGACAAAGCATGATTCACAGCTTAAAATGGATCCACCAAAGTTTCTCCTTTTTCATTTTATTCCGTCTAAACCACAAACTCCAACCGATAACAATGAACAAATTAGTAAAATCCATTTCAATTGCTTTTAACAAAACAAATTTCACAATGTCCAAAAAATTCATATTCGACTCAACCTGCAGCAACATAGGAATATGCTTCCTCCATATACGAGTCACGTGAGGACAACAAAATAATGCATAGGCCGCATCTTCTTCAGCATTTCTACCAAAAAAACATATTTTTTCAACAAAAACCTACTTCTTTATCAAATTCGTATCAAATTAGTAAGAATAGGCAAAATGTCTGGACATGCTTTTCAAGCAAAGATTTGAATCATTCTTGGAACCTTCATCTGCCACAATTGCTTCCACATCCTCTTCTCAAGCATATCAAGTGTGCTCTCTCCCTCACAGCCAACAAAAGGATTCTGGATCATGCGGTAGGCACTTTTAACACTGAAATATTGTCCATTAGTTTCACCTGTCCAAATACACTTATCCATAGATATAGACTAGACAGCCTTATCTTTAAAATATAATCAGTATAACACAACTTTTTTTCTCGATGTCCTTTGATTCTTTTCATTAATTTTGTTTCTTTGAGTTTGAGCTGTACAAGAATTGACCACATGTTTATTCTCGCATTCACACACTTAACACCGGCCTGACACATCTCAGAGTCTGAGTTGGGTATAGATGACTACCGCAGTTTCTAAATTTTCAAATTACTCTCCTATTTTTTCCAAGTTTTTTATATTTTATTGTTGAATTATAATTTAAAAAAATTATATACATGACTTAGCGTTTAATTTTAGATGAAGCTAATGGGCCGATGTGCCAACCGATGATCCAATAGATAAAGTGAAATTATTTATTTATTTATTTATTTTTTCATTCAAATATTTTTATTTATTTAAAAAAAAGACAGAAATTCAATAATATTAAATTTTTAATTACTAAGAAAAAAAAAAAACGATAGGTCAAAACCATCGACCCTTCACCGGTTCAATAAGCATTACTCTTTAATTTTTCTTTCGAAATAGTAATTCGTAAGTACACTTTTTTTAAGTTTAATTTCAAAAATATTATTTTTGAGTCATTTTATTCTCAAATCCACACCATTTATATTATTTAAATGATAAAATTTAATTTGTAACATTTGAATTTTACATTTTTTCTTTAAAATTAAATCAAGCCATGTAAACATTTTAATATATGTGTTATTACACCGGCCTATAAAAGTATTTTTTTTTTAACAAAAAAGAACTTTTATTTTTAATGGTCAACGTACTTTAGTATAAGTTGCTATGATGCCTTTTTATTTAATAAGCTTCTTTTTGCATAAGAAATTTATATTTCTTGGGTTTCATCTTCTTTCATTTTTTTATACAAGGGAGTAGGGGGTTTCGAATCTAGATTTTCCATTTAGAGAACTGTATCATATGTCATCAGACTATTAGATTTTGATCTTCTTTTGTTTCCTTTTTATACAAAGGGTGGGATATTTTGAATTCAAATTTTATATTTGAAGAACCGTATCATATGCCATTAGGCCATCAAATTTTCATCTTCTTTTGATCTTACTTCATTGGCTAATTATATATGCTATCTAATTGGATTTCACGTTAATGTAAGAGTAATACTGCGCATCATTAGATGATTGGAGACTATTTATTATATTTCACTTGTAAACTTATTATCTAATACCACATTATAAGATGATAAAAAAATGATGAGAAAAAGCATGATATATTGATTTTTTTCTTAACGCAAACCCCGCAACATTATGTCTAGTTCTAAAATTTTAAATGCATTAATTGTATCAGAACTCCAATTGGTTTAGATGGGCTTAAAACCAAGCCCATACTTTAAGGGCTGGTTTGGATATCCAAATCCAAACTATCTTATTTCATCTCATCTCATATAATGATTACAACTTTCACAAATTTTCATACAAAATATAATAAATAATTTAATTTTTTTAAATTTTAAAATAAAATTAATATTAAAAAAATTATATTATAACAATATTTTATTCAATTTAAAAAAAAAACATTTTATCTCATCTAAACTATGTTCCCAAACTAAGCCTAAATTGAAGATAAAGGTTTTTCTTTTTTAGATGAATTTAAATTCCGTTAAATTATCTTTTACAAGTGTAGTGCTACCATACCTCCTTAATTTGTCCACTTGGTGTGCTTTCAGTGCAAATTGCACTTATCTTTTTTTTAAAGTATTTTTTAAACATGTTTATACATTTTTAAAAAATAAAAAAAATACCAATATACTAATTGTCACTTTCTTAATTAGTAAGAATTTAAAAAAAAAATAAAATACATGAGTGGTCAAAATGAGGAGACAAAATTGAGGGGCATACTAGCATTATTCATATTACAAAATAGTTTCTTTATATAGGGATGTGTGTTGTTCATTATAGATTTTGTCACGATCAATTATACTTTTTGATATGATATATTTTAAATAATTATCTATTCAAATAGTGAAATCATTCCTCAGATAAAGTATAATTGTATTTAATAAAACTAAAGATTGGAGAAAAGTATTACTATTTTAATATGGCTATTGTCTTTAATATTTTAATATGGCTATTGTCTTAAAAAAAGTATTGATAGAAAAATATTTTACAACTTTGTTTTAAATTGATGTCATTTTTATTAAATAATGATACTTGAGTTTATTTTATTAAAATGTCCTCTATTTAAGATAAAGTTATTATGAACAGTGCTTGTAAAAAATGGTTCTGTTTTTATCATTTTCTCGTGATAAAAACATAATTATTTAACAACTTTGTTTTAAATTGAAGATAAAGGTTTTTCTCTTTTAGATAAATAAAAAAATTGGTTAAACTATATATTACAAAATAGTTTCTTTATCCAGATATGTATGTTGTTCATTATAGATTTTGTCATCATCAATTACACCTTTTGATATCATATATTTTAAATAATTATCTAGTCAAGTGGTGAAATCATTCCATGCATGTCACGTAAAGTATACGAAGATGAAAAATAGTATTACGTATTCTTTTAATATGGCTATAGTACTTTTAAAAAAGAGTAGTGATAGAAAAATCTTTTTCAACTTTGTTTTAAATTGAAAACAATGACACTTAAGTTTGTTTTATTAAAATGTCCTCCATTTAAGATAAAGTTGTGAAACAGTACTTATACAAAATGGTTCTTTTTTAATATCATTTTCTCGTGATAGAAACATAATTATTTAACAACTCTGTTCTAAATTGATGGCGTGCATTTTTATAAATAATGATATATGCTCTACAGTTGCAATGATGTTTTACAAAAACATTTTTGTCCTTATCATTCTCCTTTAAGAAAACCGTTCGAATTTCAGATTTCTCAAACGGCAGAATCTATCAGGCACTCTTCCTCCAGATTTGGTGAAGTTACCTTGCCTGCAAGATTTGTAAGTTTATTGTACGTGTATTGTTTTCTTTCATCAACTAAATTACCTATAGAACTCATTTCTTCATCTCCCTGATCTCTCATATCTGCAGTGATCTTAGTGGCAACTACCTTAACGGTTCAATCTCTTCGGCATGGGGCTCCATGCAGCAGCTGGTCAACATGTACTCTCACTCCCTCTGATATTCATGTGTCTATTTAGGTTAACGTTGTTCCATGTGTGCGCATAGTTGTACGTTATATATTTAAGATATGGGGTCTTATCGCAGTTCCCTTTTAGGAAACCGATTAACAGGTCCTATCCCTAGAGATCTTGCAGACATCAAAACTCTCAAAAGCTTGTGAGTTTCGATCGCACTCAATCTCGTTTCAATATTTGAAGAGTATTTTTGAAGTATTACTAATTAATGTTATCGAGGAATTCGGTTTTCTTTTTCGTAGGACGGTCGAGTTCAATCAGCTTTCTGGAAATCTTCCTCCAGAGCTTGGAAATATGTCCTCCATAGAAAGACTGTAAGATGAGTTTTATATTCTCAATTGCAAGTTCCATCTGATCTCTTATTTTAGGCAAGAATTATTTGGATTGGATTTTCTGTAGAAAAAAATGTTGAATCCTGATAATATTGCTGATAATTAAGCCATTGGATGGATTAGTACTTTTACTTGCATATTTATATTTTATCTGTTGTTTTTTATCGTAGTTTACTCAGCTCGAATTATTTTACTGGGGAGCTACCTCATTCATTTGCAAACTTGACCTCATTGAAATATTTGTAAGCTTCTAATTATTTCTTTCTATATACATCAAGTTTAATTTTCACATGTTAAAATTTCAAGTTACTAATTTTTGTTCCTTTTGAGATACCCATGACATTTTTTTTTTTTGCATCCATCAATGATCAAATGGAAATGCAGTCGGATCAACGACAATCTTTTTTCTGGACAGATTCCCAGTTATATTCAAAACTGGAAAAATCTTATTGCATTGTGAGACCTTATATATTCCTTGTTTGTTTGTTTTGTTTTTTAATTTTTGAAAGATCTTATTATTACGAAAATCGTGTATTATCACTCATAAAATCCAAAAATGGCAACAATAGATCCATTCAGGCAAGTGGTTTGAGGGGACCAATTCCTCCCATTGATCGTTTGAAAAACTTATCTGACTTGTAAGTATGAATCCCTACTCTCACATCTATATAATATAATCATCTCCGTACAGAGATGAAAAATACACTAGAAGAAAGACGATTATTTGCGATAAAAATAATAATTTTTGAAGAGAATGGACTCATTTTAATAAAAAAAAATTATTATTTTCATTGCAAATAATTAACCAGCCACGTATAAATTTTGTCTTGTAATATAAGATTTGAACCACATACTGTTCTTTGTTGAATTTTGACACACAGGAGAATTAGTGACTTGAATGGATCTGATGTAACTTTTCCACTTAAAAACATTAGCGTATCACAATGGAAAACACTGTGAGTTCAATATATATGTATATATACATATGTTTTTGACCGGCCGGTAACATAATTTTCCAAATTAAAGTAACAATCCTTATATATGGCTACTCAAGTTTTACGTAATTATTTACTTTTGTTTTTTTTAAGGATATTGAGGAATTGCAATCTTACTGGACCGCTACCTGATCAAATATTACCCGGGGGATCGGATTTTCAAATCTTGTTAGTACAGTACTTCTTGATCATCTTCCACTATTTCCTAGCCCGTTTTCTGATATTTTAGAAACCTTCGCAAAATATTTTTATTGAAAGAAAATTTATTTGTACCGCTTGAAAGGATTGCATGGAGCTGTTTGTAAAATCTTTTAGGTTCTATATATTTATTTTCTAATTCAGTTAGTTATAAATTCTCCTGCAGAGATCTTAGCTTCAACAGACTAAGTGGAGGAATTCCACCCAGCTTTGAAGAACTACAAACTGTAGACCACTTGTAAGCAATATTGTAGAAACAAATTATAGATTGATTTCATTCTGACGAGTAGTGGCATCAGCATGGGGATGTAAAAGGCCGGCCAGCCATTAGAATAGCCTGATCAATTAAGCAATCTCTTAACTCACTTTTCTAATTGAATAATAAGAATGTTTCGAAAGATTTGAGAATTGTGAGAATTTGTTTGAGAATAGGTTTTGAGAAATGAAAGAGAAAAAAAATGATTAATTTTTTTAAAATTAATTAAATATTGTATAAGACGTTTGTGGAAGTGGATATATAAATAAAGTTAAAAAATTTATTTTTAAATATACTTTTTTAATATTAGTTTTATTTTAAAATTTGTAAACTTGTATTGAATTTTGTATTTGAGTAATGAATTAGGTTAACGATTAGATGGAAATCTTAATATTTAACATAGAAATTTTTTCCAATGTTTAAATAATGTTTAAAAAAAGGTTAACAAAATTTTGAAAATTTTATGGCTTGCGGAACATGGTCTAAATCCACTCTACTTTCTGCCATTTTATGTAATTTATCATATTCACTCTTAATATGTAATCATCAAAATGTGTGCCCTGTACTATTATTGATATTTTTAGCGTTTTGAGCCGTGAGGTACAGCATTGACTTGGCTCATCACGTTATAAATACTGATTTAGCCATTTCAATGATCTGTTCATAGATTTGCCTCATCAGGGACAAATTTACCCAGTGAACGCTGTAATAATGCACAAAACTACGTACATGATGATCGATGCTGACCGGTTAATACTGATTCTGTGCAGATACTTAGCCGGCAACTTGTTAACTGGACCAATACCTGCTTGGATACTGAAATCAAGAAAAGCTATGTAAGCTTCTCTGCCAAATTCCATATCTATATTTGAGCTTTCTTGGAATATTGCGTACATGTTAGGCTAGCATTAAAGACTATAAAATTAAGAAACGTTCACTTTGTGAGAGTTTTTCCTTGATCCCTATATTTAAAACTTGATTTCTAAGCTCAAAGAAGAGTACATAGATCTAGCACGGGAAAATTCTACACGATCATAAATACACTACTGATCAGTATCACATCCGGACTTAAAAATGGATGAAAGAAAAAGTGTTCTCACTGAAACCGAGTTCTGCACAATTTTGCCAATTATATATTCTAGTGTCTCATTTTAAATTCGGGGATCATATATTTGTATTGCTGTATTTGGTCATCCAAGTTGAAGGGAAAGAACCAGCCTCTTTATCCTGGTTTCGAATCGAAGCTTGTTTTTGTTTTGGTATTTGTTTATGTGATTAGAAGCAAACATAATTATCATTTTAGGCAGTATATTTGCTAATCTTTTGTATAATGCATTGACAATGATATCATTTTTCCAAGAATTTGATGATCTATCATGTATGGTAGAAGTTATGATGATCTGATCATGCTACATCACGGAAGTTGATGAAACATGTTGCTTCTTTTGTGTGCAGTGATCTTTCATTTAACAACTTTACAATTGACAAATCGGAATTATCATCATCAAGTACTTGCCAAAATCGGGAATATCCCCAGTAAGATCGACTTTCATCTAATAATGAGACGCGCTTGCATGCATGGTCACATACATATACTCACTGAACTTTTATCTTGGTGTTATTTTCCTCAGGATCAATTTATTCAAGAGCTCTTTAATGGGCAACGAAACGTAAGTATTAGCTTCACCTATCGAAAACATGTTTCATAAATTTTCTGAGGTAAAATTTCTTGTGAGATATATTTAAGAGTAATGTTATATACCATACTCTCATCTTATTTTCATCCTACTAAGTGAGATGTGGCACATTTATCACCATTAAATGATAAAGAAAGATGCAATAAATGATAATTCAATTGTGATAAATGTGCCACATCAGATTTAATGAGATAAAAGTGTGATGGTAGTATGGTATATAGAATTTTTCATATATATATATATATATATATATCTATGTCACAAATCTAATTTCGTTGATGTTACATTAATGCTAACTTGTTGATCTGGACTTTCATTGTGCTATGTACGTACGTACAGGTACAATAGCATTGTTTCGTGTTCGGGGAGCTTACCGGATTGTCCACAAAGTAAGTTGAAATGTGATATACTTCCTCTGTCAGCAGTGTACCATCCTAATTTGATTTTCTTTGTCTCGGCGGATGAAGGGATTAGGACCTTATATTTATAGCCAAAATGCGTATAATTTCTGATCAACAATACCATATTGTTCTTAACAAAACTTCTTACAGTTAGTAAATATATAGATTTAAAAAACAAAAAAACAGAAAAATGACGGAAAGAAATAGGCGAAAGATCATATGTTGCAATTTCGTATGAAATTGTAAGGGTTTTCTTCTTTTTCCCCCCACCTTTTTTTAATGAAATTAGGCCTATTTTGTCTACCCGATGAACAAGTACTGTGGCTAAAATGTTGCTTTTTGTCTCAGATCGCCAGTACAAGCTTCATATAAATTGTGGCGGAGGAAAAGAAACCATTAATGAAACTACTGTATTTGATGCTGATATAGATTCAGGGGGACCTTCAAATTTCTTCCTCGCACAAGAGTACTGGTCGTCTAGTAGCACTGGTCAATTCATAGACGATGCCCGCCCCAACAAAGCTTTCATTTTGTCAAACTTATCCAAACTCTCTACAAACACGCCCGATGCCAAACTGTACATGACAGCACGCTTTTCTCCTCTCTCTCTTACTTATTATGCCTTTTGTTTGGTAAATGGGAATTACAGAGTAAGGCTCCACTTTGCGGAGATAGTGTTCACTGATGATGAAACGTATAGCAGTTTGGGAAGACGTATATTTGATGTTTACATTCAGGTTATTTGTTATTACCACATGATACTTCCATGCATCTTCTTCTTTAACCAATTTCCTATGTTAACAATGTTGCTACCATGAAACAGTATTTGTTAATGCATGAATATGAACATATAGGGAGAGCCAGTGCTGAAGGATTTCGATATCGTAAAAGCGGCAGGTGGGGTTCGTAAACCAAATATACAAAGTTTTAATGCTGTCGTCGTGACTAATGGTACTCTAGAGATCCGTTTCTACTGGGCTGGGAAGGGGACAACTGATATCCCATCCAAAGGAGACTATGGTCCTCTTATTTCAGCCATTTCTGTGGATTCTGGTAGGTTTTCTGTTGAATATTGAGCTCTTGCATTCATTTCTAATGGCCTGGTTTGCTCACGCATCTATGCTTTTGATTTTACTTTTGTTTCTGTGGATAATTTAAGGCAGCAGGATGATGCTTTATAAAGTGTTTAATTTCTTTACGGAAAACATTGATGGGTGCATGCCAAACTCATTAAATTCCATCAATCTGTTTATTTTTTATGGTGTTCATTTTAATGTTTTCCTCTTTTTGAAAAAAAATTCATGCAAACTATTAAAATTCCAAATTAAGTAGTGGAAGAAAATAATTGTTTTGATTTTTTAACTTTTGAAACTGTCGGTCATATATTTCCTAGTGGGGATGTCTGATGATTTCTTCTATCAATTGCCTTGACATTCATTTTAAACTATAACTCCTAAATATATATATTTTCAATGCAGACGATGAAGCTTCAGGTATGTCTATAGGAGCAGTGGTTGGAATTCTTGTTGCTGGAGCTTTTGTTATAATATTATTTGTTGTGGCTATCCTCTGGTGGAAAGGCTGTCTAGGACAGAGATCAAGTGCTACTGATCATGGTAGTTTCAAGGCTATTAATATTGTTATTATCAATCTGTTTTCCTTCCCTACAATCAATAGAAGTTTCATTAAAATATTTTCATCTGTATCATGAGGAGTGTGAATTCTTGAAATTTCATCTTTAGATAGACATACTTGCCTATCTAACTTGGCATGCACTTTCCTCAGATTTAAGAGACCTAGACCTGAAAACTGGAACATTCACCTTGAGGCAAATCAAAACAGCCACAAACAACTTTGATGTGGCGAATAAAATTGGGGAAGGTGGTTTTGGTTCTGTTTATAAGGTAAGTCTGAGAAAATAATTTCTTTTGATTGATGCGATTTGAACTCTTCTCAACTATAGCTCTTTCTTTTTGAAGTGTTATTGTTTAAGCATGAAAAGAAGTTCATGTTTTCTGTATGCACGTAGGGCCTTATGTCTGATGGCACCATGATGGCAGTCAAACAGCTTTCTTCCAAATCAAAGCAAGGAAATCGTGAGTTTTTGAATGAGATTGGCATGATTTCTGCTTTGCAGCACCCTCATCTTGTAAAGCTCTATGGGTGCTGTGTTGAAGGAAATCAATTGTTGCTGGTATACGAGTACATGGAAAATAATAGCCTTGCTCGTGCTTTGTTTGGTAAAATTTTATCTTCATGCACGTAATTGCTTTGTTTACATGTATGCATGTTTACATGCAACCAATGATAACGTACATGCATGTATCATGCATGCATAATAATGGTAATAATCCTAGTTAAATGCTTTCTATTAACTTGATTGATTGAAGGGCCAGAAGAATATCAGTTGCAATTGGATTGGCCAACAAGACATAGGATTTGTGTTGGTATAGCAAGAGGTTTGGCCTATCTCCATGACGAATCAAGGTTGAAGATTGTCCATAGAGACATCAAGGCTACTAATGTCTTGCTTGATAAAAATCTCAACCCTAAGATATCTGACTTTGGTATGGCCAAGCTTGATGAAGAGGATAATACTCACATCAGCACCCGAATTGCTGGAACTTAGTGAGTTGTATTTTATAATGCACTTAAGATCTTTGCTTTAAAGAAAAAAAAACAATTAGAGATGATTAATGCCTTTGATTATAGCAATGTTCTAAATTCCTGATGCTAAGAATGCCGCATGTTGATATGTGATTTTGCAGTGGTTATATGGCACCTGAGTATGCATTGCATGGTTATTTAACTGACAAAGCAGATGTTTATAGTTTTGGAATTGTTGCCTTGGAAATTGTCAGTGGGAAGAGCAACACGAGTCACCGGCCTAAGGGGGAATCTCTACATCTTCTTGATTGGGTGATTTGAACACTTTTTGGTCTTGCATTTCCCGACTCTTGTTTTATTTTATTTTCTTGTGTTTGCTAATATTAAAAATGTGGACTAGATAGGAAAATATTTCACGACAAATATAAAATATCCAATTGCCACACTTGCACAGCAAGAATAAAGAATCAACTTCGACTTCAATTATCTGTTTCCACTTTTTTTTTTCTAAGAGTCTACAAATTATTCATTACCAGTATCACGTTGTTACTGATTTCTCAAGTTAAAAGGAGCCATTTTTCCTCTATAATTGGCAGCTTATTCTTTGGTCTGTTTATGCAGGCACTTGTTTTGAAAGAGAAGGGAAATTTGTTGGATTTGGCTGATCCAAGATTAGGCTCAAACTACAGGAAGGAAGACGTTATGCGCATGATTAATGTGGCTCTCCTATGCGCTAATGTTTCTGCAGCAGTTAGGCCTACCATGTCCTCAGTGGTGAGCATGCTTGAGGGCAATACTGTTATTCCTGAGTTGGGTCCAAATTTAAGTATAGTTGATGATGAAATGAAAGTGAAGGCACTGTGGGAGCATTTTCAAGATAAGAAAGAATCAAGTATGGGAAATTGCCAGACCCAAAGTGTATTAACGGATGACCAATTCACCGGTACTACTTCATCTACATCTGCCGTTGATCTATATCCAATCAATATGGATTCTAGTTACTGGGAGAAAAGAGTTTAGATAAATGAGCAATACTACTTTTTATTCTTAATTAGAGTGTGTCTTTAATCGCACTAATGTTGCGACATATTTTAAGTACTTGTTGCATAGGTCAAGTTTTCTTGGATTCTAACGTTGTGGATAAAAAAGGAACGATTGCAGCTAGAAGTTTTCCTGTGGCGTAATAAATGTGAGTTGCTAGCATAGGCATATGAAAAACCATAAACTTTTATGAAAAAATCTATTCATTATTTATTTATTTATCATCTTTACATCATCCAATGACTTGATATTAGATGATAGGTTCACAAATGAAATATAATAAATAGTTTTTAATCATCTAATGTCACATAATAAAATAATGCGAGGATAATGAGTAGTATTACTCAACTAATATATGTATGTGATACTGGTCTAGGATTATATTTTATGTTTTACAATTTACATTTCCTGATCTTGATGTTTAATTTCCTCATTGATATTGCATTCTGATTAGATTTTGTATATCCTGTTGGTCCATAAAATCAAAAGATTTATAGCCAAAACTGGCAATTTTTGACGCATCCCCTTTTGATTTTTCCTGATTATAAGATAAAACAATATTTATGATTTTGAAAAATACATAAATTCTCCTTAAACTATCATTTAATTTCTGAATCACTCCACAAACTAAAAATAATAATAATAATAATAATAATAATAATAATCTACCGCATGAAATGTAGTGTGCCAGCCAATCTGGCAGCTGTGATTTCTTTCAAGGAAGAATATGGATTTATGATGATTCATATCCTTTGCACAAATCAACATCATGCCCCTTCTTTATGAAAGAATTTGACTGTCCAAAAAATGGAAGACCTGATATTGATTATCACAAATACGGATGGAAGCATGTTACAAAAATGGGCAGGATTAATTTAAGAAAAAAAAAAGGAACCAGCTACTACAATTGTCGAGCATCGAGAATTCTCACCGAACGTTATCAATTTTTTTTATGCATTATTTTAAATTTTTAAATATTAAAAAATACAAAATTATTAAAATTAATTCCTTAACTATTAGGTAAAAAAAAAAATTAGAGACTTAGCATTCTTTTTCATTTAAATGCAATCAACCAGTTTCTTTTAGAGCACTAGCATTGATTTCTCCATATGTATCTTTAAAATTACATCTTTTGAAAATTGATTTTGCATATCAAGAAAAACTCTCACATTGGATTATGCATCTTTGAACCAGATAAAAATAAAATATTATTTTTTTATTTTTTATTTTTTTTTTCTAAAAGTTATTATTTTTTATATATTTTACAATCATCACCATGTGTTCAAAAATACCAATCTCATATATCTAAATATTACTAATTTCATATATCAAAATGATGAATTTTATCAATAAATATTAATACGTACTAAAAAACACTTTGTATCCTCAACTTAATACAAATTTCAAATATCAAAATCATCTTAATACAAATTCTTCAAAGTTGATTGTAATGGAATTTTTATTTTCTAACTCCATACTGCCACACATTTTTCAAATTGCACCCCAAACTATCAAAATAAAAAATTTGTTACCGTAAATTACCTTCTTCTTTTTTTTTTTCCCATTTTGCACCCTCCATCTAATTGAGCCAAAAACCTTAACTTTTCAAATGAGTTTTTCTAAAAATGCCTTAGTTAAGATTTAGTAAAAATAAAAATAAAGAAATGAAAACTTTTTTTTAAAGAAAAACAAAAAGATGGCCACTATGGCTGGCCACACATTTTTATTTTTACTCAATCTTAACTAAGATTTACTTGAATTGACTTGAATGAAACAGAAGGATTTGTAGATCACAAGTAAATTGGATATATAGATGAGACTTTTAGTCGGATGCTGTTTATTCAATCTTCTTTTTCCTTGAGGACAATCTTCTTCCATTTGGAAATTATTGTATTGATGCAAAATACATTTAATCACATATGACCGTGAAATTTTTTGGCATTTTTTTGGTGTCCTCTCGTATCTATACAATTATTTGTGTTTTCCAATAATTTAATTGCATCATAGTGCCATTTTGTCAGGAACTTTGTTTTCACGTGTGGTGTTTATGGAAACTGACTCCCAAATATTTAATCAAGTATGTATCTATCATCATGGAAAGGATTAAAAAATCTAGATCATTTAAATTCCCTGAGAAATGGGCATGACAGTTTCATTTATATGTGAAACTTGTAAAAATTGTAATGACTATCCTGCATGGCAATTGTTTTGTCTATTATTCGTTCTAAAAAATTCGTCTGTTTGTCATAGCAGTCTCATTTATGAGCTTTTTTTTACCAGATGTATGTAGGAGGAGGAAGTCATTTAAGATTTTCTTTCTTTAATTTGATGGCTGCTGCTATTTTTTCAATTGTTTTGTAAGTGGTATGGTTTTATTTGATGCAGGGGATCATAAATATTACATCTACCTATGATAGCAGAACACATGACGTAGAAAGTTCTTTGGTTGCACGGGGAGATTTATGGATGGTAGAGGCATCACGCGGCAGTTCTACATCTGGAAATGACAATTCATCTCTCTTTCTTATCCAGCTTGGACCAGTGCTCTTTATTCGTGATACAACTCTTCTTTTGCCTGTCCATTTGTCAAAGCAGCATTTGCTTTGGTATGGCTATGATAGGAAGGTATGATCAGCTTTAATTATACTATTTTTTATTTATTTTTTAATATTTATTTATTTGTAATGTACAACTTAATTCATGCAAGCCTAAATAAAGAAGATCCTGTAGGCTCCACTCAACAATGCTGTTTTCATGGTGATTTAATGAAACTGCCTCCAAAGATATCCTGAATTGGCAGCATTATGAGCATCTTCCACTGATTAAAATTCAGAGTTTACCACCCTACTCTGTGTGGGTGTGTGTGATATTATAACAGACATAAAGAGTGCAAAACTAATTGTGTAAGAAGGCAAATGCATAAATAAGCAACAAGTTTTGGCAACTTTTCTGTGCGCTTGTATTGTCACCTAGAAATAAGTCTTTTAAATGATGTTTTTAGTAAATGAACACAATGCACTTTTTAACATTGACTTTGCATGCAGTATGTGTAAGCTGCCTCATCTTCAACAACTTTTTAATGCGTGTGGTGAATTAAATTAAGACATTAATGGATTCAGTGGCTTCCCATTTCCTCTACTACTATGTGGCCTTTCCCTGTGATTCATTACCATGGTGCTATTGTTGTGGCTTAATTTGCAATATGAAGGGATTGCATCTTGATGCTTCTCCAGATTTTCCCTCCCTTGGTTTGTACTCATTTCTTCATTTATTTAATTTTCAGAATGGAATGCACTCACTTTGTCCAGTTGTGTGATCAAAGCATAGAAGGTGGTTGTTAATGTCAATGCTCTGTCTCAATCCCTTAGCTTGTGTAAGTTACTAATTTCTATTAGAACATTGTAATTAATAAGTGAAATTATTTATTTGATGCCTCCTTTGCAGGGTAAGTCTTTGGATAGTCTTCCTTATAACTACTTAATTCAAAACAGAATTTATGGTTTGAGTTTGTTTATCATTAATGCTTCCTTTTCATTTGTAGGACTTTGGATGGTCCTGGTTTCTTGCTTGCCTTGCATAAATGAGGTTGAGAGTTCCAGTGAAGATTACTTAGGGCTCGTTTGGATACTAAGAATATCTCATAATAATAGTGAAATGGTTTGTGAATAGTAGTGAAATAATTCGAGTTAAGATGTTTTATTGAATTTTGGTAAACGAGAGAAAAAAAAATTGAATAAAAATATTAAAAAGTTAAAATATTGTTTGAATATAATTTTTTAATATAATTTTTGTTTGGAAGTTTGAGAAAGTTATATAGCGTTTTGTGTTTTTTTTTTTTTTTTGAGAAAGTTATAATGATTAGGTAATGATTAGATGAAAAAGTTGAAAATTTGAAATTAAAAAATGTTGTGTTTAAGTTATGTTTGAAAAGGAAATATCTAAGAATATCTAAGAACAGTTGTATTTCCAAACGGGCCCACTAGTCTTTTGCACGGCACAATTGAACTCAGGACCCATCCCAACCATACCCCTCCCATTTACCACTTGAGCTAACTCAGCATGAGAGGCATGAGTACAGAAAAACAACAAACTCTAGATTGTAGAATCAATTAATGAGTGGTGTGATTAAAAAAGAAGTGTGAGCATTTATTACCCGGTTATAGTTTAGTGAAATTCTATAGTGCACTGAGTCTGAGGATATCAACTGAAAAAAATGAGCTGAGCTGGTCTCTATGTGATACTGGAGTCCATGAAAGTCATTTAAGTATGCTATCACATGGAAAGTAGACTAGACAATTTTACTGGAGTGCTAGCCTGAAATATTGAATTTGATACCATCAAATTCAATCTTTTTTAAAAGGATTATCCATCAATATTCATTTATTGACTTCTAAATTTCTTGGAGATCCACTAAAATCTTACGTGCCAAGTTTACTGATTGACTAACTGAAGGCATGAATGAAGTCCTCATTTCATTTGAAAATCAATTTCTATTATCATGCTCTCAAGTTGAACCATCTTGAGTTGGGGTAGCAGTTTGCTCATAATAAATTACGAAAATACGAGTAAGCTGCCAACTTCTTTGGGCGGAGATTGACACAATTTTTCTTCTCTATCTAGTCGTTTGTAGATTTACAGTTTCCAAATGGGAAGTTGACATATGTATCTGGAGAGGGGCTTACTACAAGTGCTTTCCTACCTATTTGTGGAGGCCTTCTACAGGCTCAGGGTCAATATCCAGGAGAAATGAGATTCAGCTTTTCTTGCAAGGTGAGATCGCAAATTCGTAACAAGCTATGGAAAAATAATTTTGGCAAAATTCATCTCATTGAATCTAAACAATGGATTCTTACACTTTTGTTTTTGTAATGGAAGAAAACGTAGAAAGTTTAAAGGAAAATGATCATAATAGCTTCCTGATGGAACATTGGCATGTTCGTTATCCCAAGCGCTTGTGGCATTGAATCGATCTCTCCTCAAATCGACCTGACGATCGTCACAATTCGAGCATACCCTTTCAATTTCTTGCATGGTAGAACTTGTTCTCTCTTTTTGCTTGATAAGTACTTTCTGCACAATCCTGGCAACTCTGTGAAGTAGTATTCCAACCACTACCATTTTGATCAGTCGATGTGTTCAAGCCACTAATGCAATACGTAACATGCAACTTACAAGCAATGCACAATTCCAAAACCATGAGGCAGAGCCTCTGTATTTATATCAAAAGGTTTCTTGTATACTAAATCCCCTGCTTTACAATGAGGTAGAGCCTCTGTATTTATATCAATGAAAGAGAAACGAGGAAAGCTTTACACCAGAAGAGTTACAGCTAATAAAACAAGAGGTCTGCTGCGTTTACAAGAGATGGTTGGAGAATATGCTGGAGGATGCTTTGGTTATTGGCTGTTGCAGAGTGTTGTCAGTGTGTGCTGTCTGCGTACCACCTGCTATATGGTGCATGCTGCTGCATGCTGTATGTCGTGTTGCTGGAGCAGGTTTCATGCACGCTGCTGGTTGTGCATTGCTTGTACGTTGCATGTTACGTATTGCATTAGTGGCTTGAACAGACCCCCTCAAGTCAAGCGGCAGTGAAGACAAGCGTAGACTTGAACACAAGTGTTGAAACCGTGAAGAAGACAAAGGTTTTGTTAGGAGATCTGCTACCTGGTCTTTTCCAGAAATGAAGGCAACTTGCAAAGATTTGTTGAGAACTTGATTTCTCACAAAATGAAAATCAATCTCAACATGCTTTGTTCGAGCATGGAAGACAGGATTGGATGATAAATACGTGGCCCCCAAGTGGTCACAATACAGTACTGGAGCAGCTTGTAAGTTGATGCCGAGATCTCAACATAGGTGTTGGACCCAGATAATTTCTGCAGTGGCGTTAGCTACTGATTTAAACTCAGCCTCGGTTGATGATCTTGCTATGGTTTGCTGCTTCTTTGAGGACCATAAAATCAGATTGGATCCTGAGTAAACACAATAAGCGCTTGTTGACCTCCTGTCATCTGGGCACCCAGCCCAATCCGAATCAGAAAATGCAATGAGATTCATTGAAGGAGAACAAGAGAAGCTTAATCCAAGATGAGATGTGTTCTTAAGGTACCTAAGTATCCTTTTTACTGCTTGCCAATGAGGGACTCTTGGAGTG
The DNA here is from genome assembly GCA_011037825.1 of Carya cathayensis. Lineage (NCBI taxonomy): Eukaryota > Viridiplantae > Streptophyta > Magnoliopsida > Fagales > Juglandaceae > Carya > Carya cathayensis. The sequence goes on from QGSO01000170.1 coordinate 2,206,100, forward strand.
TGCATGTACTGACAGACTTTACTCATTGCGAAGGCTAAGTCTGGCCGTGTAAATGACAAATATTGGAGGGATCCTACTGTACTTCTATAGAGAGTAACATCTTCAAATAAGTTGCTTGAATGCATGCTGAGTTTTTCTGAAGTTGCCATTGGGGTCTTGACTGGTTTAGCTAGTGTCATGTTTGTCCTATCCAACAAGTCAGCAATATACTTCTTCTGAGTTAGTAACATTGAACCATCTGAGTTATGAGTTGCTTCAATTCCTAAAAAGAAATGAAGCTTGCCGAGGTCTGTAATTGGAAAATCTGACCGTAATGCATGAATGAGATCATTAATGAGTTGCATATTGGATCTCGTAACAAGAAGGTCATCTACGTAGACTAGTACATAGAGACATGCAGAACCAGTAATTCGAACAAATAAGGAGCTATCAGCAGATGAAATATTGAACCCAAGATCACTGAGTTTCTGACTTAGCCGAGAGTACCAAGCTCTTGGTGATTGCTTCAGTCCATAAATGGCTTTTCTTAATTTGCAAACATGATGGGGAAATTGCGGATGTGAGAAACCAGGTGGTTGGTTCATGTAAACTATCTCAGATAATGGTCCATGGAGGAAAGCGTTTTGAACATCATATTGTTGGACAGGCCATCCATTTGTCACGGCAAATGGTAGAACAAGTCTGATGGTAGTGGCTTTAACCACAGGGCTGAATGTTTGATCATAATCCAAACCACATTGTTGAAGAAATCCCTTTGCGACTAAACGTGCCTTCCGCCTTTCTATTGTACCATCGGCAAGTTGTTTGGTGTGGAATACCCACTTGCATGACACTACATTTTGAGCTTCAGAGGCTGGTATAAGTGACCAAGTATCATTTGCTAGAAGAGCATTGAACTCTCTTGATATGGCTTCTCTCCAATCCTTAAATTGCTGTGCAACAGAAAAACATGTGGGTGTTTCTGGGATAGGGGAGTTGCTTGAGAGATGAGCTTGAGGAGGTGGCCACCGAATGGTGCCATTAGTAAATGAACCAGCAGCGTGCATGAAACCTGCTCCAGCAACACGACATACAGCATGTAGCAGCATGCACCATATAGCAGGTGGTACACAAACAGCACACACTGACAACACATCTCAGCTTGGATTAAGCTTCTCTCGTTCTCCTTCAATGAATCTAATTGCATTTTCTGATTCGGATTGGGCTGGGTGCCCAGATGATAGGAGGTCAACAAGCGCTTACTGTGTTTACTCAGGATCCAATCTGATTTCATGGTTCTCAAAGAAGCAGCAAACCATAGCAAGATCATCAACCGAGGCTGAGTTTAAATCAGTAGCTAACGCCACTGCAGAAATTATCTGGGTCCAACACCTATGTCGAGATCTCGGCATCAACTTACAAGCTGCTCCAGTACTGTATTGTGACAACTTGGGGGCCACGTATTTATCATCCAATCCTGTCTTCCATGCTCGAACAAAGCATGTTGAGATTGATTTTCATTTTGTGAGAAATCGAGTTCTCAACAAATCTTTGCAAGTTGCCTTCATTTCTGAAAAAGACCAGGTAGCAGATCTCCTAACAAAACCTTTGTCTTCTTGACGGTTTCAACACTTGTGTTCAAGTCTACGCTTGTCTTCATTGCCGCTTGACTTGAGGGGGTCTGTTCAAGCCACTAATGCAATACGTAACATGCAACGTACAAGCAATGCACAACCAGCAGCGTGCATGAAACCTGCTCCAGCAACACGACATACAGCATGCAGCAGCATGCACCATATAGCAGGTGGTACGCAGACAGCACACATTGACAACACTCTGCAGCAGCCAATAACCAAAGCATCCTCCAGCATATTCTCCAACCATCTCTTGTAAACGCAGCAGACCTCTTGTTTTATTAGCTGTAACTCTTCTGGTGTAAAGCTTTCCTCGTTTCTCTTTCATTGATATAAATACAGAGGCTCTGCCTCATTGTAAAGCAGGGGATTTAATATACAAGAAACCTTTTGGTTCTAGCACGATGAACCCAGCGGATTGTCACGCAGTTTTCCAACGCCACTTGCAAAGAGGTTAGATTTCAGCGATTTCTGATCCTTAAACACCATGTCTACTCCATCTATAGTCCATTTGATCAGACGACACTTCAGCACATCAAGCAAATTTTCGAACTTCTCGCTATCTTTGCACTCAAATCTCGGGAACTCATCCCGACAATGCAGGAACCCATGATCGACGTTGGAATCAAGAACATTTTCCGGACTTTTGGGTTCGGCTTGCGAAGATTGAGGAAGGCTAGAGAGTTCGTCAGGAAGTGGCACTCGAAACGAGAGAGAGAGAGAGAGAGGGACCAGTGTCACAATGGACGAAACTGTATGTAGAAAAGGCAACTTTATCGCACGGAAATGACGAGATGGCACGACATTATTTCCCTGGGATTCTAAAAGATTGGGGCTTCTGGTTGGCTACTGCATGATCCAACGAATGATTTTGGTGGTCTTAATCTGAGGAAAGCTTTAGGGGTCGGAGGAGGTCAGAAATCAGGATTAGTTTTGTTGCAGCATGTCACACACTTCTATGTTGCCCCTGTTCTTTTACCTGTAATTTCAGCCCTATGCGCTCATGCTCATGGATGTTGCAAATCAATTATTCATCATTGCCCTGGCTGCTGCGCAGCTGAACAAACAGGGAGATAGAAAGAGAGGACAAATAAATAAATAAACTATATCAAATGTCACGATTTTATAGTACAATCAAGAGATATTCGATACTTCTGTATTTGCATGCCTAGTTCATCATTCAACACGACAGTAAAACTGCTATTTGTATGCCGAGTTTTCCATCCAACACTAAGGCAAAACTGACACCATTTCGCTGTAACCAGAAATAATTCTTCTCATCAGCCACTATTCACCATCCACACCCCCACATCCTATGAAAAAGATCCATACACCCTATGAAAAACAATTCCTTATCTTATGAAAAGCTATAAGTGTGAGGTGTGATGTGAATGGTGGCTGATTTGTAGCAAATAATTCGTGAAATAGCACATTCTCTAACTGTTGTTCTGGAAGTATAAATAATTCGTGAAATAGCTACAATGGAATCAAAAGAAAACAAGAAATCCATTCATTCATGAATCTTTGTTTTTTTCCTAAGAAAAGAATCACTCGAAATGAACATCCTTATGTTCCTCCAAAAGCTTGGTCGATGAAGAATGGTCTCGGATCTCGTCTTTACTTTGGAGAGAAACAGAGGAATCAATCCATGGCCCATCCATTGACATGCCTCTTTGCATTTGACTGTCATGCAACCATGTAGAGACGTGTGTTTGGCTATCTTGTGATAGCTTCTCGAAGGCTTTGAACCGAGCATCTGGGTTCGTTTCACTACGCTTGATTATTGGTGTTTGAACAGCAATTTTTCCTTCAAGCATACTTACAACGGAAGACATTAATGGCCTGAGAGTGGGAGAGGGGTTGGTGCATAAGAGAGCCAAATTGAACATTCTCATTGCTTCTTCAGAGGAGTAGCTTGACCCGAGACTTGGATCCACAAGTTCTAGAAGGTTCCCTTGTTCTTGTAGCACATAGGCCTTCAGTTACATGTAAAAGCAAAGTAACAAAACAAAACATGCATAAGTATGCAGACACAAAGTAACAAAACATAATTAAAATCAATATGTACAGAAAGAAGGTTTGAGGTGTTTACCCAGTCCAGAAGATAAACGAACTCCTCCTTTGGCCTGTAATTTGTGTTGCTTTTCCCACTAACAATCTCCAAAGCAACTACTCCAAAGCTGTAGACATCTGCTTTGTCAGTCAAGTAACCCCTCATTGCGTATTCAGGAGCCATATAACCTCTGAGAGAACCAGACAGCACTAGAATAGTGAGTAAATGTGCCATTATACAGAATAAATGCCAGCTAAGAAAACCGTCTAATATCCATTGCAAAAGCACCTAAATATTCGCTAAATAATGTGTAAGGTTTTCTGTTCACACATTGGCCAGCATATGTGAAAGTGCAACCCATTACGTCACATCACTACGCAATATTGAGCGCACTAGGACAATATTTGGGTTTAAACATCAAATGCTCTATGAAAATGTGATGCAGAACAGACTTGGTAGGTGACATTTTTTTAACAAAAGTAGGCTGCATCTTCTATACATTACATAAGTCCAAACTAATTATATCCTTGGGTCTATTATGAAAATCATGAGTACTATTGTTTTCAGTACCCATGTTTAGAATCTGTCTTACAAGAAACAAGCCCTATTTAGAGAAGCTAAATACACCTGACTCTGGAGGACAGATAGAGATAGAACTCACATTGTTCCTGCAATTCGAGTGCTGATATGCGTGTTCTCTTCTTCATCAAGCTTAGCTAAACCAAAGTCAGATATCTTGGCATTTAGATCCTTATCAAGGAGAACATTTGTTGCTTTAATATCTCTGTGAACGATTTTCAACCTCGATTCCTCATGGAGATAAGCTAATCCCCTGGCTATTCCCAGGCATATCTTATTCCTTGTAGGCCAATTCAAGTGTAGCTTCTGCTCCTCACGACCTAAATTGGAAACCAAAATAAAAGGGAGAGCTTTCGGTTATGCCTTACTGGTCTTACTCTTTAAATAATAAAAAGGGTGGATGCTAGTAAAGGATTTACCAAAAAGAGCACGGGCAAGACTATTGTTTTCCATGTATTCATATATAAGTAACAACTGGTGTCCTTCGATACAGCATCCGAAAAGCCTCACTAGATTGGGATGTTGTAATGCAGATATCATGCCTATCTCAGTGACGAACTCACGGTTCCCTTGCTTCGATTTGGAGGATAGCTGCTTAACAGCAATGACAGCACCATCTGATAGTATACCCTAAGACAATGCTAAACAATTTCAGAATCATATATTCAAGTTGGATCTTCTACGATTTCTAACTACTTAGCTTGTGGTAAGCTCACACCATTTGCAAATGATCAAACTTACCAGAGATAGAAGGATAATGATACACGTAATTATGTCACCTCAGTAAAAATAATTTCAATCTTACATAACTACCATCCACTTAAAATAGAGAGGTGAAAGAGTTGCGAGTTTATCATTTTTCAAGATTAAAAAAAAGAAATCATAATTACCTTGTAAACGGGTCCAAAACCTCCTTCACCTATCTTATTTGCAGGGTCAAAGTTACTGGTCGCAGCTTTAATTTGTCTTAAGGTAAAAAAACCTGTTTGTAGATCTAGTCCACGTAGTTCTGTAAGAAGAGAAGGAAATAAGAAAACTTCCAGAAATGAGAGAGAGATTGAAAAAAAAAAACTGTGCTAGAATGTGTTTCCACAGGTACACAATGAAACAGGCAAATATAGCCATGAAAAAGGAAGATTACATTGTCTTTTAATTGGGCCGATAATCAGTGTCCGACTCTTCTGAATTACTGGAATATCGGGACCTTTTATTAGCCAGTAATACCATTAAGGAAGAGACTTTACAGCACTTGCTTCAAAATAGTATCTTGTTCCCGCAATATATAGGAATTTTGTTTGGGGGAGAGAGAGAGAGAGACTAAGAGAGAGATTATGTGGTCAATCGTCTATTCGTCATAAATGCCAAAGCTATATGAATAAAGGAGCATCTTCTGTCCATAGTCTCTCCCTTGGTGTTTGTCTGTTTGTACGTTTTATACAAAGAAAGATAAAGAATTCAAAGCTTAATCATCAATGGGTGGCTAGACAATACTTTATGTGATTAATATTACCTTTATCTTCGATGTATTTACCCCCAAGGTAACCCTTCATTCTGAGAACTACCAAAATCAGTACAAGGACCACACATGATGCAAGTACAATTCCAACAATAGCTCCAGCAGATAGGCCACTTGAAACGTCAAAGTCTACAAGAAGATGATGAATGCTTAGATGACAACTTCATCATACAAACGATAGAGATCCTAAATCACGAGAAAAACTTACTAGGTGTCACTGAAATGGCAGAAATTAGAGGTCCATAGACACCTTTGTCAGGAATGGCAGTAGTTCCTTTCCCTGCCCAGTATAAATGAATCTCCAGAGTACTACCATTAACAAGAGCATCGAATTCCCTTACAATTCCTTTACCAACACCCCCAGCTTTCTCCATAATGTTAAAATCCTCCAAGACTAATTTCCCCTGTGAGAACAAAAAAAAAAAACCTCGTAAACTTCAGAAAAAATGGCATCCTTCCTCTTTTAAAGCTAAAACCTTGGAAAAAAATCATATGACATACTACAGCCTCATCTTATAAGATCTCTATCAACTCACTTGAATTGAGACATCAAATATGCGCTTCCCCAAGCTGCTAGATTTCTGATCATCAGAATACATTATTTCAGCAAAGTAGAGCTTTACTTTGTAGCTTCCCTTCCGCAAGCAAAGACCATAGTACTTAAGTGATAGAGGGGAAACTCGGGCTGTTTGGTAGAAGTCTGGTCCACTCACATTCAAGGAAAATGTATTCGTTGCAAGGTAGGGAGCCTCAGACTTACCCATGTGAACCCCTGTACTACTATAAGCCCATTTTTCAGAAACAGAACTAAAGTGCGACCCGCCCTCTTTGCTTAAGTCATCTACATATTCATTCCCCTCAAAACTCATCTCTTGCCCTCCACAATTAATAAACAAGGAATGATCTGCAGATATAGAAGTAATCGCGTCATACAATATTTACTCGTAAGGTACTGCAGTTCATGAAAGCACAATCACATCTGCATCAATGCTTACAACTTGCTTTTCCAGAACAGGGAAGGTCCTTCTTCAAACACCAACGACTCCTAGAAGTTGAGAATTCAGGTTCAGTCAAATAAATTTGGTCTTAATGCAATTCAAACATGCAAAATAAATGTGTCTTAAAATGGCAAAGAACTTACGAATTGCTGTCAAGAGATGAGTGACTGGAAATCAAGTTCCTGTATGATTATTAAACTAATTTAGAACGATCCAAGAGGAATGAATATGTCAGTCATGTGTATGTATAGATTGGCATGGAGATAAGAGAAACTAATATTAGATGTATTTTCTTCTGTCTTTGACAGGACAATCTGTGATTAGTGAATTAAAGAAACTTACACAGGTGACTGTACTTGGCAACTAACATCAGGCGACCCTGAAAAATTGTTGTAAGATATATCCCTGCGATACAAAGAAACATATTATCATTGTGTATAGACAGATTTACAGCCAAATAAAATGAAAATTCTCAGCTTAAAGGAGACTTACAACTTATTTGCGCTGTCCAATATCCCAGTAGGGACTTCCCCATTCAATGAGTTGTTGGTTAGAAACCTACATCCATAAAATATATGTCATCTCGTTTCTTGTCAAGAGAGCAGTCTCAGAGAAGTATACACATGGAGACAATCTGAGAAACATTATAAAGACAACATTTGAAAGATTGATCAAAAATTTGCTTTATCAGCTTACATGAAATCTAGATCCAAGTTCACAAGTTGCTCTGGAATTGGACCACTTAAACGATTGAAGCTCAGGTCTCTACAAGAAATAAAAAATTCATATGAGCATACATTGTAGTTGATATTACAATATCCTGACAGGGAAAAAAAATGGACATGCGTTGTGTGACTTATATGTGATAGTCTCAGTTCAAAAGCAAGTGCATAAATAGCATACTATAGGAAATTAAACAGGATTGCAGCCTGGACATAGAAAAAGAACTTCATAAGTAAAAACATCTCGAGGAGTATGCTCATTTTAAGCAACTTACAATTCTTTCAAAGCTTTCAACTCTCCAATATAATCTGGGATTGGACCAGTGATTAAACAATTTCTAAGCCACCTGAGGGCACAACACAAGAATAAGAGCATAAAAAAATAAACCACAAAGTTGGTCACAATAGGATTAATCGTTGCAGAAAATATAAAGTACATATATAGAACTTACAAAAATTTCAATTTTTTCAAATTTTGCAAATCGGGGAATCCAATACTTGATCCTTGCAAATCAGATATCCTCCTGAAAAACTTGACAGATCAGTAAAAATAATTGTATCATCTTCGACATTTCCCAATTCTAATCAATTTGCAGTAAAGGAACATGTACTCACAGTTCAGTTAAGTTTGTCAAACGGGATATGTTAGAAGGGATGGGGCCCTCCATGGACGTGCCTTGCATATCACTGCAAAAAGAATCCTTAGATAATAGATAATAAAGAAAGATAAGAAAAAAAACTCAAATTCATATATGAAAGAGGGAAAAGATGACAGATAAAAGGAATGGAGTACAATACTCACAGTCTGTCAAGTTCCGTCCAATTCCCTATCAAATCAGGTATTTTCCCTGATATTCTGCTCCCATCTATCCTACTGCAGAGAGTAGCTTAAGTTTTAAGAATCTCTTAATTCTAAAAGCTATATCTCCATATAATAATGTCAAATAGCATCACTTACAAATCCACCAAGTTCTTCAAGTTTCCAAATGTTTCTGGTATTGTGCCGTTAAAATCGTTTGCAGAAAGAACGCTGCAAGATACTGAAATATTCAGTCACTCATTTACTTGATGCAATATGGCAAAAAGTGTTGGTGCAATACTAAGTGTGGTGCCAATATTTAGCATGGATACGAAGTCTTAGCCCCATCTACCTTATATCCAAAACAATTGAGTCATAATTATCAAAGGATTAAAATTTTAAAGCCTAGTTCCAACTTGTACACACTTGATACTTAATAGAGGACTTAAAGCATTATATTTGAATGATTGTTTCCAAAAGATTAAAAAAAAAAAAAAAACAGAAAGAAGTACATAACTAGAATGACTGCAAAGATGAAACAACATTGCATACAATAAAATACAAGGGAAGTAAGGGAGGATGAAGACTGCATTCTTACAGTCTTTTCAAGTTGCTCAATTTTCCGAGGCTTTCTGGAAGAGGTCCACTGAGCTGATTATCTTCCAAGACCCTGTAAAAAATTCAACTTAAACTGTAATCCAAGTTGCACTTCATTAATCTTCTTTCAGTTCAGTTGATCAGGACTTACAGCTGCTCAAGTGAAGTAATGTCACCAATTTCCTTTGGAATTGTACCACTTAGCCGGTTTCCCAGAAGAGACCTGCAGAGTACCAATTACCTTCACAAACTGACCAACCCATTGACCCTTAGCCAACACCTGAATGGAAAATAAAAGGATATGCTTTCGTAGATACAAAATGCAAATAATTACTCACAGATTGACAAGAGGGAGCTGAGCAAAACTTGGAGGAATTGATCCATTGATATAATTGCGAGTGAGATCACTGTTTAATGGAAGAAACTTCACTACTTAGTACTGAGCTTTCTCAACATCGAATCATTGGGAAAAAAGGATCCCAATATTCCATGAAATTTTGTCAAAATCTAATGAAATATTAACGGACTTCATATATTCTAGAATTAAAAAAAGTGGTCATCACTGATAATGCAATTTTTCTATTGTCATGGTCCTCATCGGTAGCTTGCCTGGTATATCGCATTACCATTTACCGTATTTACCATTTGTCTCTATTACAATGAATAATGCTATTGTTTTTTAAAAGTTCTAAGAAAAACCAATTCAGATCCTATGTCAAATTTCATAGTCTCTGGAACGCAATGGCCTATTCAAAAGTGTTGGGCTTACAAAAAAATTAAAGTAAACTTATAAATTGAAATGGCTCTATATGAGATGGCAAATCTAGTACTGTACAATAAAAGAGTTTTAGAATTTAATCGTATTATATTAAGTCACGTCAATTTATAAATTTTTTTTTATAAGATTTATTTGTAAGAGAAACAATTTTTCACTTGAGTTCTCTAATGCATAAAATTAAAGCACTTATGTTTCTGATCTTACAGTTGTATCAGATTAGTAAGATTTCCGAATTCAGCCGGTAGAACTCCATTTAAAGCAAGATCCTTCAGTTGGCTGTCACCAAAAAAAAAAAAAATCATAAAAATAACTGAAATAAAAATATGTCAAAGCTCTAGTACTAGTTAGAACAGGAAAACATCATGATGTGGTCATACGTATTTTTGCATACTTATATAAATATATATATTGTTGCTGTATACCACAACTATTAATACATATCAATGCTGAAAAGATTGCAAGACATATCGACAAACATTTAAGATGATGTTTATCAAGAAAAATGTGGGGAGGAATAGAAAAGGAAAGCTCATACATGCTCGTGATTCCGCAAACAGTGCCATTTTCGAGAGTGCAGTCGCATGTGACATTGCTTAGAGTTTCGATACCGTCGATAATGGATATGTTGACACTTGTATCATGACAAAAATTCTCGTCGATCCTCCAATTTAAGTTCTGTAATTTTGTGGATATTGCTTCGAGAGCTTTCACTGTTGATCAACAAAATAAATTGGTAATCCGCATGTATATATGTATGTTAAATAAAATCTACGAATGATCTACGTCAAAAGGAAATGAAAAGCAAACATTGAGAGAGACAGAGGTAAGTCTGTTAGCTGTCACGTAATCTAAGTCTATATTTTAAAAAAATTAATCAATAGTATAATTAAAGTTTTGTTGAAATTATTATAATAAAAATTAAGAATATATATCTTCCCTCAACAATGTGGTATTCTATATACTATTTATATTCATCAGTAAATATTAAATTAATTAAAATACCAGTCTTGTAAAGTGGAAAAAGGTTCATGAAAAAGAAAAAAGTTCAAATTAATTTTAAAAAAATCTAGATAATCATGATTCTTCTAATTTAAATAGAACCAAGCAGTCTGCAGTCTGCTTGGTTCTTCTGCAGTCTGCATATATGCATTGATTGACGATAAGATTTTTTTATTTTACTATTTTAAGCGGATTGATTATAAGACCTGTCACCTCCATTATTGCTAGATGACATAATCAACTAGGGCCTCAACTTTACACAAGTTGGTGAAATTAAACTAAATTAAATTAGCACAAGTTGCCCTCGACTGGACACGTACTACTAATTATAGTCCAACATTCAATAATAAAAACCATTTTTTGCACTTAATTTACATGATTGAATACATATAGTATGTTTTCAAATTTAAAAAACGACAAGTCAATAATACATAAACTATAATATTGACATGATAATATTGGCGATTTTGGTGATCCAATGCTTGTGTCTAGAAGGCTATTAGAATGGATGGTGCCTGAAAACCACGCATAATTGTGAGCAATGAGTGAGAACCATGTGTTATGATTTTTGTAAAATCGTTACTATCTTCATAATAATTTACAGTTTGAGAGTCTTCTTATATTGTGCATGTCTTTTGAGAGATATTGAAAAATTATAAATCTGATTTTTTCAGTGTTAAAAAGAAGAAAAATAAATTAAGGAACGAGAAAAAAAAAATGAAGAGAAAAATTAGAAATGGGAGGGAGAAGGAAGAAACTGCGAAACTGTAGATGGTTTTTTATTTTTTTTCAAGTCAGAGAGTTCCGAAAGGAGAGAGGGATGGATCAACTTTTGGTATTGGTTGTTCTTCCTAATTTTAAACTTCTTATATAAATTAATTTCAATCATTTTAGCAATAACATATATAACTTTTTAATACGTAAACTCAAGTTCGATCACGTACAATATTGAAATCAATAGTACTGGCCTACAAGACAAATTAAAAGATGGAGGGCCATTCACGGGTTCAATATTACACGTAAGTAATGAAATATTATATCAACTCGATCGGCCGTCACTACAGTGACTGATCATGTGGACCCATATCACATGCATGCATATGATTCTGTATTTTTCGCTATTCATGCGGATGGGGCAATCGCGGAAGAATAATTCTAAATAATTGAGAAAAAAAAAAGAAGAAAAAACTATAACTTCAGAGGGCAACTCGCACGCAAACAGCGTAAAAGGCATAGTTTCACTAGACATTCATCATGAAAGTTGCCCTGAATTTCGGAAATGAAACAAAAATCTCAGAGAAACTGCTTTCACAGAACGGAAAAAACAAGTGTGGTGTATATACAAAACACAGGTACAGCGCAATTCTGAAAACAAAACTGCCGCACTACGGCTACGAAGAAAGCGCGCACTTAAAAATAAAATACACCGACAGAAAATTAAACAGATGCCTAGCGTTAGAAAAGTACCTTCATTCTGTGCCAAAGGTTGAGCGTTTGTTCCAAAGTCAGTGAGGCAATTCAAAACCGAAATGGAAAGAACAAGAACATAGACAATCTTATCTGAGATCAAGAACCCCATTTTCCTCCTCCGACTAACTCAAACTGCCAGTGCTAATTAAGGTTCTTTATGGGGGAAAGGATGAAGGAGAGCAGCAACACAAACAAACGCCGAGAGGGAGAGAGACAGGGTTGTTGGAGCGTTGGCGGCAAAGAATAAGATCAGGACGAGGTGCTAAATAATAAACGTACGTGAAGGGAACTCTTCCAAAAAATAAAAATGAAAAAATCCCGGAAAGTAATATATATATAAATATATATACATATGGTAATAGAAAAGTAAAGATGTGAAATGCTTTTACTTTTATAGAAAAGCACTTTGGAACGCGAAAAGTCGTTTAAGTACGGCCGTAAGCAGATTTTTTTTGTTTTGTTCGCAGCCGTAAGCAGATCGAGTGGACTGATAAGATTGAGAATTGATGACCGGGGGAAGGGGTGGCGGGCGACGTATACTCATGAGTTAGGACCACCACGCCATCGGATCGAATATATAAGGATATGTACATATTTTATGCATTTATTAAGTGATAATTATTATCTTATTTTTTTAATTTAAACTTTAAATTTTAAAATTTTCATAATTTTTAATTGTCAACACATTAACATAATATTTTGAATAATTTTGTTTGCTTTTCATTTTGTTTTCTTACGGTACGAACGTACAGGTCAAGACCGTGCACTCAAACGGGAAAAGTCGTAATCGACGAATCGTTATCCATTTGCGACAGCGCCCACAGCTATTGAAAAACCACAATTATGCTTAATTAACAATCAAAATGCATTCACCACACGTACCTTGATTGATTGAATATTTGTAAAACTAGTTGGCTACCATTAATGCAGCTTCATACAAAAAATATAATAAATAATTCAATTTTTTCAAATCTCAATACAATTTTTTTAAGTCCCAAAAAAATAATATTTTAAAATCTCATCTTAAATTTAAAATTCTCTCTAAAATCTCCCAAATCTCTCTAATATCTAATATAATTTTTAATATTTGTAATTTTTTTAAATTTATTCTTTTCAAACTAATTAAATTTTTTTATACATTATCTATATATTAAATATTTTATAAAAAATTAAATAAAGTGTAATGTATGAAAATTATGTGAATGATAAGACACTACAAGAAATTTAATTTTTATGGACGAAATTTCTTAGGGATAGTCCCTAAAAGTACTTTTCTAANGTAATAAGGTAAGCTAGAACTAGAAGATCCTGAATGTGCATGGCCCACACGATAAGTCAAAGGGGACTGAATCGGTATATCGTGCATGGCCCACACGATAAGTCAAAGGGGACTGAATCGGTATATCATGCATGGCCTCCAAAAGACTTTTCTAACCTGCCTCTCTGGATGATGGCTAGAAGCATTATGCCATTATGGGACGTGGACTTCATTTGCCCATAACAATTAAATATCATTGACAGCTTAATTTCCTCGAACCAGCTTTTTATATTAAATATTTTATAAAAAATTAAATAAAGTGTAATGTATGAAAATTATGTGAATGATAAGACACTACAAGAAATTTAATTTTTATGGACGAAATTTCTTAGGGATAGTCCCTAAAAGTACTTTTCTAAGACAAAATTTTTTTAATTTCGTCTCAAAATATGGAAAACCTTATAAATCCGTTCGAACTAAAACATAGTAGTTCGAACTGGAGATTCTGAGATGAATTAGGTCGTCTCCAAAAATCTATATCGTTCGAACTAATGAAATATAATTCGAACAGAAAATTAATTAATTCGAATGCAATATTATTTGTTTGAATGAGTATTAACGTGTTCGAACGGTATTATTTAATTGAAAAGATATATTGTTAAAATTGTATGAATACATATTTTTTCTATTAATTTTTTATCATTTCCAAAGTAAATAAAAAGTTATATATATTATATATTATGATTTACAATGAATTAAAATATTTACAAATTCATTAATTAATTTTATGTAATTAATTTAAAAATATTTTAGTTAACTAAATATTAATTTAAAGATAGTGTCATTTTTTCAATTATCGTTGTTGACCAGATGACTAATACAAGAGGGGGGGTGAATTGAGTTGTATTAAAAAAAAATAACAATTATAAATCAAATAAACAATATAAAATATAAACAAAATACGAAACAGTAATAAATATAAAGAGTAAGGGTAAGAGAGAAGCAAACTCAGTATGTTAACGAGGTTCGGCCCCACTGCCTACGTCCTCGCCTCAAGCTACCCCTTGAAAATCCCCGAATTCACTATTCAATCTCCTTCAGGTGGAGATAGAAACTTATTACACCTTTGAACAACACCGCTTCAAAGGATCCGTGTAGAACACCCTCTACACTTGCAATCACCTTACACGTGGTGATTCAACGATTCCCTGTGTAGAACACTTTCTACACACACAAGGGTTGTACACACCCTTTTACTGATACAAGAATTGATAGTGGGTAGGATATCAGAAAACACTCCTCAATGAGTCAAATAAGAACAATACAGCACAACCTATATCTCTCAAAATGAACGAGGGTTAAGGCTCAATGCTTAGAGAAGAGAGAATGAAAACTTTTAATGAGAGTTGTATGCTCTTGGTGTTGTAAATGTGAAGCTCTCAAATGATCTATTTATAGGCATATGAGACTTTATATTCAAATTTAAAAAGATTCACATGTCAAAAACATCATCATTCATTTTTCAAAAATTTCAAATCTAATCTTTTTACTTTTTGCATATGACAAAAGGAGCACACTTTACTTTTCAAAAATTTCAAACCTAATTTTTTACTTTTTGCATATGACAAAAGGAGCACACTTTACTTTTCAAAATTTTCAAACAAAGGCATCTTCCTTTTGCATAAGTCAAGAAAAGCATCAATCACTTTTGAAAATATTCAAATAAAACATGCACATGTGAAAGATGACAATCAATCATCTTTAATATTTTCAAAGTTCAACCCTTTAATCA
Organism: Carya cathayensis; assembly: GCA_011037825.1. NCBI lineage: Eukaryota > Viridiplantae > Streptophyta > Magnoliopsida > Fagales > Juglandaceae > Carya > Carya cathayensis. Next base: position 2,221,274 of record QGSO01000170.1, read on the forward strand.
TGGCATGCACATGTGAAAGATGACAATCAATTATCTTTCAAAATTTTCAAATTTAATTTTCAAAATATTCATGCACATGTGGAAAATGTATTTTAATGCTTTATGATAAAATATTAATTTTTGAGCCTTAATCCTAATTTCGAATTTTAAAGAGATTTACAACATTATTCTATGACTTTAATGTGAACTTGCTCCCTTCTTGCTCATGCTTGGTTTCTTGATGTGCTTGACTCCATTGTGTAGATAACTTGAGCTTGAGACTCCTTTATTCTATGAATTCATTTGTTATCATCAAAATCCATGTGTAAATATATAATTACACAAAACTTGAAACCTTAGGTTTAACAATCTCCCCCTTTTTGATGATGACAAATACTTGATAGAACCTGAAGCCTGTATTAATACTTAAGCTCCCCCTGAGAATGTGCGTTAGTTTTTCAAAAAAAAAAAAATAAATATAATTCCAAGCATATATAACAAGTTTAACAATTTAAACAATATTAATGTTCTAGTCTAAAACTTCTCCCCCTTTTGGCATCATTAAAAAGGATCGACAGCAAGTAAATAGACTGAAGAAAACGGTGCGTTAAAAAACACTGTAGATAGTTGAAAAAGAGAGCCGTCCGTGACCCGACAAGTCCTGCAAAGCCTCGAGGCCTAACTCTATGAATTTAGTGCGGTTGAAGATAGAAACAAATCGCCTGATGTTGTTGACAAACGAGATTGAAGGCTCCGAGTTTCTAAAAAAAATGTCTTTTTCACTGATCGGGAAAAAACACATTGCTCTTTGACTTGGATGATAGCTCGTCTTGTTCTTTATACTATCTCTATAAAAACAGTCTTAAAGTTCATCCAATCCGCATCAAGTTTTCTTCTTATCTCTATAACTCATCTGCATTCCTTCAACATTCTCGCTTTAAGTTTTCAATTCCTTTCTCAATGGCTCATTCTTCTACATCTCAACCTCCTGTCCTTTCTGCAGCTGCCATTGGTGCTATGTTGCAGCAAGAAAATAATAGTATGGCAAATAAGTCAGACTCCGATGCTATCTACGACTTGGTGAGTCTCGGGACTCGCTACTCATCCTCTATTGTTGCTTTTTCCCAGCGGGTTCAAGCAAAAAACCATGAGGTTGAAAAGCTTAAGGAACAAATTGTTGTACTTCAACGAATTGTTCAAGAGTCTCACACAAGGGAAGGAATCCTTCGGCAGAAGAATAAAAAGTTGAAATCTCTATTGGATTCTTCATTCCGCTTGCCAGTTCCCATGAATAGGGATGACATGATATTGTATGAAGAGAATGAGCGTCTCAAACATGAGGCTAAGAACCTCAAGTTTATGTAAAAGTATTTAAGAAAAATCTATCTATTTTTATGAACTTTGATCTGTCTTTTAAGAGATATTCATAATATGCATCATACCTATTTCTCTTCTAATCATAGATAATCTATCTTCTGGTAAAGGTTTTGTGAATATATCTGCTAACTGATCGTGTGTGTTTGTGAACTCTAGTACTATATCGCCTTTCTGCACATGATCTCGAAGAAAATGATATCTTATTTCAATATGCTTAGTTCTAGAATGTTGTATTGGGTTTTTTGAAAGATTTATAGCACTTGTATTATCACATTTGATTGGAATGTGATTATACATGAGTTTAAAATCTTCAAGTTGTTGCTTCATGTAAAGAACTTGAGCACAACAACTACCCGCAGCAACATATTCTGCCTCAGCAGTAGATAGTGCAACAGAATTTTGTTTTTTACTAAACCAGGAAACTAATGCATGACCTAAGAAGTGACATGCTCCACTAGTGCTTTTTCGATCTATTTTACAACCAGCATAATCTGCATCTGTGTAGCTGATTAGATCGAAAGATGTGTGTTTAGGGTACCATAACCCTAGGTTAATTGTACCACTAAGATATCTAAGAATGCGCTTAACTGCAATTAAATGAGATTCTTTTGGAGATGATTGAAAACGTGCACATAAACACACACTGAACATAATATCTGGTCTACTGGCTGTCAAATATAATAAGCTACCAATCATACCTCGATATACTTTCGAGTCAACTGTCTTACCGGATTCATCTTTATCAAGTTTAGTAGATGGGCTCATTGGTGTTCCAGTTTCCTTAGCACCTTCCATCCCAAACTTCTTCAGCAATTCCTTAATATATTTTGATTGATTGATGAATGTCCCACTTTTTACTTGCTTAATTTGCAATCCGAGAAAGAATGTAAGTTCTCCCATCATGCTCATTTCAAATTCATCCTGCATAGTCTTAGCAAAAACTTGACACATATTTTCATTAGTAGCACCGAATATTATATCATCAACATAAATCTGAACCAAAAGAATATCATCATTTTCGTATTTAATGAAAAGAGTTGTGTCGATTTTTCCTCTTGAGAAACCTTTTTTAATCAAGAAACCACTGAGTCTCTCGTACCACGCTCTAGGAGCTTGTTTGAGTCCATATAGTGCTTTTGTGAGTTTGAAAACATGATTTGGAGAAATATGATTTTCAAAACCTGGAGGTTGCTCAACATATACCTCTTCATTTATAAAACCATTTAAGAAAGCACTTTTAACATCCATTTGAAAAAGTTTGAAATCTTTATAACAAGCATATGCAAGTAGCATTCGAATAGCTTCTAATCTTGCGACTGGTGCATATGTCTCATCATAATCAATTCCTTCTTCTTGATTGTAACCTTGGGCTACAAGTCGAGCCTTATTTCTAGTAATGACTCCGGACTCATCTTTCTTGTTTCTAAAAACCCATTTTGTTCCAATAATAGTATGATTTTTGGGTTTAGGAACAAGTGTCCAAACATCATTTCTTTCAAATTGATTAAGCTCTTCTTGCATAGCTAGAATCCAAGATTCATCAAGAAGTGCTTCATCAATATTTTTAGGTTCAATCTGAGATAAAAAAGCAGTATGATTGCAAATATTTCTAAGAGATGATCGAGTGCTTACACCTTGTGAAGGTTCTCCCAGAATTTGTTCCACTGGATGATCTTTCACAAATTTCCACTGTTTGGTTGCATCTCGTATTAAATTTTGATGATCTTTCCTGATGTCTCCATGTTGGACTTCCTCTATTGTGTTCTCTTTGTTGAGATTGAGACTTTCTGTATTATTTATACCTCCTGTTTCTTCATCAATGGATTTCTTGGAGAGTAGAGAATTAGATTCATCAAATACTACATGCATAGATTCTTGTACAGTTAAAGTCTTTTTATTGAATACTCTATAAGCTTTACTATTTGTAGAATACCCGAGAAAAATACCTTCATCCGATTTTGCATCAAATTTGCCTAAATTATCCCTGTCATTCAAAATAAAACATTTGCATCCAAATACATGAAAGTAACCAATGTTGGGCTTTTTCTCATTCCAAAGCTCATAGGGGGTTTTATCTAATTTAGACCTTAACATAACTCTATTTATAACATAACATGCAGTACTTACCGCTTCGGCCCAAAAATAACTAGGCAAGTTGTTCTCATTAAGCATTGTTCTTGCCATCTCTTGAAGAGATCTATTTTTCCTCTCTACTACCCCATTTTGTTGAGGAGTTCGAGGAGCAGAAAAATTATGCACAAAACCATTTTCATCACAAAATGTTTCAATATTTTTATTAACAAACTCTTTTCCCCTATCACTTCGGATACTTGAAATAGTATAGCCCTTTTCATTTTGAATTCTCTTGCATAACTTGGTAAAAGCATTATGTGCCTCATCTTTATGAGCAAGAAAGATGACCCAAGTATATCTAGAGAAATCATCAACAATAACAAAAGCATAATATTTTCCTCCTAGACTTGCAACTCTATTTGGTCCAAAAAGATCCATGTGTATCAGTTGCAGTGGTCTAGTAGTGGAAATATATTTCTTGGTTTTAAAAGAAGTTTTTGTTTGTTTACCAAATTGGCATGCATCACAAATTTTGTCTTTAAGAAAATTTGCCTTTGGTAAACCTCTCACAAGATCATTTTTTGAAAGTTTGGAAATAAGTTCCATGTTGGCATGACCTAGTCTTCTATGCCATAACCAATTAGTTTCATTTTGTACTGAAAAACAAATAGCATCTTGTGAGGTAATTTCTTCAAAATCGATTGTATAAACATTATTACTTCTAAAGGCAGTAAAACAAATGTTATAATCATGATCATTCAAAATAATGCACTTATCCATTTTGAAAGTAACTGTAAATCCTTTATCACATAATTGACTTATACTCAAAAGATTATGTTTTAGACCTTCAACAAGTAGAACATCTTCAATTATGAGAGAAGATTTATTACCAATTTTACCTATTCCCACGATCTTCCCTTTCGAGTTGTCTCCAAATGTCACGTGTCCTTCTTCTTTAGATCTAAGATCAAAGAACTTAGTCTTGTCTCCCGTCATGTGTCTTGAACATCCACTATCTAAAAACCATTTGTTTTTGCTTGTAGAGGACTTCATGCATACCTATAAAAACAATTAAAATGATTTTTCTTGGTACCCAAGTTCTTTGGGTCCTTTATTTATTAGTATTAGAAGAAACAAGATTTTTAGGTACCCATATGGCCCTAATAGTCATTGTATGTTTTCTTCTAATAGGACAAGTATGATAATTATGACCATTTCTATTACAAAAATTACAAATAGCATGTGACATATATGAAAATCTTGAATGATTATAATAGTATCCTTTTTTGACAAACTTATTATGAAAAGAATTTTGAATATTAGACTTTGATGTAGAAGGATTATCAAAGAAGTTTTTATAAGGTTTGAACTTTTGTTTTGGCATATATCCCAAGCCTGCCTTGTCAAAAACACATCTTTGACTACCAAGAAGTTTTTCAAAATTTCTTTTTCCATTCGTAAAGTTTTCAACAATATTTTCTAAATCAGTTTTCTTTTTCTTCAACTCAAGATTTTCGTCTTTCAAAACAATATTTTCTTTTCTTAAAATATCAATTTCGTTTGTTAAAGAAGAATTTTTCTTTTTCAAAGCAGTATATTTGATACCCAATTTTTCAAATTCTTCATATACCTCTTCTAAAACATTTTGCAATTCTTCATATGAAGGATTTTCAATATTATCAAAATTTGTTACCTCAATATCATCTTTAGCCATAAGACAGAGATTTGCTGATTCTTCATTGCTTGCTTCACTATCTGAGCTACTTGAATCATCATCCCATGTAGCTTTCATTGCTTTCTTGCCTTTGTTTCGATCTTTCTTTAGCAGGGGACAATCTGGCTTGATATGACCAGGCTTATTGCATTTATAACAAATTAAAGTATCATTTTTACCTGAATCTTTCTTGGAAAACTTTTTGAATGATTTCCTCGGAGGAGTTTTATTTTTCTTTAAGAATCTCTGAATTCTTCTTGTTATCATCGCAACTTCTTCATCTTTATCGTCATTTTCCTCATCTTCATCACTTTCACTTTCATGAGGAACAGCTTTAAGTGCCAAGCTCTTCTTTGGCTTTCCTTCTTCTTCTCCTCTTTTCAATGTGTACTCATGGGTGATAAGTGACCCGATGAGTTCATTCACTTCGAGCTTCTTGAGGTCTCTAGCTTCAAGAATCGCTGTCACTTTTGATTCCCAACGTTTTGGTAGAGAGTTGAGAATTTTTCTTACCATTTCCACTTTGGAATAAACTTTGCCAAGAGCTGTCAAGCTGTTTATGATGTTAGTAAAACGAGTGTGCATACTAGAAATAGATTCATCATCATTCATCTTAAACATTTCATATTCATGAGTAAGAATATAAATTTTTGATTCCTTAACTTGAGAAGTTCCTTCATAAGTAACTTCCAAGTTATCCCAAATTTCTTTTGCCGTAGCACAAGTCATTACTCTATTAAACTCATTACCATTGAGAGCATTATATAATAAATTCATAGCAGTTAAATTCAAAGTATAAAGTCTATCGTCTTCACGATTAAACTCTTCTTCTTCCTTTTTGACCTTTACTCCATCAACCACTTTTGTTGGAATATAAGGTCCATTTACAATGCATTTCCAGATTTCTCGACCTTGAGCCTGAAGGAATATTCTCATTCTAACTTTCCAGAATGAGTAATTGTCTCCACAAAAGAGTGGAGGCCGACTGCTAGATTGACCTTCACCAAATGAAGCTGCAATGTTAGCCATAAGATCTTAACTCAAAAGATAGTTAATCTTATAATAGAGCTTTAGCTCTGATACCAATTGTTGCCCAGATGACTAACACAAGAGGGGGGGTGAATTGAGTTGTATTTAAAAAAAATAACAATTATAAATCAAATATACAATATAAAATATAAACAAAATATGAAACAGCAATAAATATAAAGAGTAAGGGTAAGAGAGAAGCAAACTCAGTATGTTAACGAGGTTCGGCCCCACTGCCTACGTCCTCGCCTCAAGCTACCCCTTGAGGATCCCCGAATTCACTATTCAATCTCCTTCAGGTGGAGATAGAAACCTATTACACCTTTGAACAACACCGCTACAAAGGATCCGTGTAGAACACCCTCTACACTTGCAATCACCTTACACGTGGTGATTCAACGATTCCCTGTGTAGAACACTTTCTACACGCACAAGGGTTGTACACACCCTTTTACTGATACAAGAATTGATAGTGGGTAGGATATCAGAAAACACTCCTCAATGAGTGAAATAAGAACAATACAAGCACAAACTATATCTCTCAAAATGAACAAGGGTTAAGGCTCAATGCTTAGAGAAGAGAGAATGAAAGCTTTGAATGAGAGTTGTATGCTCTTGGTGTTGTGAATGTGAAGCTCTCAAATGATCTATTTATAGGCATATGAGACTTCATATTCAAATTTAAAAAGATTCACATGTCAAAAACATCATCATTCATTTTTCAAAAATTTCAAACCTAATCTTTTTACTTTTTGCATATGACAAAAGGAGCACACTTTGCTTTTCAAAAATTTCAAACCTAATTTTTTACTTTTTGCATATGACAAAAGGAGCACACTTTACTTTTCAAAATATTCAAACAAAGGCATCTTCCTTTTGCATAAGTCAAGAAAAGCATCAATCACTTTTGAAAATATTCAAATAAAACATGCACATGTGAAAGATGACAATCAATCATCTTTAATATTTTCAAAGTTCAACCCTTTAATCATGGCATGCACATGTGAAATATGACAATCAATTATCTTTCAAAATTTTCAAATTTAATTTTCAAAATATTCATGCACATGTGGAAAATGTATTTTAATGCTTTATGATAAAATATTAATTTTTGAGCCTTAATCCTAATTTCGAATTTTAAGAGATTTACAACATTACTCTATGATTTTAATGTGAACTTGTTTCCTTCTTGCTCATGCTTGGTTCTTTGATGTGCTTCACTCCATTGTGTAGATAACTTGAGCTTGAAACTCTTTTATTCTTTGAATTCATTTGTTATCATCAAAATCCATGTATAGATTTATAATCACATGAAACTTGAAACCTTGGGTTCAACAATCGTGAACACTAAGTATAATGAGAATAAAATATAATTAACAATAAAGAAGCTAGCAAACACTAAAAATAAAAACTATACTGCATTAATTACATTCCAAAATGAGTTAGACGTTCTATACAACATAAAAAAAGTAAAAAAATTACTAACAATATTTATTTATTAGATAAATCAAAATCCTCCTGTAAAGTTTGCAAGCGTCCTTCTAGGTCCTTAAGCTTCTCCATCATGGGTTGAATAAAGTCCCTCAATAAAATGTCGCGGTGTCCGCCAATATAGCTCGTACCTCATCCGGAGTAGCCCCAGCAGGGTGTCTCTCAATAAGGGCAGCAGCAGTAGAAGCTGGATCAGTAGGCGGAGGCTGATCCTGTAGGACTGCACGAGTCTTCGGCAAGTGACCCTTGCTCTTACTGAATGTGATCTTGTTAACGGGCCCCATCTATGGCGACTTCCGCTCAGTCAAAATCACTGTAACCCCTGAATGGAGTAAGAGGTTAGATATCAAAAGCGCAAATGGTAGACTACCTCCACCCGAATAGCGTGACTCTGTGCGAATGCGGAGGAAGAAATATAATGCCCGATCAATCGGCTCCCCCTGTGCCAACCGTAACAAAAATCTGGTCCGCTCGATCCCGAAATCAGTCTTGTGTTTTTTCGGATCAATGTTATACCCGACAATCAAATTAAGCATTCTGAAAAATGCTATACAGTCGGCCTGTTGGATCACTTTATTGCCATCATATGGAGGAGCCACAGGGTCTCGCACTAGGTCACGAACCTGATCGTCTGTGAGACCATCATCAGGTACCTCATCACCGCTCTCACTATCATCCAAGCTAGCATCCAGCTCTGCGGTCTGTACATCCGACGCTAGCGATGGGGATGCGACTGTTGTGTCCTCTCCAGATGGTGCAGTCGCTGCTCTTGCTGCAGGATAGGCACCGGGCTCTCGCCGCAAATCTAGAAACTCAGCAATAACGCTAGGAGAGAATATAATACTCACTCCCCGGACTACTAAGTTATAGCATAGAGCATCACCAGACTGCTTACCCATGGCACGGTAAAACTCACCGACCATCTCAGGATATGCTATGCCTCTTTGTCGACAGATCGGGGTCCATCCACGATCGGTGATGATGTCATGTATGCTCTGCCCCTCCCAAGTGAGGTCACGGAAGTCACCTAGAATGATCTTCCGCTTAACTAGTATAGGCCTCACGGCCGGCTGAGAATGAGCTGCGGAGGTACTTTCGCCTATCTGAGGTCTGGAACGTTTTCTTCCGCTGCTGCTTGCCATTAGTATACTATTGATGTATAAAATATATATGTGATCTAATTAAAGTGAATTAGAGGAATGATGATGTTGTGCTGGCATGTTTGACAACTGCTTATTCGAATGACCTTTAATTCCATTCGAATTAAATTATATTCATTCGAATGAAATTTCAATTCATTCAAATGAACATAAAATTAATTCGAATGACCTCAGATAACTCCATTCGAATGAGCCTAAACTCCATTCGAATAAAATTATATCTCATTCGAATGAACCTAAATTTAATTCGAATGGACTTGACTTTCATTTGAATGGAATTTATATTCATTCGAACGAACCTGAGCCAAACAGACATGGCTGAGTCGACTCAGTCTCGAACCGACACATTCATTTTTCACAAGGAATCCAATATTTTAATCGGTAGAAATGATTTAGGAGTAAATCCTCATCATTTCTACTGATTAACGTTGTGTCATTTGGCCCCAAAACAACAAAATAGGGCCGGATTGATTCAAAATCAGACCCCCCCAAAACTAACCAAAAAACTAATAAAAATAAAACTCATTTAACCCATACCTCTTGTTCTAGGAGATTTGAGGAGTTGGTCGGAGTTGGTGGCGGCGTTGTGGCTGCTAACGGCGGAGGAATCGAAGAGTAAGTTCGAATGAGAGGAGGCACGAAATGAATGGAGAAGAAACTGGTTCGCGGCTTAAATAACGTAATTTCGTTCGAACGGAAGTATAATCAGTTCGAACTAAAAGGTATAAGTTCGAATTAAAAGGGTATAAGTTCGAATGAATTATATAATACTTCATAAAAAATATATATATATATAAGTACAAGAGGTAAAACAATACGTTTTATATTAGTAATACTAGTATTAATACTAATAAAAAATTTCTCACTAGTATATATAATATATATTAGATAACTATATATAGATAGTATAGAGTTTTATACTAGTTACTTATATATATTGTAAGTAACTAGTATATATATATGTAATAGTATATATATTATGCATTAGATGAGTATAAAATAGTATTGTGTAAAGCATTGCATTATAAAGTAAATATAGTAAGTATATAGTAAAACATTGCATTAAATATAAGTATAAAAAACATATTTCTAATATATTTAGTTTGTATATTAATAATAAACCAAGTACTTGGACTATATTATAAAGTATTACAGTATTATTAGTTTTCATATTTTGATACTATCTATACTTTAATATCACTTAGTATTATACTATTAGTGATACTTAGTATTATACTTATAGTGATACAAACTATAAGTATAACACTATTAGTGATTGTAAATAAAATATTATACTATTTTAAATACTTAATATTATAGATTGATAAGAAACTTAGTATTATGATATTAGTGATACTTAGTATTATATAGTGTATATAATTTTTACATATAGACATAATAATATTGGGTGTATTATGTGTATAGTTATATATTTATCTAATTATCTGTTCGAACTAATATAATGTCAATTCGAATAGAGATAATTCATGTTCGAACAAATTTTTTTTGTTTGGAGGGAAAATTCGCTCCAAATTATCGATATATGCTGGAGAATATTCTTTTTTTTTTGTTCGAACTGGAAAAATATTAATTTGAACGGGAAAAAATTGTGGGAAAAATTAGCGGTTTTTGGATTTTCGCGTTCGAACTTATAAAAATTTAGTTCGAACGGAAATACACATATTATTAATCCGATCCTTTCACTTCATTTTTACTCGGATTGAAGATTGAGAAAATGAGAGAGAGCGTGGCAGAGGCTGTGAGAGAGTGTTGTGGAGAGAGAGAGCTTGAAAGCTTTGAGAGAGAAGAGATTATTGAGAGAGAAAGGAGAAGGACAAGAGGTAAGTTGTTTTTTTTTTGTATTTTTCATTCCGATTTTCGTTTACAAATATCTTAATATTTGTTACATTTATTTGTTGGGATATAACAACAGTTTAATGTGTTTTATGTATATATAGGTATTGTGGATTGACTGAAATTTGAATTGCTAGTACAAGAGGTAAGTTTTATTAGTTTTCTAAGTTGTTTAATAATCATATTTAGAGATATTCATATAGTTTTCAATGTGTTGTATTGAAATATGACATCATGAATGTGAAAATTGTGTTTTGTGGTTCAGTTTTGTGCTCTATTTCGTGACTGGTTTCTGGGTTGGTTTAATTTGAATGCTCTGAATACCGTTTGAATATATTTTTATTTGTTCGAGCAGAATATAACTCGACCAGCGTTCCATTCGAACTTATAGAGTGTTTGTTCGAACAGTATCAATTAAATACTTATTATTTGCAGTGATAATTAAATAGCAGTTAATACTCCAAATATAATAATAAGATAGTTAATTAAAAAATTATAATTAAATATGTGAAGATATTTAAGTACTCAAGTATTAAGATGATTAATACATAATGTATAATTAATTATATCTAAGTACACTAATTAAATAGCTTAATACTCCAAATATAATAATAAGATATTTAATTAAAAAATTATAATTAAATATTTGAACATAAGTAAGTCTCAAATATTAATTAAGATGATTAATACATAATGTATAATTAATTATATCTATGATAGTGTTTAATTAAATAGCTTAATACTCCAAATGTAATAATAAGATATTTAATTAAAAAATTATAATTAAATATGTGAAGATATTTAAGTATTCAAGTATTAAGATGATTAATATATAATGTATAATTAATTATATCTAAGTACACTAATTAAATAGCTTAATACTCCAAATATAATAATAAGATATTTAATTAAAAATTATAATTAAATATTTGAACATAAGTAAGTACTCAAGTATTAATTAAGATGATTAATACATAAGTATAATTAATTATATCTATGATAGTGTTTAATTAAATAGCTTAAGACTCCAAATATAATAATAAGATATTTAATTAAAAAATTATAATTATGAATTATGATATTAATTTTCATTTTGCAGCAAGAAGAAAATCCTACTTATTATGATCTGACTCAATTGTATGCTAAAGCACATAAAAATCGTGATGGTGTTTGGAGCAATCATGAGGCAGAGGCAAACTATGTAAGTTTAAGTTTATTTAATTTCATTGTCTAAATATATTTTTGTTACATATACTAATTTTAATGTTTTTCTTTTTCCAAGACAAGATGATATCTCTTAAAGACACTGTTGCGGATCCATCTGATGAATCATCTGTCAACGATGCTCAAATCTTTTCTCAAGTTTTTGGATCACGTTCTGGATATTTGAGGGGCGTAGGACACGCAACGCCGTGAAGCCATCCTCAACATTTTCATCATCTTCTAAAACCAGATCGAATGACGACAAGACTAAAAAATTAGAGGAAGCTGCACTTAAGATAGAACGATTGAGATCGAAAGAAAAAGAGTTGCTGACCCGATTAGATCAAGCAGCAGATTTAGAAGCAAGATTAGAAGAGAGGCTACAATTAAATAACCAAAAAATATTTGAACAATTTCAATTAATGATGTCCCAAAACCCTATACCACCACTGCCACCACAATCATAATTCATTTAGTTTTTTTTAATCGCCTTTAATATTTATGATGTTTGTAAACATTTGAACAATTGATGTATATAAATTACAATTTGATATATATAGATTACAATTTGTATTAGTATCAATTTCATTTTGTTTGATCAATGCCGTTCGAATGGTAAATTGTCATTTATGCATACATTCAAACAAAAACATATCTATTCAAACAAAAAAATTTCCATTTGAATAAAAATATACCCATTCGAACTTATCGGGAAATACATTCTATGCGTTCGTTCGAACAATTAAATACTCATTCGAATAAATTCATTTCTAAAAGTCCGTTCGAACAGAAGATTTCTGTAAATAGATTATTTGTTCGAACAGTTAATATTTTTCTTCGAACTAAAGTCACTTACGAACTTGTTTGTTCGAACGGATTTGGTCAGATATGGTTATTAGTTCAAATTAACATTTCATGTTGTTCGAATAAAAATATTTTCGTTCGAACTTGATTCTGAGACGACATTTTTTTGTCTCAGAAAAAATTTCCCGTTCGAACGGTTTCGACCGGTTCCGCCCAATTTTGTCCCTAAAAATACTTTTCAGAAACGAAAATCAATTTTCATCTCCGAAAACTTTCTGAGACAGCCTATTTGAGATAAAATAGAGACGGAATTTTTTTTATCTCCCAAAACTTTTAGAAACGAAATTTCTATTTTTTGCGACAAAATTTTTATTTCAAAAAATCATATCTCTTGTAGTGAGAAGTTCTGTAAATTTTTTCTTCTTTTATATGCAACTTGGTCTTGGGGCAGATTTTCTTGAACAGCTGTGGACATCGAGTTGAGAACCTGTGGTCCTTCATGCGGCCAAGCAGGCATATGTACAAAGTTGAGAATTGGTACGGATACAGCCAGAGTGCAAACTTTTTCTTTTTTTAAAGAGATGGCGATTGAGATAGTTATTGTTAAAATATAAAATAAACAATAAAAATTATTTATTTTATTAATTTATAATTTAAAAATAAATAATAATTTTGTATAATATCATATCAAAGGTCGTAATTCAATCATGATTCTATCACTATAAAATGTTGATTTATACATATCCTAAATATATAAGTCACGGGCATGCTTTTTTAAAAAGGTAAATTCCATCTTGAAAAAGTTAAAAAAAAAATTATTATTTTTTAAAAAGATCCACTTTCATACAAAGAGCTTATATATTATTTGTCTACTTGAGACTTATACTTAAAATTATTCATTAATTAAATATTTAACTTGGATATTCACTTATTGAAATAGAGTCTGGCCCACACACAACAAGAAAAACTGTGTTTTTCCATAAATTCTTTATGTGGTAAAAAACATCATTTTTGTAGAAAAAAATTATATTCTCATCAATTTTATTCGTGGAAGGCTCGAGAGATATAAGTTGCCACAAAAATATTTTATTCCATGAAAGGTTCAAGTCGTGAAAAATACCTGGGTGTTCCCACGACAAATCCCACAGCAATAGCCTACTAAGCTCACCATAAAAAATTATTTATTTTTGTTATTGCTCTGGGAATTGGATCAATTATCGCAAGAGGTATTGGTGGATATTAGTATTACCCACTATAATATTTGGTGGAAAAAACTTATTCCGGCATTGTGCTAATAGAATTCAGGAAAAAAAAAACTGTAAAAGCCAAAAAATGTGACTGAGCCAAAAATAATCATAAACAATTATCTAATATAAGCCAAAAAAATATATACAAATATTGGAGACTCAAATTGACAATAATAACAATTTCAAAAAATTAATTAAAATTGTGCTAACATATTTATAAGAAAAACTCCTAATGAGAACCCAAGAGTAAAAAAAGAGTTTAATGCTATGATTCATTGGAAACAATCCATTAAAAAAAGAAAAAAAAAAGAGAGAAAGAAAAAAACCTAGAACCACTTGGAGTCTTGGAGATAACAATAAATCTTTTATCAGAGTTTTAATTATCAATCCAAGTTACGACATGTAAAGAAAAATATAAATATTAGAAAGTAACATGAAGATGTAAGTTGAAGAATATTGGGAAAAATGGCTCATCCTTTAACATGATAAAGACTCAAAATTCATGAATAAACAGTATACATCACAACAATAATTGAAAAATATTGAAATGAAAGAAATAAAAACTAAAACGAGATAACTATGAAAGGCTAGGCTACATTCTTACCTCAAACAAGCGATCATAAGCTGGGGGAGAAATGCTTGACGATTGGAACAACTAATTTTACTTGACATTTCACATACAATTTATCTTTTGATTTTTTTTTCTCATAACAAATATATGGTACGTGAATGATAAGTATAATAATTTAATTAATTTTAAAAATAATAAACGTTTTAAAAAATTAAATATTTTATAAAATAAAAGCATCACGCAGTATCATATAATAAAGAAAAATGTCCAACATACACACAAATTCTATATAAAAAAATTATAAATTACAAATATTTAATCTAATTTATTAGATTAAAATTTTTTTTATTATAAAATAGATATAATATATTATATTAAATAATATTAATATATATATATTTTATATAAAATATATGTGTGAATATAACAACTTCAGAATAAAGTATCCTTTTAGGGTAACATGTGATGTACCTAATCCCAAGATTCCCAAGTTACAAGAGACGGAACTATTTTTTTTTTGTTTTTTTAACTATACAATAGGGAAAATAAGAATAAAATATGATGGATTATAATTTGAACCAATTTCAATAGATCTTGATGGCATGTGAAGGCAATAAATTCGCCTATTTTCAGCCACAAAAATTAGATTTAAAAAATCTAGTGGTAGCGATATTATGATCCAGTACTTGTGCCTAGAAGGCTATTAGAATGAGTGGTGCCTAAAAACCAAGCACAATTGTGAGCAACAAGCAAGAATCATGTGCGGTGATTTCTGTAAAATCGTTACTATCTTTCTAATAACTTACAGCTCGAGTCTTCTTATTCTGTGCATGTCTCTTGAGAGTTGTCGAAAATTTATAAATCTGATTTTTTTAGTGTTAAAAAGAAGAAAAATAAATTAAGGAATGAGAAAAAAAAAGAAAAATGAAGAGAAAAAATGAGAAATGGGAGGGAGAAGGAAGAGATTGCGAAAATGTAAATGGTTTTTTATGTCTTTTTAACTCAGAGAGTTCCGAAAGGAGAGAGGGATAGATCAACTTTGGGTATTAGTTGTTCTTCCTAATTTTAAACTTCTTACATAAATTAATTTCAATCATTTTAGCAATAACAGATATAACTTTTTAATACGTAAACTCAAGTTCGATCACATACAATATTGAACTTCAATCAACAGTACTAGCCTACAGAGACAAATTAAAAGATGGAGTGCCATTCTAGGGGATCAATTTTCCACGCAAGTAATGAAATGTTATATCAACTCGATCGGCCGTCACTACAGTGGCTGATCACGTGGACCTATATCACATGCATGCATATGGTACTTCTGTGTTTTTCGCTATTCATGCGGATGGGGCAATATCGGCAGAATAATTCTAAATGGGTAGTGATATCCTTACCTCTTCTCCACTACTGCTTTACTACTCGGCCCACGTGGCTCTTTTTTTATTCCTTCCGTCTTTAATTTGGCCTCTAGAGTAAAAACACGGTTAGAAAGCTCGGTAACTGTTCTTATGCCCACAAGCTATGCTTGCTTAGAAACTCAAAACTCTCTCCCCTCCGCCCAAAAGTCACTGGGAAAATATTTGATATTGCTCTTGCTTGTGTCTATAATTTAGATTGTTTTGGTTATATGCGTCCACTGAAGCTGTTTTACTTCCAGTACCAATAGCTATAATAGGTTATGATGTAGAAACTCTTAAACCATTTCACCTTGGTTAATTTTGCCATTCACCTTGACTTGAAACTATCTGCAGCTATGGTTTGTATCATACGCTTGTTGAGTTTTGTCAATTCAATTGAGAACCTTGGTAAAAAGTAAAGGCTGAAAACTCTATAATTTTTTTGTTCTAATCTATCTTTCTTTTGTTTTAAGGGTAATGGCTATCCATTGGTTTTTGGAACAGAGCTCTGTTTCAAATTTTTTTTATAACACAATGAAATTTCCTGTTCAATTTTATTTTATGTAATATACCCTCAAAACCCAGAAAAAGGGGAAGAAAAATTTGGTTGCAGAATAAATTTTTTCTCAAAAGAGAGAGAGAGGGACCCTAATTTTGTTCTAGAAGAGACATGCCATGGAGAGGAAGCTTTCATCGTCGACTCCATTGCTTTCAAAAGTGAATTGAAGCAGACAAAAGTTTCTTGAGAACAAAAGAAGCTGCTGCTTTAGAAATTAAAGCAACCAAAGGAATCTCACAGTAGCCCCTACGAACTGGTGCAATGTAAGGAAGGCTTTGAGAGTTTGTGTGAGAGAGACAATGTGGGAGAGCTGCGAAGGAGACGATTCGGTGGATATCTCATTCAAGAAGGTGCCGTCAAATGGTAGCCATAACAGGAGGCGCAAGCCGATGGAGAGGAGGCCACACCGAGAGGCTGCAATCGACGTGAAGGAGTGGTCTTCTGAAATTGAGAAATGTGTTTTGAATTTCAAATACTGTGCTAAAAGCAGAAGAAAATATAAAAGCAAAATAAAGCCACGTGGAGGCTTGGTAGTAGAGTGGTAGTAGAGAAAAAGTAAGGCTATCATTTTCCAAAAAAAAATTCAAGATGGTGCAAATGACGGATTGGAGTAGGATTAAACTGTACGTCGCCCACCATCCCCTCCCCCGGTCCTTAATTCAATCTTATCAGTCCACCCAATCTGCTTACGGCCGTGAACAAAAAGAATAAAATCTGCTTACGGCCGCACCTAAACGACTTTTCGCGTTCCAAATGCTTTTCTACGAGGGTGGGTCTACGCCAACCTGGAGTTCCGCTAGCGTTTTAATATTATTTTTTAATATATATATATTTAACATTATTTTTAATCTTTTTAAATATTTTTTAAAAAAATATT
Organism: Carya cathayensis; assembly: GCA_011037825.1. Lineage (NCBI taxonomy): Eukaryota > Viridiplantae > Streptophyta > Magnoliopsida > Fagales > Juglandaceae > Carya > Carya cathayensis. Next base: position 2,238,612 of record QGSO01000170.1, read on the forward strand.
CACAATATTATTAAATAATATTTTCTTAATTACTGAGAAAAAAAAATATACAATAACTCCAAGTGGAATGTCCCAGCAGAATCCTATCTTTTTTCTTTCTATAAAAGTAAAAGCATTTTATCATATTTACTTTTGTATTCCTTGATATATACGTACGTGTATGTATATATATATATATAAAATAATTTTATATATAATTATAAAGTATATAAATGTTACATAATTATTTTTAAAAAGAGTTAAGTTTATTATTAAAAAATTAATTTTTTTCATATAAATTTTTTATTTTATTTATTTATTTTTAAATGATTACATGATAATTATATAATTTACATTTACAAATATATTTTCTCATATATATTACATCCCTTCACGGGGGTTTTTTTTTTTTTTTTTAAGAGTTCCCTTCTCGTATGTTTTTTTTTTTTTGAAATGACCCTTCTCGTATGTTAAACGTTTAACATTTGCAAGTTTCTGTGGATATATTTTGTTGTTACGAGTGCGCTTTCTTCACGGTCATGGTGCGGCAGTTTTGTTTTTAGAATGGAAAATGATATTATTACTACTCAACTACAACTTATCTACAACTCTTTTTATATTTGATTTTTTTTAATTTTTTATTTTACTTAATAATTAAAGAAGTAAATATTAATAAAATTATATTTTTTTAAAATTTTTTCATAATAATTAAGGATATTAAAAAATACTTAAAAGAAAATAAAATAAAAATAAAAAAAATTTAAAATGTACTTGAGTGTAGATGGGTGGTAATAGAGTGGTAACTCTATCACTACCCATTTTTTTTAATACATTTTATTATTGTCTCATGGTTTAGAGCTACTGTCACCACCGAATAAATATCTAAGGATATGCACATATTTTATGCATTTATTAAGTGATAATTTTATTATCGTATTTTTTAAATTAAACTTTAAATTTTAAAATTTTCATAATTTTTAATAGTCAATACATTAACATAATATTTTTGAATAATTTTGTTTACTTTTATTTATTTATTTATTTTTACGGTACGAACGTAGAGGCCAAGACCGTACACTTAAACAGGAAAAGTCGTAATCGTTATCCATTTGCGGCAGCTCCCACAGCTATTGAAGAACCATAATTAATTACCAAATTGACAGTCAAGACTCAAAATGCATTCACCACGCGTACCTTGAGTGATTGAATATTTGCAAGACTAGTTGCCTAGCTACATGTGCATGGCCCACATGATAAATCAAAAGGGACTGCGTCGGTATGGCATGCATGGCCTCTAAAAGACTTTTCTAACCGGACAGTGATAGGCTGGCTGTTACTATTCATCTATTACTTATAACCTTATAACGTACTAAGATTTTTTTTCTTTTTTTATTATATTTTTTAAAATATTTTTTTAACATTCTTAACTATTAAAAAAATTAAAAAAATATATAATTTTACTAATAGTCATTTTTTTAACCATTAAATAAAATTAAATATAAAATAAATAATAAAAAAATAATAATTCTATCATTTTCTTTTCTAACCTCTCTCAGGATGGTGGCTAGAGCATTATGCGATTATGGGACGGGGACTTCATCTGCCGACAACAATTAAATATCATTGTCAGCTTAATTTCCTCGAACCCGCTTCTTCTATCCCGCGATGTCGTATCCTTTTTTCTCACGTTAATTTCAGGGTAAAGAATGTTTGGTAGTACTTTTATATGCATCTAGGGGCAGCTGTGGACATCGAGTTGAGAACCTGTGGTCCTTCATGCAGCCACGAAGGCAGGTGCCATACTGCCTATATATACAAAGTTGAGAACTGGTACCGATATAGACAGTGTAATATTTTTTTATTTTTGTCCTAAGAATGGCATTTGAGATGGTAATAGTTAAAATATAAAATAAATAATAAAAATTTTCTGTTTTCATTAATTTAAGATTTTAAAATAAGTAATAATTTTGTATAATATCAGATGAGAGGTCGTGATTGAATCATAACTCTATACTTCACTATTATAAAATAATTTATATATGTCTTAAATAAACAAGACTTATTTATATTACCTTTTAGTAAAACTCCCTTTTTTTACAAAGAGTTTATTCAAGACTTATTTATTTGGGACCTATACTTGAAATTACTCATTAATTAAATATTATTGAGAGAGTCTAAACCAAATAGTACTACAAGAACTAGCGTGTTTTCCGTGAATTCTTTTGCTAGCAAAATACATCATTTTTGGTAAAAAAAACTCTATTCCCAACAATTTTATTCGTAGAATATAAGTTGCCATAAATATATTTTATCCCACAAAATGTCCAAGTCATGGAAAATACTGGATATTTCCACGACAAATCCTTTAGCAATAGCCTACTAAGCTCACCGCAAAAGTATGTTTACTTTCATTATTGCTCTTGATAATAGGACTAATTACCGCAAGAAGTATTGGTGAGTATTAGTATTACCCACTATAATATTTTGGTGCCAAAAAAAAATATTTTCTGCAAAATATAGTTGCGGCAAATGATAAAAGAATTAAAAAAAAAATTGTAAAAGCCAAAAAGTGAGACTAAGCCAAAAAAAAATCATAAAAAATTATCTAATATAACTTAAAAAAATATATACAAATTTTGAAATTCAAATTGACAATAATAACAATTTTAAAAAAACACGTTCACAAAAAAAAAAAATTCTTAATGAGAATAAGAACAAGAAAGAGTTTTGTGCTTTGGTACTAATGAGCATTCAAGTATAAACACTCCATTAAAATAAATAAAATAATAAAAAAAGCACCATTTGGAAATAACAATAAATATTCTGTCACAGTTTTAATTATCAATCCAAGTCAGAGAAGCAAATTTTGTGGTGGATTTTTTAGCTCATGAAGGAGAAATAGGGAGGATGGAAGTTTATGATAACATTCAAAGAAGTCCTCGTCTGTTGAAAGGCATTGTTTGGACTGATTCTCTGGGCCTTCATTCTTTTCGTTTCTCGCTGTGTTTGTTTCTGTTTTTTTCTTTGTTTGGTTATGTGTTGGTTTTTTAGGCATGAGTAGTTCCTTGGTAGGCATGTTTAGACGATGGTTTGTTATAGGCTTGTTTAGGTTGGTTTGTGGGTTTTTTTTTTTTTTTTTTTTTCTCTCTTGTTTCTTGGGTTGCATTTGGGAGGTCTTTTTTCTTTATTTCTTAACTCCCAGAGGCTGGTGTTGTAACCACGGTTTCTCTCGATCACAAATGAGGATTTTTTAATAAATTTGAGACGGAGTCACTATTAGACATGTGGCTACCGGCTCTTTTTTAAAAAATATATATATATATCCAAGTTACTACATGTATAGGAAAAAAAAAATTTAGAAAGTACCATAAAGGTGTAAGTTGAAGAAAATTAGGAAAAATGGCTCATCCTTTAACATGATAAAACCCAAAAATCATGAATGAACAGTATACATCAAAATAATATTTAAAAAATATTGTAATGAAAGAAATAAAAAAATTAAAACAAGAGAATTATAGAAGGCTAGACTATACTTTTACCTCAAAACAAGCTACCATATGCTGTAGGAGATAAAGGCTTGACAAGTAGAACAAATAATTTTACTTAGCATTCTATATATCATACATATTTTAATTTTTTTTTCTCATAATAATTATGTGATATATAGATGATGAGTAGAATAACTTAATTAATTTTAAAAAAATAAAATAAATTTTCCTAAAAAATTGAGGCTTGAATATTTTATAAAATGAAAGCATAGCATGGGATATACTTCACTGACTTCATTTTAATAAAATATTTTTTTCCTAAAATCACGCAATTGCGCTAATATTTTAATAAAATATTCACTGACTTCGTTGATATACTTCCACAATTTAAACAGATAAAATGAGACTTCTACTGCCACCGTTGGGGTCTCTCCCCTTAGGTTTAGAAGTTTTTTTTTTTAAATTTTTTAATATCATTTTTTATTACTTATAAATATTTAAAAAAATAAAAAAAATTATAATAATGTTAAACAAAATTTTCCTAATTATTAAAATAATAATAATAATAATAATAAACGCTCCCGCTCCCAACGGGGAATCTAACCTTTTCCTAGATAAAAATATACGGATCCACTATTGACACTACGGGACACGATTATAATAGCATAACCCACTTCTTCCATACAGCCCATACCCCACTTAAAGTAACTAACACACTTTTAATTTACTGATCCACGTAACCAATGGCGTAGACTCGGTCAAAAGCTTAACAAATAACAAATGAGCAAATTACTCAAATAACCTTAACTAAAAAACAAAAAGACATAGCGAACGTAATAAACGTAATCCTAGACAGAATGCCGAAATCTTCCAAGTCCTTCTTCGGCAGCAGCAGCACATAACATCCCTGTCTCTTTCTCTCTCGTCCTATCTTTCTCCCATCAAAGGTCCTTCCTTTCATTTGCTTTTTAGTACCACGTACTTTGATTTGCTGATTAATGGGTATGTTGTGAAGTAGTTCACGGTATTTTCATTGGAAAATAAATATGTTTCTTGTTCGACTTCTTCTTGCTTCGACCGTCATGATGGTTTGCTTTGCGACGTTTGCTTCCGGAGCCTTTAAACTGCCCGTCGACGAAGGTATACACACACAGATATATCAAAGCCTTTTTGTTTTTGTGTTTTTTTTTTTCTTTTTTTTTTATCGATTGACATATATATATATATATATAGTCCGTTAATCCAGGAGTGAATTTTCATTGGGTTTGCTTAATATATAATTGTGGAGTTTAATTTACAGTGGAAGCTTTACGTGACATATTTGATACGTTGGGGAAGAAGGACTGGAACTTCTCTGATCCATGTACACCATCGACGGCCGAAACAGATGTGATGGCTGCTGTTAACTGCAGCAACTGCGTCGTCAATGGCAACAAGTCATACCGCGTTGTGGGCATGTACGTTGTCACCTCTACTTCTCTGATCATCTTAATGACGAGCTGTTTTATAAATCCCAAATTAGAGACCAATTATGTGATGTATAAAAAATAAGTTTATAAACTAATACGAGTTAGCGTGATATGTTTAATTTATTTTACAATAAAAGATATTTTAAAATTTAAGGTATTCATATAGTACTTTTATAAATCAATTTAAAATGAGAAAGAAAGGTTTAGATGGGGGCTCAAGACCAAGCCCATACTTTAAATTGAAGATAAAGGTTTTTCTTTTTTAGATAAATTTAAAAATGGTTAAACCATATATTACAAAATAGCTTCTTTATATAGAGATGTGTGTTGTTCATTATAGATTTTGTCATAATCAATTATACTTTTTGATATGATATATTTTAAATAATTATCTATTCAAATGGTGAAATCATTCCACGCATGTCACATAAAGTATAATTGTACTTAATAAAATTAAAGATGGAGAATAGTACTATTATTATTTTAATATGGCTATTATCTTAAAAAAGAGTAGTTATAGAAAAATCTTTTACAACTTTGTTTTAAATTGATATCATTTTTTTAAATAATGATACTTAATTTTATTTGATTAAAATGTCCTCTCTTTAATATAAAGTTATGAAACAGTACTTGTAAAAAATAGTTCTGTTTTTATCATTTTTTCGGGATGAAAACATAATTGTTTAACAACTTTGTTTTAAATTGATGATAAAGGTTTTTCTTTTTTAGATAAATTAAAAATTTGGTTAAACTTATATATATTACAAAATAGTTTCTTTATTCAGATATGTATGTTGTTCATTATAGATTTTGTCAGATCATCAATTACACCTTTTGATATGATATATTTAAAATAACTATTTATTCAAGTGGTGAAATCATTCCATGCTGCATGCATGTCACTTAAATTATAATTGTATTTAATAAAATTAAAGATGAAAAATAGTATTACGTACTCTTTTAATATATATGGCCATATATAGAGTACTCTTGAAAAAAGAGTAGCGACAAAAAAATCTTTTACAACTTTGTTTTAAATTGATGACATTTTTATAAAACAATGATACTTAAAGTTTGTTTTATTAAAATGTCCTCCATTTAAGATAAAGTTATGAAACAATACTTGTAAAAAATGTTTCTTTTTTTAATATCATTTTCTCGTGATAGAAAAATAATTATTTAACAACTTTGTTCTAAATTGATGGTGCATATTTTTATAAATAATTATATATGTTCCTACAGTTACAATTATGATATTTTTATCCTTATCATTCTCCTTTAAAAAAACCTTTCTTTACTGGAATTTCAGATTTCTCAAAAGACAAAATCTAGCAGGCACTCTTCCTCCAGATTTGGTGAAGTTACCTTGCCTGCAAGTACTGTAAGTGTATTATACATGTATTTTTTTCTTTTCTCAACTAATCTACATATAGAACTCATTTCTTCGTCTCCCTGATCACTCGTATTTGCAGTAACCTCGCTGGCAACTACCTTAACGGTTCAATCCCTTCGGCATGGGGCTCCATGCAGCAACTGGTCTCCATGTACTCTCACTCCCTATGATATTCATGTGTCTATTTAGGTTAACGTTGTTCTCATGTGTGCGCATACATGTACGTAATATATTTATGATATGGGGTCTTATTGCAGTTCCCTTTATGAAAATCGGGTAACGGGTTCTATCCCCGGAGATCTTGCAAAGATCAAAACTCTCAGAAGCTTGTGAGTTTCGATTACACCCACGTACCTCATTTCTATATTTGAAGAGTTTTTTCACAGGATTATTGTTATCGAGAAATTTGGTTTTCTTCTTCGTAGGATGGTCGTATTTTCGGCAAAAATTACTTGGATTGGATTTTCTGTAAAAAAAAATGTTGAATCCTATGCTGATAATTAAGCCACTAGATGGATTAGTACTTTTACTTGCATATTTATATTTTATTTGTTGTTTTTGTAGTTTACTCAGCTCGAACAATTTTACTGGGGAGCTACCTCCTTCATTTGCAAACTTGACCTCATTGCAAAATTTGTAAGCTTCTAATTATTTCTTTCTATATATATCGAGTTTAATTTCCATAGGCTGAAATTTCACATTATTTATAATTTTTGCACCTTTTGAGATACCTATGACACATTTTTTTTTTCCCTTATCCATCAATGATCAAACGTAAATGCAGTCAGATCAGCAACAATAAACTTTCTGGACAGCTTCCCAGTTATATTCAAAATTGGAAAAACCTCACTAAACTGTGAGACCTTATATATTAATTTTTTGAACTTTTGAAAAGATTTTGTTGTTATTACGAAAATCGTGTATTATCATGACTCATAAAATCCAAATATGGCAATAACAGAGTTATTCAGGCAAGTGGTTTGAGGGGACCCATTCCTTCCCTTGATCTTTTGAAGAGCTTATCTGACTTGTAAGTATGAATCCTTATTAATCGCTATATTATATAATCGAAACATAATACTAGAAGAAAGATGATTATTCACAATGAAAATAATTATTTATAGAGAGAATGGACTCATTTTAATAAAAAATTATTATTTTCATCGTAAATAATTAACCAACTGCGTATAAATTTTGTCTTGTAATATATGATTTGAATAACATATAACTGTTCTTTGTTGAATTTTGACATACAGGAGAATCAGTGACTTGAATGGATCTGACGTAACTTTTCCGCTGAAAAATATTAACGTATCACAATGGGTCATACTGTGAGTTAAATATATGTATATATATATATATATATATACATATATGTTTTGACCGATAACATAATTTTCCAAAGTAACAATCCTTATACATGGCTACTAAAGTTTTACATAATTATTTACTTTTTTGCAAGGATATTGAGGAATTGCAATCTTACTGGACCACTACCCGATCAAATATCGGATATCGAGAAAACGGAATTTAAAATCTTGTTAGTATAGTACTTCTTGATCTTCCTCTGTTTTTCCGTTTTCTGATATTGTAGAAACCTTTGTGAAATTAATACATTGAGATTGAAAGAAAATTTAACTGTACCGCTTGAAAGAACCGGAGTTGTTTGCAAAATCTTTTAGGGTTCTATATATTTATTTTCTAATTCAGTTACTTATAAATTCTCCTGCAGAGATCTCAGCTTCAACAGACTAAATGGACAAATTCCACCCAGCTTTGAGAAACTAGGAACTGTAGACAGCATGTAAGCAATATTGTAGAAAGAAATTATAGATTGATTTCATTCAAATTAAAGCTGACATCGCCTAAGTAGTGGCATCAGCATGGGATGTAAAAGGCCCATTAATTTAGAATAGCCTGATCAATTAAGCAATCTCTCAACTCACTTTTCCAATTGAAGAATAAGAATAATGTTTCAAACATATTTGAGAATTTGATTAAAAATAGGTTTTGAGAAATATAAGAGAAAAATTGAATAATTTTTTTTTAAAAATAAATATTGTATAGACATTTGTGGAAGTGGATATATAAATAAAGTTAAAAAGTTTTTTTTTAAAATTTGTATTGATTTTTGTATTTAAGTACTGAATCAGGTTAATGATTAGATAGAAATCTTAATATTTAAAAAAGAAAATAAAAAAAAATTATGTTTGAATAATGTTTAAAAAAAAGTTAACAAAAATTTTGAAAATGTGTCAACTTTTTTTATGTAATTTATCATATTCACTCTTAATATGTAATTTATGTAATTTATCATATTCAGTACTCTTAATATGTAATCATTAAAATGTGTGCCCTGTTCTATTATTGATATTTTTAGCGTTTTCAACCTGAATGATAGAAGATTTTTTTTTTTGAATGATAAAAGATTTGCATCGTGAGGTACAGCATTGACTTGGCTCATCACATTATAAATACTGATTTAGCCATTTCAATGATCTTTTCAGAAATTTGCCTCATCGGGGACAAGTTTACCCAATGAACGCTGTAATAATGCACAAAACTATGTACGTTATGATCGATGCTGACTGGTTAATACTGATTCTGTACAGATACTTAACCGGCAACTTGTTAACTGGACCAATACCGCCTTGGATACTGGAATCAAAAGCAAGAAAAGCTATGTAAGCTTCTCTGACAAATTCCATATCTACATTTGAGCTTTCTTGGAATATTGCGTACGTGTTAGGCTAGCATTTAAGACTATAAAATTAAGAAAAGTTCACTTTGTGAGAGTTTTTCCTTGATTCCTATATTTTAAAACTTGATTTCTAAGCTCAAAGAAGAGTACATAGATCTAGCACTTGAAAATTCTACAGGATCATAAATACACTACTGATCAGTATCACATCCCAACTTAAAAATGGATGAAAGAAAAAGTGTTCTCACTGAAACCGAGTTCTGCACAATTTTGCCAATTCTAATATCTCATTTTAAATTCGAGAGTCATGTATTAATTGTATTGCTGTATTTGGCCATCCCAGTTGAAGGGAAAGAGCTAGCCTCCTTATCCTGGTTTCGAATCGAAGCTAACTGGTTGTTCTGGTATTTGTTTATGTGATTAGTAGCAAACATAACTATCATTTTAGGCAGTATTTGCTAATCTTTTGCACAGTAGTATATTGAATATGATATCATCTTTCCAAGAATTTGATGATCTATCATGCATAGTAAAAGTTCTGATGATCATGCTACATCACGAAAGATGATGAAACATGTTGCTTCTTTTGTGTGCAGCGATCTTTCATTTAACAATTTTACAATTGAAAAAACGAAATTATCATCTTCAAATTGTCAAGAAGGGGATCGCCGGTAAGATCAACTTTCATCAAATAATGAGACGCACATGCATGTATGGTCACATGCATATATATACTCACTGAACTTTTTATCTGGTGTTATTTTCCTCAGGATCAACTTGTTCAAGAGCTCTTCGATGGGCAATAACACGTAAGTATCAACTTCACCTATCGAAAACATGTTTCGTAAATTTTTCTGAGGTAAAATTTCTTGTGATATATTATATAATATGTCACATGCAAATCCAATTACTTCCCCGATGTCATATTAAAGCTAACTTGTTGATCTGGACCTTCATTGTACGGACGTACCCGTAGCATTCTTTCGTGTTCGGAGACTAGCTTACCACATTGTTCACAATGTAAGTTGAAATGTCATATATATACTTCCTCTAGATTGTTAAATTCTCGTGGTTTTAATTGGGTCAGTACTTAGTGTACCATCCCAATTTGCTTTAATTTTCCTTGTTTTGGTGGATGAAGGGATTAGGACCTTATATTTATAGCCAAAATGCGTATAATTTCTGATCAACTAAATATATAGATTTAAAAAAAAATATGAAGTAAAGAAATAGGTGAAAGATCATATGTTGAAATTTCGTCTTAAATTGAAGAGGTTTTCTTCTTTTTCCCCCGCCTTGAAAAAAAAATGAAGTTAGGCCTATTTTGTCTACCCGATGAACACGTGTGGCTAAAAAGTTGCCTTTTGTCTCAGATAGGTCCACGCTTCATATAAATTGCGGTGGAGAAAGAGTAATTGTTAATGAAAGTACTATATTTGATGCTGATATTGATCGAGGGGGACCTTCAAATTTCTTCCTCGCACAAGATCGAGACTGGTTGTCTAGCAGCACTGGTCAATTCATCCCTAGAAAAGCTTACGTTTTGGCAAATTCATCCGAACTCTCTCCAAACACGACCAATCCCGAACTGTACATGACAGCGCGCTTTTCTCCTCTCTCTCTTACTTATTATGCCATTTGTTTGGTAAGTGGGAATTACAGAGTAAGCCTCCATTTTGCGGAGATAGTGTTCACTGATGATGAAACGAATAACAGCTTGGGAAGACGTATATTTGATGTTTACATTCAGGTTAATTATTATTACCACATGATACTTGCATGCATCTTCTTCCTTAACCAATTTCCTATGTTGACATTGTTGCTAGCATGAAACAATATTTGTTAATGCATGAACATGTAATTAATGGATTCGAACACTATATATATTGTAGGGAGAGCGAGTGCTGCAGGATTTCGATATTGTAAAAGCGGCACGTGGGGTTCATAAGCCAAATATACAAAGTTTTAATGCTGTCGTGACTAATAGTACCCTGGAGATTCGTTTCTATTGGGCCGGGAAGGGGACAACGGATATCCCGTATGGAGGAGATTATGGTCCTCTTATTTCTGCCATTTCTGTGGATATCAGTAGGTTTTTTTGTTGAATATTGAGCTCTTGCATTCACTTCTAATGGCCTGGTTTGCTCACGCATCTATGCTTTTGATTTTACTTTTGTTTCTGCGGATAATTCAAGGCAGCATGATGATGCTTTATAAAGTGTTTAATTTCTTTACGGATAACATTGATGGGTGCATGCCAAACTCATTAAATTCCATCAATTCATTTTTTTTATGGTGTTCATTTCAATGTTTTCCTCTTTTTTAAAAAAAATCAAGCAAACTATTAAAATTCCAAATTAAGTAGTGGAAGAAAATAATTGTTGATTTTTTTGAAACTGTCGGTCATATATTTCTTAGTTAGATGGTTGATGATTTCTCCTATCAATTGCCTTGACATTCATTTTAAACTATAACTCCTAAATATATATATTTTCAATGCAGACCTGCCTATAGGTATATTTGTAGGAGCAGTGGTTCGAATTCTCGTTGCCGGAGCTTTTGTTATAATATTATTTGTTGTGGCTATCCTCTGGTGGAAAGGCTGTCTAGGTCAGAGATCAAGTGCTACTGATCATGGTAGTTTCAAGGCAGTTAATATTGTTATTTTCAATCAGTTTTCCTTCCCCATAATCAATGGTAGTGTCACTAAAATATTTTCATCTGCATCATGAGAAATGTAAAAAATTCTTCAAATTTCCCAGACAAAGTTGCCTATCTAACTTGGCATGCACCTTCCTCAGATTTAAGAGACCTAGACCTGAAAACTGAAACATTCACCTTGAGGCAAATCAAAACAGCCACAAACAACTTTGATGTGGCGAATAAAATTGGGGAAGGTGGTTTTGGTTCTGTTTATAAGGTAAGCCGGAGAAAATAAGTTCTTTTGATTGATGCGAATTGAACTCTTCTTAACTATAGCTCTTTCTTTTTGAAGTGTCATTGTTTAAGCATGTAAAGAAGCTCATGTTTTCTATATGCGCGTAGGGCCTTCTGTTTGATGGCACCATGATAGCAGTTAAACAGCTTTCTTCCAAATCAAAGCAAGGAAATCGTGAGTTTTTGAATGAGATCGGCATGATTTCTGCTTTGCAGCACCCTCATCTTGTAAAGCTCTATGGATGCTGTGTTGAAGGAAATCAATTGTTGCTAGTATACGAGTACATGGAAAATAATAGCCTTGCTCGTGCTTTGTTTGGTAAAATTTTATATTCATCCACATAATTGCTTTGTTTACTTGTATGCAACATATTTACATGCAATCAATGATAACGTACATGCACGTATCATTTATGCATAATGGTAATAATCCTAATTAAATGCTTTCTTTGACTTGATTCATTGAAGGGCCAAAAGAATATCGGTTGCAATTGGATTGGCCAACAAGACATAGGATTTGTGTTGGTATAGCAAGAGGTTTGGCCTATCTCCATGAAGAATCAAGGTTGAAGATTGTCCATAGAGACATCAAGGCTACTAATGTCTTGCTTGATAAAAATCTCAACCCTAAAATATCCGACTTTGGTATGGCCAAGCTTGATGAAGAGGACAAAACCTACATCAGCACCCGAATTGCTGGAACCTAGTGAGTTGTATTTTATAATGCACCCAAGACCTTTGCTTTAAAGGAAAGAAAAGAAAACAATTAGACATGATTAATGCCTTTGATTATGTAGCAATGTTACAAATTCCTACTGCTAAGAATGCCACATGTTGCTATGTGATTTTGCAGTGGTTATATGGCACCTGAGTATGCGTTACATGGTTATTTAACTGACAAAGCAGATGTTTATAGTTTTGGAATTGTTGCCTTGGAAATTGTCAGTGGGAAGAGCAACACGAGTAACCGACCTAAGGGGGAATCTCTACATCTTCTTGATTGGGTGATTTGAATCACTTTTTTTCTTGCATTTGTTGACTCTCTTGTTTAATTTTATTTTCTTGTGTTTGCTAATATTAAAAATGTGAACTAGCTAGGAAAATAGTTCACGAAAAATATAAAATATCCAATTGCCACCCCTGCAGAGCAAGAATGAAGAATCAACTTTGACTTCTATTATCTGTTTCCACTTTTTTTTTTCCTAAGAGTCTACAAATTATTCATTACCAGTATCACGTTGTTACTGATTTCTCAAGTCAAAATGAGCCATTTTTCCTTTATAATTGGCGGCTTATTCTTTGATCTGTTTATGCAGGCACTTGTTTTGAAAGAGAAGGGAAATTTGTTGGATTTGGCTGATCCAAGATTATGCTCAAACTACAGGAAGGAAGAGGTTATGTGCATGATTAAAGTAGCTCTCCTATGCACTAATGTTTCTGCAGCAGTTAGGCCTACCATGTCCTCAGTGGTGAGCATGCTTGAGGGCGGCGCTGTTATTCCTGAGTTGGGTCCTAATTTAAGTATCGTAGATGATGAAATGAAAGTGAAGGCATTGTGGGAGCATTTTCAAGATAAGAAAGAATCGAGTATGGGAAATAGCCCGACCCAAAGTTTATTAACGGATAAACAATTCACTGGTACTTCATCTACATCTGCTGTTGATCTATATCCAATCAATACGGATTCTAGTTACTTTGAGATAAGAGCTTAGAGAAATGAGCAATAATGCTACTCTTTATTCTTAATTAGAGTGTGTCTTTAATCTCACTATTTGTTACAATGTAATAGAGTACTAGAGAATAAGATGTAAACGAGAGATGGGATGAGAATAACTGTATTCCTTTTCCATAATCGAGTACCACGCTTTCTTCGAGGGAAAGCACCTCCACAAAGCAATAACAAAATAATATTTCAGATGCCCTTAGGTATGACTCACATGCTTACTAATATACTAGAAAGCATTGAATTACCAATAAGTCCTTACTCTAATATGGGCTTAAGGCCCTTACAATATCAAATGTAACTAAAACAGATAACTAACATAGTTGGGCCCATTATGCTTATCACATGACGCATGATGTCTTAGATCCATCTTCCACCCTCTTTCTTCAGCAGCCCATTACTAAGCCCACGTTTCTCAGCCCATGACAGCCGCTTAAGCCTAACTCATTTTCCCGACAGGAACCAGTTTAGTTCCTCAATGCTTCTACTCCAAGCTGCTGTATCACAACTCTCTCCCCCTTCAGAAAACCTTGTCCACAAGGTGGGGAAAATCTTCACACAGATAGTGGTGCAGCTCCCACGAAGCCTCTTCTGCAATCTGTCCTTGCCACCTAAATTAATAACTCCACGACAGGTCAGTTTTTTACTTTCTTTAATCTTCTCTGTAGCACTTCCTTTGGTTCTGCCTTGATGACCCCCTTACCGTCTATAAAAGGTAGTGTTGTTAACGGTAACACTCCTTGGCTGAGCTTAGGCTTGAGTTGGGACACATGAAGTACATTGTGAATTTGTGCTGTAGTAGGAAGTTTTAGACGATAGACTACCTCACCAATCCTTTGTTCCACGTGGTACAGCCAGTAGTACCTAGGTGATAGTTTGAGGCTTTGGAGCCGGTTGAAGACTGTCAATAGGGTTGTAGTTTGAGGAAAACCCAATCCCCGATCTGGTAACTTCTTTCCTTCCTTTTGCTATTGGCATACTTTCTTATCCTTTCTTGGGCCTTGACAATGTTCTGTTTTAGCAGGTGCCACAATTGCTCATGGGTTCTCAAGGTAATTTCGACTTCTTCTAACCTTGCTATACCTGAGATATAGTTGCTTAGTTTAGAGGGGTTGTACCCATATAATGCCTCAAATGGGGTCATCTTTATGGATGCATGCATACTTGAATTATAACACCACTCTGCCATCCATTGAGCCCAATCCTTTGGCCTGTCCCCCACGTAACTCCTTAGATAATTTTCTACCCATTTATTGACTGCTTCTGTTTGGCCATCTGTCTACAGGTGGTGAGCCACACTAAAGGCTAGTTGAACCCCTTGTAAAGAAAATAATTCCTTCCAAAACTTGCTGGTTAAAGTAGGGTCTTTGTCAGAAATGATGGACTGGGGCATTCCATATAGTTTAAACACATGCTTCATAAAAGAGTTGGGCCACCACCTTAGCAGTGTAGGGATGACAAATGGGAACAATGTGGCCATACTTCATAAATCTGTCCACCACCACCCACAGGGCATTAAATTTTTCAGAATTGGGCAACCCCTCAACAAAATCCATCGTGATATCTACCCATGGTTTAGAGGGAATGAGCAAGGGTTGTAAAAGCCCACTAGGGAGAGAGTTATCCACCTTCACCACTTGATAGATGTCACACTCTCGACAGATGTCACACTCTCTTAGAAAGGCTTTCACATTAGCTTTCTGGCCAGGCCAATAGAAATCCATTTTTAATCTATGTAGGGTCTTGTCAAACCCCATATGCCCACCATAGGACTGCTATGAATTAACTCCAGTATCTTCTGAATTAGACCTTGATTAGCTGGGATATACATTCTGTTTTTGTATAAAATGAATCCATTCTTCACTGCATAGGGGTTGTTTAAGTCACCATCTTGATGCTTTTTCCATAACTCCTGTACAACAGGGTCTCCTACATACAAATTTTTAATCTCATCAACCCAATCCCAACTAGGTAGAGATATCACAGATAGTGTTGCTGTAGTATTTTTCCTCTGTCTAGATAAGGCTTCTACCACACCATTCTCTCTTCCCCTCTTGAATTCCACCACAAAATCGTATCCCAACAACTTATAAATCCACTTTTGTTGCATAGTGGTTCCTATTCTCTGCTCCAACGAAAATTTGAGGCTTTGATGGTTAGTTTTGACCACAAAAGCCTGGCCTAACAGATAAGGACGCCACTTTTGCACTGCTGAAACTAGTGCAAAATGTTCCTTTTCATAAGTCGACAAACTCACAACCCGTCTTTTCAAAGCCTTGCTGAAAAAGGCTATTGGCTTTCCCGCTTGCATTAGAACCGCACCAATGGCCTCTCCCGAGGCATCACACTCAATTACAAAAGGCGAATGAAAATCTGGTAATGCCAAGACAAGGGGTTGGATCACAATATTTTTCAAGCTGTCAAAGGCAGCTTGTGCTTCACTAGTCCATTTAAAACCTTCTTTCTTCAACAAGTATGTTAACCGAGTAGCAATAGCCTCGTACTCTTTTATAAACCTCTGATAATACCCGGTGAGGCCTAGAAAACCTCTTAAATCTCTTACTAACCGTGGGGTAGGCCAATCTAACATTGCCTTCAGCTTCTCAGGGTCAGCCTGTACACCTTGGCCAGAAATGAGATGACCCATGTACGACACTTCATTTGAGCCAAAGGTGCATTTGCTCATTTTAGCGAACAACTGGTGTTCCCTCAAAGCATCAAAAGTAATCTTTAAATGGTTCACATGGGTTATTGCATCTGAACTGTAAACTAAAATATCATCAAATAAAACTAAAATGAATTTTCTGAGATATGGTTTAAAAACTTGGTTCATTAAGCTTTGGAAGGTTGAGGGAGCATTAGTCAAGCCAAACGGCATAACTAGAAACTCATAATGCCCTTCGTGTGTCCGAAAAGCAGTTTTTGGTATGTCCTCAAGCTTCAGCCGTATTTGATGGTAGCCCGACCGTAAGTCAAACTTTGAAAACACCTTAGCACCATGCAGTTCATCCAGCAACTCTTCCACCACTGGAATAGGATATTTATCCTTGACAGTGGCACTGTTTAATGCCCTATAATCAACACATAAAAGCCACATTCCATCCGCCTTCCTCACCAACAAAAAAGGTGAGGAATGAGGACTTTGATTGGGCCTAATAACCCCAGAGTCCAGCAACTCTATCACAATCTTTTCGATCTCATCCTTTTGAAAATAAGGGTGTCGGTAGGGATGGACAGAAATGGGGTTAGTTCCTGATTGTAAATTGATGGCATGGTCATGGGAACGATGGGGGGGCAAGCCTTTTGGGGTGGCAAAAATGTCTTGATAGTGGTTGAGGAGTTTCTGTATACTTTCTGGGGTCTAGCTGGGTTGGTGGTTGGCTGTAGTTTCAATGAACGGCAAAAGGATTCCCTTGCTTCCCAAACGGCTACCTTTGTGAATGGGACCCTCTTCAATCCAAGTATTGCTAGTGTGCCCTTTTGACTGAACAGCAGCTTGTTGAGCTGTAAATTGCATGGTCAATTCTTTGAAATTCCATAAGATTGGGCCTAAACCTTGTAACCAATGCACTCCTAGTACCATATCACATCCAGCCAACACAAGAACATACATATCGACCAAAAAACAGGACCCTTGAATAGAGACATTCACTCCCTTAACCTTGCCCTCACTAGTCACCATCTCTCCATTTGCTACCTTAATCCTGATTTTATCCTCCTCCACTAAGGGTATGTGAACTCTAGATAGTACTGCTGGATCTAGGAAGTTATGTGTACTTCCTGAATCAATAAGAATTACCACCCATTGATTCCCAATCTTGCCTTTCACCCTCATAGTCTTAGGGTTCCTAGAACCAATGATGGCATGCAGTAAAATTTCATGAACCTTTTGTGGTGCCTTTTCCTCATTACACAGCCCTTTTTCGTTGGACTGGTCAGAAAACTGGCCAGTAGCTTTGAAAGACTTGTCACTATCGTCCTCCACCTCCTCAATCAAATACAACTTAGGACTATTACAACGATGGCCAGGGTGCCATTTAGAATCACAGTGATAACACAAACCTTTTTCTCTTCTTAGTTTCATTTGGTTTGGACTAATTTTTTGGACAGGCACTACAACTTTATTGAAGGAGGGGTTTGGTTCTGTGATGGGTTGGGTTTGTGGAGGTTTGTATTTGGTGGTTGCTGGTTCAGTATAGGGGAGGGAGGGAGGCCGGGTGGTTGACTTTTGATGGAGGATTACTTTTTCCTCTTGGATACGAGCAAGACAAATTTGTAGGATTAAACATTTTCACCGTCAAACGAATGTCATCACTAAGTCCACTGAAAAAAAAAAACTTAGTTTATCTATCTTAGACAATCGCCTAAGGCGATTAGCAAGTAGTTCAAAGGCAGACTTATATTCATCGACGGTTCCCACCTGCCTTAGTCTAGTGAGTTGTTCCATAGGGTCATCCAAACTACAAGGGCCCAACCATATGAGGAGAGCATTGACAAACTCCTCCCACTCACCCAACAACCCAGAATCATCAAGTCTTTGAAACCAGATCAAAGCCTTTCCAGCCATATGAAAGGAAACTAATCTCAAACAATGCTCAGGCAATGTATTGTGGAATGTAAAAAATTGTTTTACCTTGTAAAGCCAAGCATGGGGATCATTACCATCAAACTTGGGAAATTCAAGCTGTATGGAGCGGGTTAAGATATCACCAGAATGAGGTAACATATGTTGTCCACTTTTGTCCCCATTGTTGTTTGACTGGTTTGCATTGCCATTTTCCAAATCTGAGGCCAACACGGTGAACTGTTGCATCATTTCCTCCATTTGCCGATGCATTGCCAGTAGCTCCACACCAAAAGTGCTCAACTGTGACTCAGTAGACTTCTTGAAGAAGGTGAAGCCTTCTTGGAGGTCTTTCAAACGTGTTCCTTCTGCCATTGATAGGATAAAATTAGGATCTGGCTCTGGGCTCTGGGATACCACTTGTAATAGAATGTACTAGAGAATAAGATGTAAATGAGAGATGGGATGAGAATAACTGTATTCCTTTTCTGTAATCGAGTACCACGCTTTCTTCGAGGGAAAGCACCTCCACAAAGCAACAACAGAATAATATTTCAGATGCCCTCAGGCGTGACTCACATGCTTACTAATATACTAGAAAGCATTGAATTACTAATAAGTCCTTACTCTAATATGGGCTCAAGGCCTTTACAATATCAAATGTAACTAAAACAGATAAATAACATAATTGAGTCCATTCTGCGTATCACATGACCCATGATGTCTTAGATCCATCTTCCACCCTCTTTCTTTAGCAGCCCATTACTAAGTCCACCGTTCTCTGCCCACGACAGCAGCTTAACCCTAACTCATCTTCTCGACAGAAACCAGTTCAGTTCCTCAATGCTTATACTCCAAGCCGTTGTATCACATACGACATATTTTAAGTACGTATTTGTTGCATATATAGGTCAAGTACTTAAATTAAAAAAAAATCCCTTAAAATATTGAAGATTATCTAGTACTGTAATTAATAGAAAAGTCATGTTATTTAATAAGTTTTCTTGGATTCGAATGCTGTTGAAAAAAAGGAACGATTGCAACTAAAAGTTTTTCTATGGCGTAATAAATGTGAGTTGCTAGCATACACATATGAAAAACTGATGAGTGTGCGAAAGTGCACTCTAAATACCCTATTATTAGATTAAAATACTAAAATGTGAATAGAAATCATAGGAATTAATGTGTATTCTTGAATTGAGTTTCTATTTACATTTGGATACTCTTAAGCATTTTTTTATGTTTAATTTCAGAGTTTATAAAAGATCAAGTCAAGCCCAGTCATATTCAAATGAGGACTTTCATGGAATTTGAGAGCAATTTGAAAGAAAAGAAAAAGAAATCACAAAAGGAAACCACAAGAAGTCTAGATCCGAAATTCGCTAGGAGATAGTCTGGATATACTTTAGTATTTTGACCGTAACGTTTCACTCACATATCGGATTGATGTGATTCTTGATGAGTTAGAAAGCTATCTTAAAGGGCTATAAATTTTCCTCTAATAAGGATTTCCAAATTCGAACTCCTGGAGCATGTACGTGGCTGCCAAGATAAGTCCTAAAATTTAGGCGATTTTTTTATGCGGAAATTAAGATGACATTAGGGTTTCTTTCCTACCCTATATAAGGATATCATTAGCACGAAATAAAGAGGAGGAGGAGGCACAAGAGGCAGATCTGAAGAGAGGAGAAAATCACTTCCATGGCCACCGTTCGCTTCAGTTTTCTCTGGAGATTTTTGTTGTCCAGTATATTTATGGGTAACTAAATTCTCAAGTAGGGCTAGGGATGAACTTGCACATTAGATGGTATTTTTAATTTATTTTTAATTTATGTATTTGATCTTCAATTACTAAAACTCTTTTGTTTTATCATTCTCAATTCATCGTTGATGTTTTATTCTCCGAATAATCATAGAATTTATTCTATTTATGGATTCAGTCATGCTTTTTCTATTGAATGGATTGGTTCTTTGATTATGTTTGGATCAATTATTTATCTATATTGATTTAGTTCTTTGCTGCAATATCGCTCCTTGAGTATATTGTCGTCGTTGGATTTTCTCAATAGGGATAGTAATTTATGTATTTTAAAAGTGATGAATGATTTTTCAAAAGGTTACATTTGGTTTAATTTTGGTTTATAAATCTATACCTTCCGATTGGGAATTTGGAGAATTGAATTCCTAATTGAGTTATCCAATGAATTAAGAATAATTAAAATACCGGATTTGTGCAAGGGATTCCCGACGCTCTACTGTTTGTCAAATTTGAGTATTTTTTCAGTTAAGCACTTTGATTCACTTTAATTTGCAATTAAAATTAATCTTTGTTCTCCATTACTTATTTAATATTTTCCTTTAGTTTCTTTATTCCTTCTACTATTCTTTTAATTTGTCTCCCTGTGGAATCGACACCCCAAAGCTGTGCTACAACTACCGCGTTATTCTTTGGGCGTAATAAAAAACCATAAACTTTTATATGTGATACTGGTCTGGGATTATATATATTTGAATTGGGACATAATCTTAATTATGTTTTAAAATTTACATTTCCTGATCTTTATGTTTAATTTCTCCATTGATATCTCATTCTGATTAGATTTTATATGTCCTGTTGGTCCATAAAACCAAAAGATTTATAGCCATAACTGGCAATTTTTTACGCATCCCCTTTTGATTTTTCCGGATTATAAAATAAAACAATATTTATGAATTTGAAAAAGAATAATGTTACATACAGTCACTTTTACATATTTTTTGTATATTTTACTGATTTGATTGATTGGATTAATATTTTTTTAATATACAACCAATCATATCACTGAAGTATACAAAAAAATACACAAAAATAACTGCACATAGAATTTTTATTTAAGAAAAGCTCAGAACGGGTGGAGTGACCTTCATCAATTTACACCGGCCAAAAGAATTTCAACATATGTGAGTTTTGTGGATTTTATGGTGTGCTGTACTTTATTGAATCAACTCTCTTTCTTTCTCCTCTCCCCTCTTTCCCATTCTCTTCTCTCCCAAGTGTACTCAATCTCCTCTCTCTCCTCTCTTACTTTTTCCTTTCTCTCTTCTCTTCCCTATCCTCTTTCTCCTCTCCGTCTTGCTACAAACCCATCTTCGATTTGGAACCCACTGAATTTTTGCTATTACGTGAGATTTATTATAAAACTAAAAGAGAAATGATATAACAAGATAGAGAGAATATTGCAAGAGAAAGAGTTGTTCTTCAATGCAAAACTTAATGATATACAAGTGAATGATACCCATATATATAGAAGTACAAAGGAGTAGGTATGGCTCAATGGTCTTAATTGATGGCTTCAATGGTCTTAATTGATGGCTTTAATGGTCTTAATTAATGGTTATGTATGGTCATACAAATAAGTTTATACATAACACTCCCCCTTTGGATGATCATATATAAAGAATATGCCTCGTTAAAACCCTGCCGAGGAAAAACCCAGTGGGAAAAAACCAATGGCAAAGGAAAAATAGTACAATATTCATGTATATCGCCAAGTGCTTTAAGATTGCCACATTAAAACCTTGCAAAGGAAAACCCAGTGGGATAAAACCTTGGCGAAGGAAAAAAAGTACAATCAGCACAAGTTTTCAAGACATTACTCCCCCTGAAAAGTGCATGATAATAGGTCTTCAAGTCTCCTCATTCCAATGTTCTGCACAATCTTCTTAAATGTTGCAGTTGGTAATGCTTTTGTGAATAAATCTGCCAGATTATCACTTGACCGAATCTGCTTGATATTAATTTCACCTTTTTCCTGAAGTTTATGGGTACAAAAGAATTTAGGTGAAATATGTTTGGTTCTATCATATTTGATATATCCTCCTCTAATTTGAGTAATACAAGCAGCATTATTTTCGTATAAAATTGTTGGATTATCATTAATCACAGGAAGACCACACTTTTATTGAATATGTTGAATCACTGATCATAGCCAAATGCATTCTCGACTTGCCTCATGAATTGCAATGATCTCTGAGTGATTTGAAAAGGTAGCAGATAGTGTTTGCTTATCTCCATGATATAGCAGAATTTCCATAGGTAAATACATATCTAGTTTGAGACCTACCTCTGTGTGGATCTGAAAGATAACTTGCATCCGCATATCCAACTAATTGTGTACTTAATCCATGTTGATAAAATAATCTCATATCATCTGTAATTCGGAGGTATCGAAGGACATGTTTAATGCCATTCCAATGTCTTCGAGTTGGTGTAGAACTATATCTTGCAAGTAAATTAACTGAAAATGCAATATCAAGCCGAGTACAATTTGCAAGATACATTAGGGCTCCAATTGCACTGAGATAAGGTATTTCAGGACCAAGAATTTCTTCATCATCTTCACAAAGACGAAATGGATCTTTCTGCACATCAAGTGATCGAACAACTATTGGAGTACTCAGGGGATGAGATTTGTCCATGTAAAAGTGCTTCAAGACTTTCTCTGTATAATTTTGACTGATGAATGAGAATTCCATTTTGCAAATGCTCGAGCTGCAGTCCGAGACAAAATTTCATTTTGTCAAGGTCTTTCATTTCAAATTCATTCTTTAAATATGTAGCGGTTCTTCTGATCTTTTTAGGAGTTCCAACAAGATTTAGATTATCAACATAAACCGCAATAATAATAAATCCGGAGTTTGATTTCTTAATAAAAACACATGGGCATATTAGATTATTCTCAAATCCTTCTTTCAATAGATATTTGCTAAGGCGTTTATACCACATACGTTTGGATTGCTTTAACCCATATAAAGATCTTTGAAGTTTAATAGAATACATATTTCTGGATGTACTCATATTAGAAGCTTCAGACATTTTATATCCTTTAGGGATTTTCATATATATGTCATGATCTAATGATCCATATAAATATGCAGTGATCACATCTATCAACTGCATATCCAATCTTTTTGTAACTACCAAACTAATAAAAAATCTGAATGTGATTACATCCATAACATGAGAGTATGTTTCCTCATAATCAATCCCCGGTTTCTGCAGGAAACCTTGTGCAACAAATCGTGCTTTATATCGCACAATTTCATTGCTTTTATTATGCTTACGTATAAATACTCATTTATATCCAATAGGTATTACACCGTTTGGTGTTTGTACAATTGGTCCAAAGACCTCTCGCTTTGCTAGCGAGTTTAATTCAGCTTCAATAGCTGATTTCCATTTTGGCCAGTCATTTCTATGTCGACATTCTTCGACAGCTCTTGGTTCAATTTCTTCATTACTTCTGATAATGTCAAGGGCCATTTTATATGAAAATATGTTGTCAACAACAGTTTTATTTCTAATCAAAATTTCTCCAGTACTCATGAAATGTATCGAGATCTCGTTATTTTCAGATACCTGTCCCTCTTCAAGGGAAGACATTTCATTAAATACCTCTTCAGGAGGTTCTTTTTCAGGAGATTTAGTCTCTTCAAGGGCATCAATTACTCTTATGACATGTGTTGTGGGTATGGACTCTTTAGGAGTACTAAATTCATTTTGTATTTTTCTCTTCCGAGGAATTTTGTCCTTAGCACCAATAGGCCGTCCACGCTTTAGGCGTATTTTAGACTCACCTATTGCTGTTTTGGCAACTTGTCCTTCAGGGACTGCAATCCTTGCTGGAACATTAACAGCAGGGATATATGATTTTACCACACCTTTAGTGTCAGTAAATACATCCGGTAATTGGTTTGCAACACTTTGCAAATGAATAATCTTTTGAACCTCTAGTTTACATTCATTTGTACGAGGATCAAATTGGGAAAGGGCTTTATTTCCCAAGTAATTTCCTGTCGTGCTTCAGGTAACGACTTCTCATTACCCAATGTTGGAAAAATGGATTTGTCAAAATGACAATTCTCAAAACGTGCCTTAAACATATCCCCTGTAAGAGGCTCAAGATATCTAATAATAGATGGAGAATCAAACCCAACATATATCCCAAGTCTACGTTGAGGGCTCATCTTTGTACGTTGTAGAGGTGCAATTGGAACATATACCGTACATCCAAAAATATGAAAATGAGAAATATTTGGTTGCTGACCAAATGCAAGCTGTAATGCAGAATATTTGTGATATGCTGATGGCCTAACTCGAATCAACGATGCTGCATGAAGTATAGCATGTCCCCAGGCAGAAATAGGAAGTTTTGATTTTATGAGTAAAGGTCTAGCGATTAGCTGAAGCCTTTTAATTAATGATTCAGCTAAACCATTTTGAGTGTGTGTGTAGGCAACTGGATGTTCAACATCTATTCCTATTGACATGCAATAGTTATCAAAAGCTTGAGATGTAAATTCACCTGCATTATCCAATCGAATAGTTTTAATTGGATAGTCAGGGAATTGTGCTCGTAGTTTAATTATTTGGGTAAGAAGTTTAGCAAATGCAATATTTCTAGTGGAAAGTAGACAAACATGTGACCATCGACTTGATACATCAATTAAAACCATAAAGTATCTGAACGGTTCACTTGATGGTTGAATAGGCCCACATATATCCCCATGAATCATTTGTAAAAATGATGGAGATTCAAAAACAACCTTTGAGATAGATGGTTTGATAATCAATTTACCCTGAGAACATGCAGAGCATGAATATTCATTGGGTAAAATAATCTTCTGATTCTTTAGGGGATGCCCATACGAATTATCAATTATTCCTCTCATCATTATTCATCTCGGATATCCAAGGCGATCATGCCAAGCCATAAATACTTTGGGGTCAATGCACTACTGGTGCATTACCACATGTGATTCGATTGTTCTCATTTCTGTATAATACAATCCAGATGAGAGAGCAGACAGTTTTTTTAATACGAGTTTCTGGCTTGAAATTATTTTAGTAATGAGAAGATGCTCTTTATTTTTTTGTTGGTGGTTTCAATATGACAACCATTACGACGTATATCTTTAAAACTCAATAAACTTCTTCTGGATCGTGAATAAAATAGAGCATCATCAATACAAAATTTGGTGCCATTAGGCAACACAATATAAGCTTTTCCAGAGCCTTCAATTAGATTCGATGAATTAGATATGATATGAACGTAGGCTTTACTCAATGTTAGATTTTGAAAATATTTTTTATCCTTAAGAATTGTGTAAGTTGTAACACTGTCAGCCAGACATACATCTCTATTATTCATCTAAGAGATAAAAAGTTCATCAGTAAGACTCATGATTCTACAAAATATATAAAACTTTCATTACTACAAAACATTGCAAAATATAAAAAAAAAAATTTACAATAAGATAAAGAAAATATATTAATTAAAAAGGAACACTTCCATCACCAATCAAATGATCAACTCTACCACTAGAATTCTCAAAGAAATCATAAACATCAAGGCTTGTAATATCTTCTCCATCTATAGAAACTAAAGCATCTGATGGTTCAGTAAAATTTGTTTCAAACTTTTTTGTTTTTTCTTTTTTAGAAGTTTGGTATAAGTCAACCAAGTGCTTAGCTGTATGACATGTATGAGACCAATGTCCAGTCATACCACATCTATGGCATCCATCTTCATCTTTCTTTAAAAATTTGTTTTGAGGGCCTTTACCATTCTTTGAGTTGAACCACTTCTGGTGGTACGGTGTATATCTATTATTATCTCTTTTAGTGTGGTCGCTTCTAAGACCTCCACTTCTATAGTTTTTCCTACCACGTTCACGCCCTCGGTTTCTTTGAAAAGATGCACTATTCGCTTCTGGGAATGGTATAAATCTAGTACCATTCACTTTAGGGAATGATATAGAACCAGTAGGATGTGACTGGTGATTTCTTAACAAAAGCTCATTATTTTGCTCAGCTAATAGAAGACAAGATATAAATTCAGAATATTTTTTGAACTTTTGCTCTCGATACTGCTTAGGGGTGTAAGCCGGTCGGTCCGGACCGGGAAAACCGACCGGACCGAACCGGCCTTAGAGCTAGTCGGTCTCGGTCCAACAGATTAGGTTATTTCGGTTTTCGGTCCGGTCCCGGTCTATGCCTTTTTTGGACCGGACCGGACCGGACCGGACCGAAATATATATTATATATATATTATTTTATATAATAATTGTATAAGTAATTATGTAATTTTCATCTAAAATATTACCATTAAGTTTAACAATATAAAACTTTAAATTTAAATTAATATTCTAGTAATTAACTAATGTCAATTAGTTATTATCAATTGATTAAATTCACCATTAACTAATTAGTAGGTGAATTAACTAATTACTAATATAATTATTATCTATGATCTAATTAAAGTTATTAGATAAACAAGTTATACCTAAGTTGTAACTTGTAACTTTGTAAATATAAATCAAGTATAAATTTTAATTAACTAATATATGATATGAATTAAGTAACCTATCACCAATTCACCATTAACTATGTTACTATTAATTATTAACATATACAAGACTACACTACATCTATGATCTAATAAGTTTAAAAATTTGCATCTATAAGTTTAATATAGCTCATTAATTCATTGACATACTATAAGTCTATGTCTCTAAGACTCTAAGTTAGTAATGAATCAATGATTTAGTAATTAACATCATCAATATAAGTTCAATTAATTATTTTTTGAGTTAATGAAATAATCCACATTATTACATCAATTAGTTTACTTAACTTTAGTTTTATTAATTTAAATATTTTCTAATTTATATGCCAAAAAGATAAAAGAATTGGATGAATATATTAGGCATTACAGAAAACGGCGCCGTTTAATGTAAATTTGGACCTAAACGGCGCCGTTTAGGTCCGGTGGAAACCAAAATTAAAACCGGGTTGCATGAAACGACGCCGTTTCATGCAACCCAGTTTATTTTTTTAAAAAGAGCCGGTCTGTGAAACGGCGCCGTTTGGAGTTATTTTAACTCCAAACGGCGCCGTTTTATCCCTACCAAACCCTTCTTCCCCCCTATTATCAATTCCCCCCAATGCCCCCATTACTTCAGCCCTAACCCTCAGTGCCTCACAAGTCACACGGCCGACCTCTAGGAAATCCTTCAGACCACAGTCCACGACTCCACAGCAGGCCGTTCCATCGCGCAGAATAGTCCCCTTCCATCGCAACCCTTTCCGTCGCACCTTCGGCCTTCCGTCGCAAGCACCAAGTGGGAGCAAGTGAAGGTAATCTCAAATCTGTTTTCTGTGAAAAAATTTATAATGTTTTTTTTTCTTCTCATCATAATGAAATGGAGGATTAGATCTGAAAATTTTTTTCCATGACATTTTTTAGTTTTCATCTTTTAATTTACTTGTTATATTTTCCATTTTCTTCATTTTATTACCTTTTCCATGGTTAATGTTGCAGAGATAGTAGGTGTTTGAATAAAAGCCCAATCGGAATATGCCACTATGGTCATGGTTTTTTTTTTTTTTTGGAGAGGAGGGAGGGGGGGGTGTCGAAATTTCATTCCTTGGTTTATAACTTTATACTGCTCGTTATCAGATTCATACATTGCAATTTGTATGCATTTTCTACACTACCTATACTATGACTTTCTATGGGATATACTAGATGAGGGATGCACGTCCTTTGTGTTCTGTTATGAGATACGTCTCTCACTTCAAATAGGTTTATTTAGAGCATTCACATTTGCATTCAAGTAAGTTTTTCTAAAATTTGTTGTAGCCGTGTTTTCAATTTTTCATTTGTAACGGTTTATTATAAACTACTTCCTCTAAGCGATAATATTTTTAAAATCAGTGCTTTTGTAACAATAATATTTTTTAAAAAAATCATATTTTCACAAATGGTCAATCATTTTCTTTTTTAAAAAAAATGGATTATCTCAAGGGTGATATTTTTTTTTCAAATTTCAACTATAACAAATGAGCATGAGAGAGTTAACAGAAGAGAATAGGCATCCTGTTGTATCCTAGGTTATGATTATACGATGTTTTAAGTCTAATATTTTCCTGCAATATAATTTAAGACAACATTTTTGTAGATGGATCAGATTCAAGACTCTACTACAGATGATGTAGAGTCAAGTATGCCTACACAAAGTGGTACATCCCTACCTCCACCTGCACCCAATGTAAGTGGTAGACATAGGTCAATAGTTTGGGATCATTTTACTAGAATACCAAACGGTGATCCAAGTAAACCTAGGGCTAAATGTAATTATTGTACTGCTTCGTATGCATGTGATACGAAGACCAACGGTACAAAGTCCATGAAATATCATATTGAAAAACAATGTAAGAAATGTCCTTTTAAAATTTCAGATTATTTTCTTCAATTGTGACTTGTCCAATTTAGTTTTACTTTTGTATTGTCTCTCATTGAATTTTTGTGTCCTATTTGGCAGCATTTCGTTTAGTGATGAAAGTTTTGACGGGATCAAGTGTTTGCCCGTTGCCGTTTAGAGATCATATCTTAGTTATTTGTTATTTGTATTAGTTATTATTTAGTCACTTGTAATTGTAATATCACTTTATTAGTTATTATGGCTAGAAGCCTAGATGCATGGATTGTAAATTGTAATATTTTTTATGTCATTTGCTTAACTTTTTTTGGTTTCTTATTTTTTTTCCCTTTTATTTGGACTTTTGGATGTTTAGTCGGCATGTTTAGTTGGATGTTTAGTTAAGATTCTAAGAATTAGATGTACTTTTCAACTTTTTTCCTTTTCTTTTGAAATATGGATGTTTAGTTGGCATAGAATTGTATTTATCAAAAAAAAAAGTTGGCATTGAATTAGATGTATTAAATTTCATTTGATATAAAATATTGCTTGTATGTGAGGATTTGACATGAATTGTTGGATTTTTTATTTTTGGATGTAAAAGTGGTGCTTTTTAAGTTTTAATGAAATCATAGGTCCTTTGCAAGTGACAAGTCATTAATTTAGACATTAAGTCATGGATTTTTTGCAATTTATGGGTCTTTTTTAATTTTCTTTATTTTTTTTATCCTTGTAAAATCTTTTATTCAAATTTATTGTATATAGATCATTTTCTTTTTATGCTTAATTTTTTTTTGCATTCAAATCTTTTTTTTAAGTATTTTTTGACTTAAAATTAGATAAAATATTAATGTGATTTCACTGTTGGGCCGATTGGGCCCATGGGCCACATAGTCCATATTTGGACCGACCGGACCGGACCCCCCCGAAAGGGACCGACCGGACCGGTCCTTAGTGCATTTCGGTCCGGTCCAGGGTGGGAAAACCCTGGACCGAATTAGTCCGGTCCGGTCCGCAAATCCCCCTGCGGACCGACCGGATCGGACCGAATTCACCCCTAATACTGCTGTTGCAGGAGCACATTCGATGCATGAAAAGTAGTATATGTTTTATCTAACAAGTCATCATCAGTGACTTTTTCACCATATAATTTCAATAGTGAGCTAATTTTAAAGAGTGCAGAGTTATACTCACTAACACTCTTGAAGTCTTGCAACCTTAAGTGCATCCAATCATGATGAGCTTTTGGGAGAATTACAGTTTTCTAGTGCTCATATCTCTTCCTTAAATCATTCCACAAAATAAGTGGATCTTTCACCGTTAGATACTCAGTTTTTAATTTTTCATGAAGATGGTGCCGAAGGAAAATCATTGTCTTAGCACGGTCCTGCCGGAACCCTTGATTTCCTTTATTAATTGTATCTCTCAGGTTCGTCGCATCCAGATGGATCTCAGCATCAAGGATCCAAGATAAATAATTTTTTCCAGAAATGTCAAGAGCAACGAATTTCAATTTTGTAAAATTTGACATTTTCTACATATATAAATCAGGAACATAAGTATGTTTATATTATAAATAAGAAATACATTCACAAAATCAAGAGAATAAACATAGAGTTTCATCAAGTAATAATAAGTAATGTAACATTTCATATTCATTTTGGAAACTACAAAAATATATTGAAAAACTTACTTGGAGTAGAAGATTACTAGTTTCAAAATCTTCAGAACCTTCGTGTTAGAGTAGAAGACTACTAGCTTCAAAATCTTCAGAACTTTTGTACTGATAATGTATTATAAAACTAAAAGAGAAATGATATAACAAGATAGAGAGAATATTGCAAGAGAAAGAGTTGTTCTTCAATGCAAAACTTAATGATATACAAGTGAATGATACCCATATATATAGAAATATAAAAGAATAGATATGACTCAATGGTCTTAATTGATGGCTTCAATGGTCTTAATTAATGGCTTCAATGATCTTAAGTAATAGCTATGTATGGCCATACAAATAAGTTTATACATAACAAGATTTTATTTATTTATTTTGTATATTAAGTATTTAGGGCTCTATCGACATCTCTTCCAGGCCTTCTCTAGATTTGGACCTTCTTTCTATATTG
This sequence comes from Carya cathayensis, assembly GCA_011037825.1. Lineage (NCBI taxonomy): Eukaryota > Viridiplantae > Streptophyta > Magnoliopsida > Fagales > Juglandaceae > Carya > Carya cathayensis. Next base: position 2,269,234 of record QGSO01000170.1, read on the forward strand.
ACCATAATTATTTTGGAGCAAAGCTGCAAAAAGACTTCCCCAAGCACCTGCCCCAACACCAACAATCCTCAGTGGATCACTATTTGCCTTGCCAAGAAGACTACGAAGCTAATCAAGCTTGTTTTCCAAACCATTAAACGTCTGTATAGCCCTATTCGAGTATAAAGTATGACCCATTCCCTCAATGCTTCCCACCATTTTCTTGATGGGAAAATCAAGTTATCAACACCAGCAAACAAGTCTCAAACTCGCTGACCATATCGACCAAGTGCTCTTTTCCTTGATCTGAATGTCTAAATTTCTATTGATGATCAAAATTTCTTGACTATACCAGAATCTTAAGGACAACTCCTTTATATNTTCCCCCCATTACTTCAGCCCTAACCCTCACACGGCCGACCTCTACTCAAAGTCTCAGACCACAGTCCACGACTCCACAGCAGGCCGTTCCATCGCGCACAACAGTCCCCTTCCATCGCCCTCCCTTCCATCGCAACCCTTTCCGTCGCACCTTCGGCCTTCCGTCGCAAGCACCAAGTGGGAGCAAGTGAAGGTAATTTGTTTTCTCCACTTCTTTAATAGACTATAATTTAACCTTTGATGAATTTAAATAATTGGTGGTAATGTAGTTCAAATAGACTATAATAGATGTGCATTGGGAATTTCTGTGCCTAAATTTATAATTTTTTTTTTCTTCTCATCATAATGAAATGGAGGATTAGATCTGAAAATTTTTTTCCATGACGTTTTTTAGTTTTCATCTTTTAATTTACTTGTTATATTTTCCATTTTCTTCCTTTTATTACCTTTTCCATGGTTAATGTTGCAGAGATAGTAGGTGTTTGAATAAAAGCCCAATCGGAATATGCCACTATGGTCATGGTTTTTTTTTTTTTTTGGAGAGGAGGGAGGGGGGGGTGTCGAAATTTCATTCCTTGGTTTATAACTTTATACTGCTCGTTATCAGATTCATACATTGCAATTTGTATGCATTTTCTACACTACCTATACTATGACTTTCTATGGGATATACTAGATGAGGGATGCACGTCCTTTGTGTTCTGTTATGAGATACGTCTCTCACTTCAAATAGGTTTATTTAGAGCATTCACATTTGCATTCAAGTAAGTTTTTCTAAAATTTGTTGTAGCCGTGTTTTCAATTTTTCATTTGTAACGGTTTATTATAAACTACTTCCTCTAAGCGATAATATTTTTAAAATCAGTGCTTTTGTAACAATAATATTTTTTAAAAAAATCATATTTTCACAAATGGTCAATCATTTTCTTTTTTAAAAAAAATGGATTATCTCAAGGGTGATATTTTTTTTTCAAATTTCAACTATAACAAATGAGCATGAGAGAGTTAACAGAAGAGAATAGGCATCCTGTTGTATCCTAGGTTATGATTATACGATGTTTTAAGTCTAATATTTTCCTGCAATATAATTTAAGACAACATTTTTGTAGATGGATCAGATTCAAGACTCTACTACAGATGATGTAGAGTCAAGTATGCCTACACAAAGTGGTACATCCCTACCTCCACCTGCACCCAATGTAAGTGGTAGACATAGGTCAATAGTTTGGGATCATTTTACTAGAATACCAAACGGTGATCCAAGTAAACCTAGGGCTAAATGTAATTATTGTACTGCTTCGTATGCATGTGATACGAAGACCAACGGTACAAAGTCCATGAAATATCATATTGAAAAACAATGTAAGAAATGTCCTTTTAAAATTTCAGATTATTTTCTTCAATTGTGACTTGTCCAATTTAGTTTTACTTTTGTATTGTCTCTCATTGAATTTTTGTGTCCTATTTGGCAGCATTTCGTTTAGTGATGAAAGTTTTGACGGGATCAAGTGTTTGCCCGTTGCCGTTTAGAGATCATATCTTAGTTATTTGTTATTTGTATTAGTTATTATTTAGTCACTTGTAATTTGTAATATCACTTTATTAGTTATTATGGCTAGAAGCCTAGATGCATGGATTGTAAATTGTAATATTTTTTATGTCATTTGCTTAACTTTTTTTGGTTTCTTATTTTTTTTCTCTTTTATTTGGACTTTTGGATGTTTAGTCGGCATGTTTAGTTGGATGTTTAGTTAAGATTCTAAGAATTAGATGTACTTTTCAACTTTTTTCCTTTTCTTTTGAAATATGGATGTTTAGTTGGCATAGAATTGTATTTATAAAAAAAAAAAGTTGGCATTGAATTAGATGTATTAAATTTCATTTGATATAAAATATTGCTTGTATGTGAGGATTTGACATGAATTGTTGGATTTTTTATTTTTGGATGTAAAAGTGGTGCTTTTTAAGTTTTAATGAAATCATAGGTCCTTTGCAAGTGACAAGTCATTAATTTAGACATTAAGTCATGGATTTTTTGCAATTTATGAGTCTTTTTTAATTTTCTTTATTTTTTTTATCCTTGTAAAATCTTTTATTCAAATTTATTGTATATAGATCATTTTCTTTTTATGCTTAATTTTTTTTTGCATTCAAATCTTTTTTTAAAGTATTTTTTGACTTAAAATTAGATAAAATATTAATGTGATTTCACTGTTGGGCCGATTGGGCCCATGGGCCACATAGTCCATATTTGGACCGACCGGACCGGAACCCCCCGAAATGGACCGACCGGACCGGTCCTTAGTGCATTTCGGTCCGGTCCAGGGTGGGAAAACCCTGGACCGAATTAGTCCGGTCCGGTCCGCAAATCCCCCTGCGGACCGACCGGATCGGACCGAATTCACCCCTAATACTGCTGTTGCAGGAGCACATTCGATGCATGAAAAGTAGTATATGTTTTATCTAACAAGTCATCATCAGTGACTTTTTCACCATATAATTTCAATAGTGAGCTAATTTTAAAGAGTGCAGAGTTATACTCACTAACACTCTTGAAGTCTTGCAACCTTAAGTGCATCCAATCATGATGAGCTTTTGGGAGAATTACAGTTTTCTAGTGCTCATATCTCTTCCTTAAATCATTCCACAAAATAAGTGGATCTTTCACCGTTAGATACTCAGTTTTTAATTTTTCATGAAGATGGTGCCGAAGGAAAATCATTGTCTTAGCACGGTCCTGCCGGAACCCTTGATTTCCTTTATTAATTGTATCTCTCAGGTTCGTCGCATCCAGATGGATCTCAGCATCAAGGATCCAAGATAAATAATTTTTTCCAGAAATGTCAAGAGCAACGAATTTCAATTTTGTAAAATTTGACATTTTCTACATATATAAATCAGGAACATAAGTATGTTTATATTATAAATAAGAAATACATTCACAAAATCAAGAGAATAAACATAGAGTTTCATCAAGTAATAATAAGTAATGTAACATTTCATATTCATTTTGGAAACTACAAAAATATATTGAAAAACTTACTTGGAGTAGAAGATTACTAGTTTCAAAATCTTCAGAACCTTCGTGTTAGAGTAGAAGACTACTAGCTTCAAAATCTTCAGAACTTTTGTACTGATAATGTATTATAAAACTAAAAGAGAAATGATATAACAAGATAGAGAGAATATTGCAAGAGAAAGAGTTGTTCTTCAATGCAAAACTTAATGATATACAAGTGAATGATACCCATATATATAGAAATATAAAAGAATAGATATGACTCAATGGTCTTAATTGATGGCTTCAATGGTCTTAATTAATGGCTTCAATGATCTTAAGTAATGGCTATGTATGGCCATACAAATAAGTTTATACATAACAAGATTTTATTTATTTATTTTGTATATTAAGTATTTAGGGCTCTATCGACATCTCTTCCAGGCCTTCTCTAGATTTGGACCTTCTTTCTATATTGACCATAATTATTTTGGAGCAAAGCTGCAAAAAGACTTCCCCAAGCACCTGCCCCAACACCAACAATCCTCAGTGGATCACTATTTGCCTTGCCAAGAAGACTACGAAGCTAATCAAGCTTGTTTTCCAAACCATTAAACGTCTGTATAGCCCTATTCGAGTATAAAGTATGACCCATTCCCTCAATGCTTCCCACCATTTTCTTGATGGGAAAATCAAGTTATCAACACCAGCAAACAAGTCTCAAACTCGCTGACCATATCGACCAAGTGCTCTTTTCCTTGATCTGAATGTCTAAATTTCTATTGATGATCAAAATTTCTTGACTATACCAGAATCTTAAGGACAACTCCTTTATATGGTTTTTGTTGTGAAAACACCACATCATTTAAATCCCTGCTTGAAACGAGAAATTTATTGTCTACTTTGCTGCAATCTATACATGGCGGTGTCTTATTTGCGAGTGTAAAAGGGGAGTTTGTCACCCAACCGTGGGAGCGTCTCTCTTACCATTTACCCCTAATGTGCACCAAATTATATGTACTTAGAAATATTTCGAAAAGGAAAAATAAATCCCAGTAGTTCCAACTGATCATTACCCCTAAATATATTATTATAAGTTCTAGTCAAAGTTATATCAGTTATATTGGTGATGTGGCACCAATCACACTCCATGCATAATGGCCCAACAACAACATTAGAAACGGAAAAGAGATTATTGAAGAGAAAATGTGTTTCTTTTGTCTCCGAGTAGATTACCAATTGTTTCCTTACCTTTCAAGTCCTAATTAATCAACTATTGTCTCTCTTTAGATCTCTCTCAACACAACCGCACATGCACATGCACCGCGCGCGTACGCCATGGAACATTGCATTGATGGCTTATGTTCTTTTGCATTGGTAATGTTACTCGATTCAGGCATTCGTCAATGCAAGGCCAAGATGGAGCAATTGAGTATTTATATAAATAGGTCATGACGATCATCATTCACAATCGCGCAGCTGTGATTTCTTTCAAGGAAGATGGGTTTATGATAATTTCTATCCTTTGCACAAATCAATATCAACATGCCCCTTCGTTATAAAAGAATTTGACCATAAAAAAATGGGAGACCTGATGCTGATTATCTCAAATACGGATGGAAGCATATTACAAAAATGGGCAGGATTAATTTAAAAAAAAATGATCTAGCTACTACAATTATCAAGCATCGAGAATTCTCTCCGAACGTTATAAATTTTTTTACATATTATTTTAAAATTTTAAAATATTAAAAAAATCATAAAATTTTTAAAATTAACTCCTTAACTATTAGGTTAAAAAAAAAAATAGATATGTAGCGTTCTTTTCGTTTAAATACAACTAACTAGTTCCTTTTAGCACTTCTGTAAAAGGAGAGTTTATGTCCACTGCTCCAGTGGGAGCTATGTACCGTTAAGTATTATTGATCATTTATTTTTGTTATTTTTTTAAATATATTTTTTAACATTTTTAAATATTTTTTGAAAAGTATAACAAATTACAAAATTATTAAAACATATTTTCTTAATTTCTAAGTTAAAAAAATTAAAAAATAACCTAAAATTTTCAAACGATATCACCAAGCGGTGGGAACAAGCAGTGAGAGTATTTTCTTTTGTAAAGGCAGAGACTACCTCTGCATTCTGCCAGCATTGATTGATGATAAGACCTATTAGTACCTCTATTATTGCTAGATGACATAATTGACCAGGACCTCAATTTATTTCACAATTTAATAAGAATAATAATACACTTATCACTTTGTTATTATTATTTTATCACTTAAAATGTATTTATTTATTTTTATTATTTTTTAAATATTTTTTTAACATCTTTAATCATTAAAAAAAATTTTAAAAATATATAATTTTAGTGATAATCACTTATTTAATTATTAAATAAAAGAAAATTTTTTAAAAAATTCAAAATAATAATAAAATAATAATAAAAAAATAACAAGTATATTATTCATCTGGCAATGACCTCAATGGCCTCAATTTATTGGGTAATGATACCTTGCGGTTGATTTACTACTCCTTTACCACTTGTCCTACGTGGACCATTTTATCATTTTCTTTACTAAAATTGAATGCTTCTCTCTCATTTAGTCTGAAACTTCTGTCATAATGATGTGATTTTTCTGTCACGATGTATTTTCCGTAAGAGTACTTCTACAGTCACCGCTCCTCCCTCCCGCTTCTCCCTCCCGCTTGACATGGCAAGCCACGTGTTATTATATTAAAACCAACAAAAAAAAAAATAAAGAGAGGAAATGAATAAAGAACTGAAACGTAAATGGACTTCTCCTTTCTCAGTTTTGGGTGAGCTCGACCTCAAGACTTTTCATTGCATTTTTTTCATTTCTGTGTGTTTCCAGCAACTTCGACCTCCAAATATTTCCATTAACATTCCATCATTTTCTCTTACATTAGGGTTTTGTGGATGTGATTGTCTTGTTGGATATTGGGTTTCGATTTAATAATTTGCTGGTGTGTAGGAAATAATTTTGGACACTGTACAGAGAGATGTCAATGAGAGAGAGAGGTTGAGAAATGGAGGAATTCTTAGAGAGAGAGAGAGCGAAAGGGGGTTTTGGAGGGATTGGGGAGAGAGAAAATACCATGGCATTCACACGGAGATTAGAGAGAGAGAGAGAGAGAGAGAGAGAGAGAGAGAGAGAGAGAGAGAGAGAGAGAGAGAGAGAGAGAGAGAGGGCGAGGGAGATGGGGTATAATGATTGGGGTTAAAAAAACTGGAACTTTGATCTTGCCTATGGAGATAATTTTGCATTTTGTGCATCCTGTGTATAAGGCACTTTTTATTCATTTCATTTGTTTTCCCAGTTTAAAACAAACCTCCCTACGTGCATTTGACCAGAAAAAATGTCTATGTCTACGGCAATCTTGGCCTCAGGTTTAGGAAACATAAAAAGATACCACCAGAAAAGAGAAAGATGAGTTTGCCTTGCAGATGATGGGATTTGAAGAAAAACTGATGGGTTTGGCTTGCAGACGATGGGTTTGGGAGAGAGGAAGAAAATTCGATGAAGGAAGAGAAGAAGACTGGATTCAAATTTGTATTTTTATTATTAAAAAATCAAGTCACGTGGGCTTTCCACGTCAAGTGGGAGGAAGGAGCGGGAGAATAAAGCGGTGGGAGTAGCATTTCTCTTTTCCGTAAATTGTGCCCCTCTCGGTTTTTGAATCACCATTTCAGACTTCATCTTCATGGTTTTCATTTTGAAATTTAAAAACTCTCATATCTCATTCTAGCAAGACTCGTTCATCCCAGAACTGTCGAATTCGTTCCTCTCAGAACTGCCGATGGTGATGAACGGCGCCGTTGAATGTGAGATACATGTCCCCACACCCACTCCCAAAACCAATATCCCATATAACTCTCTCTCTCTCTCTTTGTGACAAGAGCCCTGGCGTCACTCTCAGGCCAATCGCTCCTCCACCGTTCAACGGTGCCTTCGAAGGTGAGGTTACCGTGTAATTCTCCCCTCTCTTTCTTCTTCTCTCTCTGTCTAACTCTCTTTGTGTTTGTATCTGTCTATGGTTTCGGAGGTTTGGAAGATTTACCCGTTTGGTTACACAGATGAGATAAGATGTTTTAAATAGTAATAAATAAAATATTGTTATAATATAATATTATAATACTAATTTTGTATTGAAATTTGAAAAAGTGAAAATATTTATTATATTTTATATGAGAATTTGAAAAAGTTATATGGAGATTTGAAAAAGGTGTAATGATGAGTTGAGATGAGATTTTTGATTTTGTGTAAACAAACAGAGCCTGGCGAAATCACACGAAGTCTGCCGCCTCCCCACACAGTTGACCACCCTTCTGAGTCACCAAATAAGCCCCAAAATTTCTCTCTCTACGATTTTTCTTCTTGGATGATTACTTGGATTGTTGTATACTGTGTTTTATAAAGTTAGGAAAACTCTATCTGCAGGCGTCTTGTGGATCGATGCGCACCAATTAAATGACGTGGCAAGTAAAACGATGCGTTTGGCATAGAATTGAGAAGCTAAGTGACATGGAGCGAGCGGGAAATATAATGTAAATAAAAGCAAAGTCCCTTTTCTCTCTCTGTCTCTCTCTCTCTCTCTCCAACCTAATTTCCGTACTCTCCTTTACTTCATCTTCTATCTCTTTCTCTCCCATCTGATTTCAGCATGTAGTAGACACATGCTTCATCTTTTTTCCTTCATGTTCAAGATGTGTGAGAGAGATATTTGAAGGCTTCTTTTTTGTTGAGGAATTGAGATCGTTAAGATTCAACAGGTGCAAAATTTCTATTTCATTTTCTGGATTTGTGTTGCTAATAATATTTCTGGGTTTGGGTTCCTATTGATTATGAGGTTGGTGCATATCGAATACCAGATTAATAGCTAATGTTCTATCTATCTTCAAGGTTCGAAACTTCCAAGAAATTCAACATGGTTGAGAAGTCACTTTCCCTTGATGCTATTATCCAAGAAGTTGTTGATCTGGCTTGTGCTTAAATCATCTTCGCTGCATACTCTCTGTCGATATATATACCCAATTCATAACGCATAAACAAAGGTTAAAGAAAGATTGAGAAGAAAAGATTGAGAAGCAAAAACAATATTCAGTCAAAACAAAGCTTCGAAACAGAGCACCCCCAACACTGCTCCTCTGTTCGAGCCACCCGAAAACAGAGTTTCCTACCCGTGAGCCACTTCCTCCGTCGACCACCATCACCGCTGAGCCCTTCCGCCGCCTCGGTAAGTACACGCCAAGCTCCCTTCAATTTTCTCTCTCAATCCGCTCTCTCCAATCTCTCTTTCTCTCTCGTCACTCTCTCTCACTCCCATGCTTAACCGCTCAGATTGACGACAGTGTCTCCGCACCACAGAAATCCGCTGTTGGATGCTCGCCATCGCCCATCCATAGCTCCGTCGTGCCATGGTCTGCCGAGTCTCTATTATGAGTTTTATTCTGAGGTAAGCTCAGTGTGTACAATGACGTGGGGAAGTGCTAGCCCTTCGGCATAGACCCGGCTGACGAGATGAAGAAAGGGAAGTCTATCTCCCCACTGTTCCGTAAGGAAAGGAAAGAGACCACCAAATCCAAAGCTTCTGAGTGTACATCGGCTTTGATGGATTTTGAAAGAATTTTCATTCAATGATTTTTCTTTATTTTTTTCTCTCATAAACACGAGAAAAGTGATCGAAGAGTTATAAGCTTGTGCTTTTAACAAATTTGTCTTGTCTGAAGGAGATAGCATCAACACAATGTAAATGACAGTAAAATCTGAAAAACAAGAGAGAGAGATGTGAGCGATTTGGGCGAAATGGATTCGGCGCCGTTCGCTCGTTTCCCTTTTTTCAAAATTAAATTCCACCACGTTAGCAGGATCCGCAAATTCGTCCGCCATTTGCCTGTACGTAGCATTACCCTTTCCTCTAACATCCCCTCACCTCTTTTAAATTTTAAAAATATCAGCAATGAAGGAGCTTGGTTTTCTGATAAAGTTATGATATAGTGAATGGTGAATCTGGCATATTTCATTATTTTTTATTTTTGATAACTTTCATAACTTTTCTACAATGTTTCCAATTTTTGTAATATGCTAAATCAACAAAAAAGTTTTTAAATGATATTTTGGACTTAATTTTCATATACCATAAAAACTGTTAATGTACATGGTATAAACTCTCTGGTCATATACTTGTGGATGAAGTCTTTATGTTGTAATCTGGTACATTGTTTGGCCATATATCTATGGTTCATTTTGTAGAGCATTGTCTGTTCAGATGCATAAATTGAGTTAAGCTAGCCAGTCATTAAAAAGAAATATAAATGTTGTTTGAGGTTTTAGAAATGAGTCTAGTAGTCTAGAAATATGTAGTTCATGTTTTCATTTGGAGATTGATTTTTCCAGCTCAAGTCAGGGAACTGTATTGGATTTGGAGACAGTAGTAGAAACTGTACCAGTCTTAAGACTACTAAACATCTGACAATTTGACAAGCGATATCAATCCTTTTTGTTAAAACTTGTTTATGGTTAAATTGCTTGAACTGATACAACCTAAGATCATTTTTATTGTTCTAAAATATTGATAAATATTTATATATGTGCACAGATGGTTGAGGTGAATGGAACATAGTCGAATAGCTTCGCTGAGACACAATTGGACCTATACGAAGTTGTGGTTAGCGATATCGATGTAGATCAGGATGAGGACTGAAAAGTTATCGTCTTCCAGTGGGCAGCCACCGTTCTATATGTGCAATTTTTTATTGATTGGGAGAAGTAATTTCTTTTGTTTGACTTGATGGATATGTATAGTAAATTCTAAATCTGAGTAATATTCTGGAGGAAAGTAAACTTCTTAATGTGCCTTTGTATTTGACAAATTATGGTGGAGTACTTGACAATATTCACTTGGAAGCACATGCCTCAAAATTGCATCCTCATCTTCCTTTAGGCTTCCCCAGTTCTTCTGTTTTTAACAACAATGTTTTCTAATGTTACCCATGTCAATTGCTTGGAAGTTATAAAATGTGGGTTGTGAATATTCCACGTTGTAAAGCAAGTTTTGTTTTTGTTTTTTGGTTCAGGAGGACAATCCTAGTGGGGAGGAGAAAAAGATGGGAAGTGTAAAGAACTTAAAAATATTCACAACCAAATTAGGCAACATGTGCTATATGATGATACGATGTGATCAGAATTCTTTTGTCATACGATGTGCTATACGATGCGAAATGAATTCTTTTGTCATCAAAAGAACAATTAAAAAAAAAATCCAAGATTTGACCATCCAAGATAGTGGGAGGCTAACGACCAGAATAGTTAATGTTGTTCACACCTCAAGAACCTGGAATGTACATGCAGCAAGCTGTTCTCCAAAACCAGTAATTCCTATGCAGAAGATTTTGGACTAAATCATTTCATAATTTTATAGGCGGCATAATAAATTTCTTTTGGGTGCGTACGTGCACTGTTGCATATCATGCAATAGAATCATATGCAGATAACATCAGCAATAATATACAATTAGTATTATAACATTAAAAGCATAATTACAAAATGGTTAATTTTTCAAGTGATTGGTTATACTCAAATTTTCACCAAATTGTTACAAATACTCAAAATAATTTGGGGTCCCAGACTCCCAAAATCAACACTCCAGCTTTGCCTTATCAAGGTTCCATTCCTTTTGCTGCTTTCGTCTCCCAATTAACTAAAACATATACACAAAATTGTAAAATTACAACATTCTCATTATGCAATATCTCATTCTGTAGTAAACAGAAAAAAGAAAAAAATTCAAAAATAATCTCTTGGCTTTTTAAAAATTCAAGATGGTTGTACCTATCAAATTTAAAAGCAAGCCATTAATCATTCTTTCTTATGCAAAAATTCCACAATTCAACAAATGAGCACAAAACTGCCACTGTGCAATTCATCACTATCCTTGACAAAACTCAACAAATTTATGCTATCACACATCTTAATATATATACCTTGTATCTTATACTTAGTCTGCCATATTAAGGCCTGGCCAATATAGCTAAAGAATTGATCTACAATCCCAAACCTGCATTAATTATATGGTTAAACCAATGAATGTATTATTTTGGACAATATTTAAAATGAGCATAAATAAGTGTTACGATATGATACGTACGGATATCGACGTCTACATCTTGATATGTAGGAGTACAACAAGAGATATCATCGTCTAAAAGTTGAAAAGATGGTTGTACCTACCAAGAATATAGAAGAAATCCACAATTAATATCATTAAATAATCACTTCGTATAAACAATACTTGCAACCAATACCACAGTCGATTGAGCAGTCGAGACTATAGGAAAGTCACGCTCCACCAAGCTAGGTGAGCCAAAATCTCCTACAGCTGTTCTATCTAGGCGCCTATTCTTCTGTTCATAATTTCAAGATGTATAGTTAATGTCAATAGGTTACAAAATTAAATTTAAAAATACAAAATACCTAAACTACCTGACTTACCTGAGCTCGTTGAGTCTTCCTTCCTTTCTACCTATTCACTGCCTTCTCAGCCGTGGACTGTTTCCTCTTAGAAACTGGCCTACCTTTACTACGTGCAGCTACAGGACTTTTTAATTTATCAGACCCTTTTGTCACCCTTAATGACTCAATTGAATGATTATCACATACTGGCTGTCAACCCACTCTAACTTCAACTTACTTAACCGAGTCATTAAATTTGCACAACCTTCATCTGAGGTGTCCGCAATTGAAGAAATCTCGTAAAAAGCATTGTTCATTTTATTAATTTGGTGTGCATTTGGACTATGACTCAGATTATTGCGGCTACTTCGAACAAGCGTGTAATCTCGTTTCAGATCCTTCCTCCACCTATCAAGAAAGTATTTTGCAGGCAGCTTTTCTTTGTTATGGAGTGTCAACACACGGATAACATGTCTACACAAAACTCCCTTAAAAGCAAATAACTGACATGTGCAACTCGCTTCGCACTCTTCCTCGTTAAACTCAACAACATATTTTGTACTTTTCCTAAACCCATCCATAACTTGGATCTCGTCGGCCACATGATATGTAAACATCCCTCCTTCACTTCGAATCATTGATGCGCAACAATAAATTAACCCTCTTAACTCTTCTTGAACTTTTTTAAATTTTGCATTTGTATAAGCTGCTTGAAACTGCCGCTCAATGCCATAAAAAGTTATGTATGGAATTTGTGTGTGGAATGAACTAAAGTCAGCTGCAAGCTCATTCTCAATCTTGCGCCTAAGTGCATTATCATACTGATCTACAAATTGTTTTAGTGTTGTCTTTGAATTTACATAATCATCAAAGAACGCATTCATACCCTCGCTTCTTTGAGTACTTGACATTCCTGCCCAAAATTCGTTCCTCACGTACACTAGCACCCAAAGATGACGCTCAGAATATAGCCATTCAAGCCAAGGATTATCATGTAGATCAAAATTATCAAGGAATTGTAGCCAACAACACTCAAATTCATTACGAGTCAATGTGTCATAAACACACCTATGCGAACAATCCAAATAAAAAATATTATTTTCCATAATAATTGAAGGAGATAACACAGCATTCAAGAAATAATCATGGAAAATAAATACTTGTGTAGCTGACTTTTGATGCCATCATATTGACTGTGTGACCCAAATTTTTCGAGAACTTTTTTTATTATATGCCACAAGCAAAACCGGTGTCGAGATTTAGGGAACACCTTAGCAATTGTATTTTGCATTGCTTTATCTTGGTCTGTTATAATGGCTTCTGGAGCGCAACCATTCATGCATTTAAGCCACGACTCAAATAACCATATAAACGTATCTATGTCCTCCCCAGAAATCAAACCACATCCAAAAAGAATTGACTGACCATGATGATTAATGCCCACAAAAGGAGCGAATGGCATTTTGTATGCATTGGTCAAGTACGTTGTATCGAAAGTTATAACATCACCAAACGACTCATATGCAGCTCTACTACGTGCATCTGCCCAAAATACATTGCGCAGTCTGGTTTCATTGTCAACGTCCATGACATAATAGAAACCATCATTTTGTGCCTGCATACGAGCAAAGTAGTTTTGTAATGCTTCGGCTCCTCCTAACCCAAGCCAAAGCAATCTGACCTCACGTATGTAATTACGTGTATCTCTTTCTCCAAACGTCAAATTCTCATATCCTCCTGCCTCAACGATGCAAGAATTGTAGTTCTTGCTCAATTGAATGCCGACCATATCATTGTATTCTAATCTTCTCTTCATTGACTCATCCAATCTCTTATGACATCTAATATATCTTGCTTTTTCAGGACTGAGAGCATGAGTGTGCTCAAGAATAACATGGGTCAAGCAAAATTCACCTTCAGAACCTAATATTGCATTGATCTTTACCTTACATCCATTGTGTTCCATCGGTCTCGGTTTAAGAATATTTGACGATGTGCTCGTAGACGTGCCTTGACAGACACAAGCAAGGGTGAAATATCTTATTTTTCCATCATCTCCGACTTTGGAACTTCTCTTTGTCACTCCGAACCCAACTTGTTTTGCATACTTAGTATAGTATGCCATTACTTCCTCAACTGAGGAAAATGACATTCCCTCTTTTGGCTCTTCAACAAAATCCTTATCACCAACATTTGGTTCCATCTACACAGTCATTGATTGATCAAAAAGAAAACATCTCTTATGTTATAAATGAAATTCATTCTCATAATTAAAATGATAATGTTAGAGTGATAAAGGATTAGTCTAATAATTAGACTCAACATCTCAAGATTTGATAATATCAATAGTTTAACCTTTAAAATCATTATTTGTTAAAAAATTATCTTTATCTTGAAAACTATTTTAAATGTAAAGTATAGTTTTTTTTTAATTAAATTTTACTCTTCCAACTAAAAAAATTAAAATAGGTTATGCTTGCAACAATTAAGCCTAATTTATTCGAATTAATTATTGAAAATAAGTTTGCTTGCCACAGATTAGTTTTTGAAAATAATTTATCCTAGTTTAATTCACGGAAGATAATACCAAATTAAAGTAAAGAACTTTGCTCAAACATAGGAAGTGCATGGTATACAGATTCAATTAATGTGTATGCTTGCAAGAACGTGTCTACAAATTCCATACCATATCTCAGAATTTTCAAGTAATTTACTCTTTTTTCATACCACAGAAAGTGCAAGCATGACAGACAAAAATCACAACTTTTAGAAATATCCTCACCACAGTGGTGGTGGGCTCGACATCTGGGCTCGGAGTGGGCTTGACGTCTGGGCTTGGATGGGCTCGCTCTCTTTGGGCTGAGTGGCTAGGCTTGAGGGCTTGTGAGCTGGTGGGATCGACGAATGGACTCGTGGGCTAGGCTGGGCAAGGCAAGTGGGTTGTGGTCGACGCCGTTGAATGGTGCGGTAGGAGAAACGAAAAGTTTTAAATCTGGTTTGAGAGAGAGAGAGATAGAGAGGAAGGAGAGAAGAAATAGAGCGGCAAAGCTGCAAAACGATTCATTTTGGGTGTAAGGTAAAATCTTTCTACACTGTGGATTGCAGAAATCACATCATCAATATCTCATCTTCTGACATATAGAGAGAGAATAGAAGTGATAAAAAGCATTCAGCTTTTTGGGGAGAAGTGTTCAGTTTGTTGAATAAAAAATAATCCACGTAGGATAAGTGGTAAACGAGTAGTGAACCAACCGAAAGGGTATCATTACCCCAATTTATTTTCAGCAACCAATGTTGTTGACAATTGGTTGCGATTTCGCAATTTTAGATATTAAATTTATAGTTGTAATATATTAAGAAATGATATAATAACTAGGACTATTAGCCACACCCGACCCGAAATGCGCGCATTCCATTTGTCTGATATCCAATGATCGACCCGACCTGAAGGCAAAGAATTCCAACCCCCCCCCCCCCCCTTTTAATACTTGCAAATGTGTTAGGAAAACAACTAGATAGAGAACTTTCTAAGAATATGTCACATGTCTACTTGTTTTAAAGGTAGATTATTTTCATGTTAGTAGAATTCGTCTCTCTCCCTGAAAATAAGATGACCAATGCAAATTATAAAGCATTTCTACCAAACAAGACTCCTTCAAGAGATTTCTCATTTCTTAGTACTAATGAATGGATAAAAGGTTTTGCACAACTTTGTTTGCCTTATACTTAATAGGATGATGTCAAAAATATAAATTAATTTGGTAAAGCTGTTGATTGACGTCAATGACTTTGGCTACATTTCCAAGAAAAAGAAGAAATCAATTGGATATAATGATTACAAATCGGTAACAACTCGATTTTTTCCAATCATTCCTAGAACTAAACAACACTCTTTCAAGAAATTTTCCATTTCTTAGTACTAATGAATGGTTAAAAAATTTTGCGCAACTTCTCTTGTCTTGTACTTAATAGGATGATGCCAAAAATGTAAATTAATTTGGTAAAGCTGTTGATTGACTTCAATGACTTTGGCTACATTTTCTAGAAGAATAAGAAATCCATTGGATATAGTGATTGCAAATTAGTAGTAACTTAATTTTTTCCAATCATTCCTAGAACTAATAATGTTGTATAAATGTACTTTTAGTAATCACACTAAACCAAAAATCCATAGATCATATTTAATTTTTAAATACACAAGCCAACTCCAAAAGAATTATGTATTCTTCAAAGAATCTTCAATCAACCTCGTTCAAAATATTCTTCAAAGTTATGTCTACGTGAAAAATATATATATATATATATATGTTAAACATATAATTAATTGAAATGACTATAACAAAATATTGTCCGGAGTTATTACTAGAAATAAGGCTCGACTTGTAGCCCAAGGTTTCAATCAAGAAGAAGGAATCGATTATGATGAGACATATGCACCAGTCGCAAGATTAGAAGCTATTCGAATGCTACTTGCATATGCTTGTTATAAAGATTTCAAAGTATTTCAAATGGATGTTAAAAGTGCTTTCTTAAACGGTTTTATAAATGAAGAGGTATATGTTGAGCAACCTCCAGATTTTGAAAATCATGTTTCTCCAAATCATGTTTTCAAACTCACAAAAGCACTATATGGACATATGAATCTTATCGGTTTCTAACTTGTACCTTTCATCATCTTCCATTACATCTTCGGAGTCATAATTAATGGAGTGAGCCATCAACCAATTTTGTGTGCAAATAAGAGCTTCAACTGTTGTTGGGGCCAATGAGCTACGAAATGAATCTAATACCCGACCTCCAATGCTAAATGCCGACTCAGAAGCAACAGTAGATATCGGAATAGCTAACACATCTCGAGCTATATGGGTAAGAATCAGATATCTAATTGAGTTCACATTCCATCATATTAGAATATCAAAGTCGGGTATCGATCCTTCAACACTTTCCATGAAAGACTTATCCAATTATAATTTAGATTCTACCACACCTTTTGATGCTTGATATTGCTGAAACATATTGAATATATCATTCTCATCATTATAAAAAGTGTTGCTTTGGGTCTCACCGACACTTGATTGACCCCTACTTGAACTTATATTGGATTTTGAATATTGCTTAAACATTCGCTCAATCATCCTCCTTAACCAATCAACAAGTTCAGATGCTTACTCATGGCCAAGAATATTTGTAAAACAAAACTCCAAAACTTCCAACTTAAAGCGCAGATCAAGCATAAATGCAATAAACAACATTTTGTTCAATTTCGCAAAATCCCCCCAATACTTGTCATATTTCAACAACATCCTCTCTAACATGGTTTTTAGCATATTACTCTCACTCATAGAAAATTTGTTCAAATGTTTATAGATTGTAAATATTTCTTTAATGAACAAATTTGAAGTTGCATAAACTGAGCTTGAAACCCGCAAAATCATATCATAAAAAAGCTTCAAAAATTGTACAAAAACCTTGATGATTTTCCAATCATGTAAAGTTGGTATTCCTTATCCAACCTCACGTAAATATGAGTCGAACTCATTGTCTTCATCTTGCAGCATCTCAAACGCTGCATAATATTTGAGAGCCACACTCAACATTAGATATGTTGAGTTCCACCTAGTTGGAACATCATGACAAAGAAGCCCACCACCCAAAATATTTTATTTCTCTGTGCATGACTTGAACTTATTAAGTCTTGCAGGGGAAGACTTTACATATTTAACTATATTTCGAATTTTCACAATTGATTTATCAATTTCTTTTAATCCATCCTAGACAATGAGATTCAAAATATGTGCACAACATCTTATATGCATAAGGTCATTGTCTAATACTATACAGTCCCTAAGTTTAGCAATTTTCCTCAAATAATCGATAGCCGTGGTATTAGAAGATGCATGATCAACTGTGATTGTAAATATCTTCTCTATGCCCCATCCAAGTATAGATGACTCAATCTCTTATTCTATTGTTATCCCTTTGTGATCAAGAACTTTGTTAAAATCTATAATTCTCTTATGCAAAATCCAATCATCATTAATAAAATGGACTGTTATGCACATATAATTTAGATTTTGAATTGATGCCCACATGTCAGTAGTGATGCAAATCTTATAATCAGATGCCATGAACATGTTCTTCAACTTTTCTTTTTCTAACATGTACATCTTCATACAATCTCTTTTCTATTCATTGTACTTGGCAAGTCCAACATTAGGACTGCTAGTTGTACCATCCACCCCCATCTTCCTAGTCCCGATCATTTTTTATTGGGGGTTATCCCTTCCAATCTCACTAGTATGAAAGGCTTTACATCTCTCATTATGGTACTTCAAGGATGAAATACCTTGTCTTTTAAGATGGCATAACAAAACCTTACCACAATAATCGCATTTGGCTTTGGGCTTAGCAGAATCCTCGACATCCTCAACCATCGTAAAGTGTTGCCATACTTCAGATCTATCCCGTCTTCTTGAAAGATGAGGGCGAACTTGATGACTAATTGTAGGGAGAGAGCTATCCAAAGTTGGAGGTAGAGTGCTATCCAAATGAATCACATTGGGCATTGATTCAAACTTAGATGAAGGCATAGCAACACTAGGTTCCACAGGTTTCAATTGCAATTTGAAATAACACCACAAATTTGTTAACAAAAATCTCATTACATATGATAGAAATATTGATAAAAATAAGAACTGGGCACATATAAAAAGAAAAGCAAGATGAAGAATTTTTTATTGCTGCCATTGGTTTGCTATCACTTTCAATCTTGGTTGCAGCCACCTTGGCCTCAATATTTGTTTTGCTGCAAATATAAGCTAATGTGTTGGCTTTGGTTAAAGCTACCTATATATATAATTAACATTTATTAGAATGATCAATCCTTTTATAATCATGGATTGGGTGTAACTCAGATTGTGTTCGTGCATTATACATACGTCTTCCATATTCATCTTTTATCTGCTTCATCAGTTAGTTTTTTAATTTTAATTGATCAAGTTTAATAGTATAACAAATATTTAAGATAAGGAAATTACTGCTCTACACTTGGTAATTTTGTTTCATCTGTATATGACTATAATAAACACTACTACTACAATTGATGATATTCAAATATCAGATCTTTCAAAAGACTGTCCAAAAATAGAGGCCTTAGCATGACAGATTTGTTGCAGATTGAAGTTGATATTGAGGACTACTTTTGCATAGGATTAACATTAATAATTCATGATGTGGAGCCATGGATGCATGCATGCAGATTGCAGATATTAGTCAAATGGTGTCCAATCAACAAATACACTACTTATCCCCCTAAATTCTATTCTAATCAAAGATGGAGGTATACATGATAGATAGATAGATAAGGATGAATTAAATGTTGTGTGTTTTGCTTCTCATCCCTTAAATCATAAGCTAGCATATCATCATTGAAAGGGATATTGGTGTTGTATCATGTAATTAAGGCTGCACTTGTCACCTCAGAACAATGACAACCTAGATGTGTTTGTTCTGACATGTGATATGTCAGCCTCATTTGAGTTGCTAAAGTGTCATGGAGCTCATTGCAGAGAAGGAAAACTAATTAATGTTGACATGAAATTATATTAAGACATTCAAAGTAAATAATACTCTTGAACTCACTTTTTATTGGGCATAAAACCGACCTAATTAATTGGGAGAAGAGTACTGCAATCTACTTTCTCACAGATGCAGAGGAGTTGTTAGCTAGATATCTAGCTATGCCTAATGACATTAATCTGGTCCCAACTCAACCAACCCCACGCTGCATATATATATATACATATATATATATATTGGGGAGATAGGAATGGATATGCCATTATGGACCTAGATTCAAAATGGAGTTGGTTTGGCCCATTATGCCCATATATGGATAAGCCCAAGTATTTTCTAGCCAAAGCCCATGCGATTTTTGGCTGTTAAATTTGTGATAATTGAAAACCAGCACTTTTTGGAAAAGTTAGAACTACATTAGGTGCCAAGAAGCCCTCTAGATGAAGGTTATCCGCACTTGGGTTGTTATAGAAGAATTCTTGTACCGATAGGAGTCTGTTACAGCCTTTGAGGACTCTTTTAAGATAGGATTTGAGCTGTTCCAAATCTGAAGAAGTAGAAATCAGCCCCATTTGTGACTCCTAAATGGATACAAAGAATAGTAACATAATTTACCCTAGAACTCCTAGCCATTAGCATTCTTAGAACCCATTTTCAAGACAAACTGAGTTAAATTCGTACAGCCTATTATTAGGTTTTTAGGTCTCATTAAAAGGACAATGGCCTGAACACTAGAAAAAACAGAGGCTCTGTGAGTCTGAAAAGTTTTTATAGCAATCCCATTTGATTTTCGTCAAGAAAACCCATCCCTAACCCTACTTAACTGCTGCAATTTCAGAAGAATGAAAAAAGAACCAGCCTCTCCCTATCAAGTCCAACCCTTTTCCAGCAACTTCAAGTAGGTGGTTATTGACAAGTTTGTTATCGATAGAAGCAAAGACTCAAAAAATAAAAAATATGTAATTTCTAATTCTGTATGTTGAACTAGATAGGGAAATTACTGCTCTACAATAATTTCTCAAAGCTTCTAGCGGCATTTCATTACTTTACAGTCCAAATATCTAACCAGCATTTAATCAAATAGTTGCCTTACATTTCTAAAAACTGTGTAGGACTGGAACACTTCACCAGCAACCACCTTCCCATGAAACCCAGATCCCATCTTGACCCAAGAGAGCCTAGTGCAGGCTTTGAGTACGAACGGGTATGCAGTAAACATAACCCAAAGAAAAGCATCCACACATACCACATACTCCGATTCGCGTACGAAAATCACAATAACAAAGAGAGAGAGAGAGAGAGAGTAATACTTATAGATTATTCCGAAAATGAGGTGGAGACTTGAGAATGATAAGAGAGAGCTTCTGAGCAACAGATCAAGGCTGATGAGGGAGAGAATCACAGCTACGACTGCAAGTTGCACATTTTTGTATAGAAAACGGGTTTCGGATATTACCCGATTAAAAATGGAAACGGTTACGGTATGACCCGTTTTCGATTCTACATGTAAATGGGTTGAGATTTCGAGACGGGTCGAAAAAACGGACGGGCCGGATGCTCAGTTTATTTGTACAGCCCTAATAATAACAACTATATCATAGTCTATTAACAACATGGCGTGTAATAATTGACTTTCTTCATGCACTTTAAACTGTAACTAGGACAAGAGTTTTGAATTAAAGTGAAAAGAAATAATTTTCTAATATGAAATTATAGATATATTGTACAGAAGCTGGTATTTATCATTATCCAATATATTATGTTAATCCTCTTCCAGGAAAAGTTTGATTTTGGATTTTTTTTTCTTATAATTTTCAGATGATTAATTGTAATTAGTATTTTTGTACTTTTTTGGGTCATCTATCCGTGTTTCGAAACGGATAATTGTGAGTGTTATTTGTGACAATTGTGGCAAGCTGTCTTTGGCTTACTCTATCTTTGGATCATGGGTTCAATAATTTTGCTAAGCTGCGTAGTGTGCTGGAAGGTGTTAAGCGATGTCATCATCTTGGGTGTTACCGGCTTACTCAATTGATTGTTAATTGAATTATTAAGGGGAAATATAATATTTGGTTTTTAGAAGATTTTTGGGATGACTTATTTGGTTATCTTAACTGCATGGAATGTTGTGTTCGTCATATTTCCTTGCTAAGCGGAGTTCTAGAGGTTTAAATATGGGTTTGGGTAGTGATGCTACTCTGCCTAGTCAGCTTAGAGGTCTTCTTCAAAGATTGATCTTCCTCATATGCGTATCCCATAGGTTTGTCTTTAGTAAGTTTGTCTTTTGGTTATTTTATTTCATATCTTTATTTCTATGTGTGGTCTAATTTGTTGCAGGTTGCAGGTTCTTTTTTTATTTCTTCAGGGTAGTCTTTTATTTGGATTGGTTTTGGTTTGTTTTGTTTTGTATTCTCAGAACAATAGTGATTTTTAGGGATGTTTAGTCGGTTTTTTTATTCCTAGGTTTTTTATTATTTGCTCCATTGTATAATCCAAGAGTCAAGATGTAATCACAATTTTCTTCCATCATAAGCCTATAATGCCTTTTCACTTAATAAGTTTCTTTTTGTAGAAGAAAAATATCTTTATTGAAAAGGTTTTCATCTTTTTTTGGGTTTATTTTTTTCATCCTTTAAACCAATCCCATACTTTAAATTGAAGATAAAGGTTTTTCTCAGATAAATTTAAAAATTAGTTAAACTATATATCACAGAATAGTTTCTTTATATAGATCAGATGTGTGTTTTTTTTTTTTTTTTTGATGGGAAGATCAGATGTGTGTTGTTCATTATAAATTTTGTCATAATCAATTATACTTTTTGATATGATATATTTTAAATAATTATCTATTCGAATGGTGAAATCATTCCACGCATTTCACATAAAATATAATTGTATTTAATAAAATTAAAGATGGAGAATAGTATTACTATTTTAATATCTTGCTATTGTCTTAAAAAATATTAGTGATGGAAAAATCTTTTACAACTTTGTTTTAAACTGATGAAATTTTTA
Organism: Carya cathayensis; assembly: GCA_011037825.1. Lineage (NCBI taxonomy): Eukaryota > Viridiplantae > Streptophyta > Magnoliopsida > Fagales > Juglandaceae > Carya > Carya cathayensis. The sequence goes on from QGSO01000170.1 coordinate 2,291,656, forward strand.
TAAAACAATGATACTTAATTTTATTTTATTAAAATGTCCTTTCTTTAAGATAAAGTTATGAAACAGTACTTGTAAAAAATATCTGTTTTTATCATTTTCTCATGGATCCGAATTTGTGTTCTGAATTTTTTTTTAATTAGTGATTAAAGAAATATTTTTTAGTGATGTTGTGAATTTTTTATTTTTTTAAAAATATTTAAGAATATAAATAAAAAAATGAAAAGAAAAATTTGGACAGTCATGCTATATTTATAGGTACATATTTTATGCATAATATTATATAAATTAAGTAATAGTTTTATTCTCATATTTTTTTAAATTTAAATTTTAAATATTAAAATTTTCATCAACGCATTAACATAATATTCGAATAATTTTGTTTGCTTCTGTTTTTGTTTTTTTATAGCATGAACGTGCAGGTCAAGACCGTGCACTCAAACGGGAAAAATCGTACGTTATGCATTCGCGGCAGCGCCCACAAATATTGAACAATTATGCTTAATTAATTACCAAATTGACAGTCAAAATGCGTTCACCACACGTACCTTAATTGATTGGATATTCGCAAGACTAGTTGCCTACCATTAATGCAGCTTTATCCAAAAAGTAAGCAGGCAAGCTAGAACAAGCTAGAACTAGAAGATCCTGAATGTGGATGGCCCACATGATAAATCAAAGGCGACTGCATCAGTATATCATGTAGGGTCTCCATGCAAAAGACTTTTCTAATGTCTCTCTCGATGCAAGTCGCTAGAAGCATCATGCCATTATGGGACGCGGACTTCATTTTCTCATGACAATTAAATATCAATGACAGCTTAATTTCTTCTCATCACATTATAAGAAAAACAAATTTTTACGATTAAAATTTTACAATTAAAATAATTATTTTGGACGAAACGTATTATTTTTGTCTTAAATAACCCTTTTAATTGTAAAATTTCAATAGTAAAATATATAATAATTTTTTTGTACAGCCAGAGTGCAATAATTTTTTTTTTTAAAGAAATGAATATTGGGCTCATAAAATATATAATAAATAATAAATTTTATTTTTTATATATTAATTTAGGTAAATATTAATTTATTTTTTTCTTATAATTTTCAAATGATTAATTAAAATTAATATTTTTGTACATTTTCATGTCATCTGACCGTGTCTCCGACTCTCCAGCATTTCTCTTTCTATATATATATATATATATATATATATATATATATATATATATATATATATATATTTAAAATTGGACCTTGTGATAATATGATAACGGCCTGATGATTATGATCTATTAATTATGAATTTTTTTTATTTATAAAGAGAAGACTTGGTCTCAAATTGATTTGTAAATTTAAATATATAAAATATATATTTTTGAAAACACTGGTACTAGTCTTAATTTATAATCTTTATTGTGCGAGTCATAAAGTCTTTACAGTCTCTCTCAACTCGTCCCTATCTGTCTCCAACGAAAGGTACTTCCTTTCATTTGCCCTCCACTCCTGCTTACATTCCAATTAAATTCGAACTCCTATCGTTACTCTCTTATAATACTCCTAACTCCTTCGTACTACTTTTTCAACCATTTGTGTACGTACTACTTTCACTTGTTAATTAGATATATATGTTGTGAAATTGGTATTTTCGTTGGAAAATAAATATGTTTCTTGTTCAGCTTCTTTTTGCTTCAATCATCATTACCGTTTGCTCTGCAACTTTTCCTTCCGGAGCCCTTGAACTGCCCGATGATGAAACACTCACATGACACACAAATATCTCATAGCCTTTTTTTTCTTAAATCGATTATATATAGTCCGTTCTGGCCAGGAGTGAATTAGATTAATTGATTTGTTAGATTAAATGGATTTGTTAGCTTACTAATTGTGGAATGTAATTTACGGTTCAAGTTTTACGTTACATATTCAATTAATCATTAAGTTGGGAAAGAAGGATTGGGACTTCTCTAAGAGCATTCTCACCTTTCTCCAAACAAATTTTGATTTTATCTCCTCTTTGGGTAAATGTGATCCCCTTTTTTTGTTTTTTTTTGTTTTTGTTCTTGAGGATGAAATGGTATACATTTGTGGTGTATTGCAATTTTTTCTCTGAAATGGTATGGTCTCCACATGCTATATCTACGTATTGATTCTCTGAAATGGTATTGCATTTTTTTCTCTATTTTTGCATATTCTTGGGTTCCAAAGCTTCATTCAGTCTTGGAGCATGCTTGATTTTTTTTTCCTGTTGATGGGCTGCGTATTTTTTAGGGGCACTGAACAAATGCTTCAGCTTCCTCTAGTTCATTGCTCAAAAAGCTATGTTTTGTGATTTTGGATTCAGTTTTGTGAAGCATTCTTTTAAGACTACAAGTAGTTGTATCTATACTAATCTGTTCTTAGTTTTGAGCTTTTTTACTCTGCTATTCCTTGGTTAGTTATAGCCAATATGAAACTTATTGAAAAGCTTTTCTTTTCTTGCTTTTGGAAGTGGAGCCCTATTATATATGTACCAAATTTCTCCAGCTTTTATCTCTCCATTCTCAAGTAAAACATCTGCCCAACATGAAAAAATGCAGCCTATCAGCACCAGCTATAACCTTAAACTGATATAACCTTAAACTGAAATTCAATCGAACATTTGAGCTTAACAACACAAATGACTACAATTTTCTCCTAGTATAAACTAAATGATCACATTCACTACTTTTAATTAACTTAAGTTTTTTGGATAGTTGATCATTCAAAGTTTGGTGTATTTTGTCATTACTACCACTACAATCTCATTTGTTCTCTGTGTGGGTATTCCCTACCATCTCATCTACATTTATTTTGGGGGGTACTTTGGAACATCTCCTCCTCGACTCTTCCACAGTTCTTCAACATAGGCTCCTCCTTAGCTTCCATAATAACCTGAAGAAGTTCCAAAGAGGTAGCTGCTGGATCCAACTCCCGACAACCCTTTGAAGTGTTACGAGCTTCTTGGCCTGTAAGCAAGTAATTAGGGACCTGATGAGAAAAGCGAAACATTTCTTCTTTGGAAATCCTTCTGACCTCCTTGGGGTCCATGTGCCTTTGAAACACTGTCCTGAAACCGGTAACTTTAATAAGAGGAACAACAGACACACCTTGTTCCACATTAAAGTCATCAAGCACTTCCACCATGTCATATTTGTGTATCAAGTCATCTGGTGTATGCTCATTCCTAAGGAGGACCAATTTCTATGCAGAGCCCAGACTTCTCCCTCTCTTGGATATATGCAAATGACTCCATGAGTGCCTTTTGTCCACAGAACATTGTGAGAGAAAGAGTTTAATGTTTCCGTTGTTTCCTGTTTGCCAATCCTAAAATCCCCACATGTTTTTGAGAAACTAGAACCTATCTAGTCTATTGGGCCCAATTCCTGATTGACATAGGTTCAACATCCTGTTGAACTGTATCATCCTCCATACGGTTAGATATAGAATTGTTTTGCTGTCTTTTATTGCTAACATCTGACTCACCCTCCTTATGCAGGTCATATGTGTCACCATTAACCACTCTTGGGTATTTTGGGTCTATATAAGGGGCTTGGAGCGACACTCTTGGTATGCTTCTGTAGTCAATTCCAAGTGTGTACATGCTAAGTCCTTTTCAGTGTATGGTTGATTGCTGTTTGGTTGCTAATGCAGGGTGTTGGGCCAAGTATAGCAATCGGTTTTTCAGTATATGAGACCTTGAGATCTTTCTGGAAATTGCATAGGTAAATCACATCATAAGTTGTTTATGTAATTTTATTGTTCTGACGTGACTTCTTACAATTGCTATTGCTAGTGTTCTTTTTTTGGTTCTAAAACATAAATTTGCTGTCTTTATATCAGGCCCGGTGATTCTACTGTCCTTGTAAGTCTAACTTGTGGAAGTCTTTCAGGAATTGCATCATCAACAGGTGAGTGATCTTAGACCTTCTACGTCCGAAGCTTTTCATGAGTTTTGAGAGTGCTTCTAGGTTTCTTGTTATTTTGGTTTCAAAAATATTGTCCATCACATGAGCATGATAACACAGCCCGTTGCTGTAGTTGTGAACGTCTAGAGGTAATCATCCAAGATGTAGAACATTTTTTCTTCTATTACCTTATCTCCAAAATGTTTTCTTAAGTGGAAGAGATGAATATTAATTCAAATTGATCTGCATACCTTTCCCCCCTATTTTTGTCTCCTTGAAGTCTTGGAACACAAGATACTACTCTTTGGAAGATGGGCGACGTTTATGCTTAGAGTGCATGGAATCTGCTATCATGGATACTGGTGATTGTCAACCCCTTTACCATGTCATAAGAGATTATTACGAAGGACTGAACATGAAATTAGATTAGCAAATTCCAATGCTTCTGGTTGAAAGACAAGCACTTAATGAAGTCGTTGGGGAGAAGAATGTAATGAATCATCTCTTGGTGTCTGTATTTTATTTAATTTTTCATGGAAATTCTCAAATTCTGAAATGTGAGGCTTTTGTATTATAGGTTGATGTTATGAAATGTTATTATTGATCTTTCTTTCATATGTTATTTTTCCAAAAGAAAATTATTCCAAGAAGCTATGGAGTTTATTTGTAAAAGGAAACTTTCATGTCAATAACACAAAAATTTTAAAACTGATTCTATAGTTGAGAAATAATAATTTTAAGTAAAAATTAAATTATTAATTAATATATAGAGTATATTTGTAAAATATTAAAAAAATAAAAAAATTATTATTTAAATATATAATATTATATTATTATTTAAATTTTAAAATAGTTAATCTAATATAAGTCACCATCTCTATTAATTTAGACCTTAACTAAAACCTCAAATTTTAATCAAAATTTATACTTGCTAGCCATCGTAATGCTCTCAAACGGAAAAAGTCGTACATTATCCATTCGCGCCAGCGCCCACAAACATTGAACAAATATGTTTAATTAATTACAAAATTGACAGTCAAAATGCGTTCACCTCACGTAACTTGATTGATTGAATATTCGCAAGACTAGTTGCCTACCATTAAGAGTATTAGTATTGATTTTATCAAAATCAATAAATCTTTAAATTTTAATAAATTTATTTAAAATAAACCTATATTGAATTTATAAAAAAGATATTTAGAAAATTTTAAGTTATAATATTTATTATTTTTCTTTCAAATTTAAAAATCTATTATTCTACCTTTAAATTAATATTTTATTTTAATTTTAATAAGTAATGATTCTATTTTATTTTATTTTAAATTAGGTAGAAATCAATTATTTAAATATTAAATTAAGCTATTAATGTCAATATGATTAAGATAATTATAAAATATGAAGAAAAAAAATAAAAAATATTATTATTAAAAAAATAATATTATATTATTATTTTAATGAATTTAATAATTAATTTAATATAAAAATTTAGATATAAAAATTTTAAATTTATAAAAAATTTATACTTTTTTATCGAATTTTAAAAACAAATACTATGAATCTAATGTCAGTGCTCTAATGCACGTGGCTAGAACTAGAAGGTCCTGAATGTGCATGGCCCACATGATAAATCAAAGGGGGCTGCATCAGTATATCATGCACGGCCTCCACGCAAAAGACTTTTCTAACCTGTCTCTATCGATGCAGGTGGCTAGGAGCATAATGCCATTATGGGCCGCGGACTTCATTTGCACATAACAATTAAATATCATGACAGTTTAGTTTTCTCGTACCAGCTTCTTCGATCCCTCCAACTTGGGGCAGATTTTTATAAACAACTGTGGACATCGAGTTGAGGACCTGTGGTCCTTCATGCAGCCACGCAAGCAGGTGCTATACAACCATACAAAGTTTGAGAATTGGTAGGGATACCGCCAGAGTGCAATAATTTTTTTTTTTTGAAGAAATGGATATGGGGCTGATAAAATATAAAATAAATATTAAAATTTAATTTTTATATATTAATTTAAGTAAATAGTGATTTCGCATTAGGTATAATATCATACGAGATATCATTATCTAATCTTCATTTTACACTTCATTAAATTAATTAAATATTTCATTTATCAAATTTCTTATCAAGAGAAAATCAGACGCGTAAGTAAGAATATTAAAATATAAAATAAATAATAAAACATATTTCTTCCTAACAACTTAATATATTTTATTTCACAATCTGTTTTCAGCAACTAATGTTGACAATTAGTTGCGATTTTCCAATTTTAGGCATTAAATTCTTGGTCTCAAATTGATTAGTAAATTTAAATATATAAAATATATATTTTTTGGAAAAATATGCCTAAATGTGCAGACTAGCTAGTACTAGTCTTAATTTATAGTCTCTATTGTGCATAATGTCTTTGCAGTCTCTCTCAACTCGTCGCTATCTATCTCCACCGAAAGGTCCTCAACTCGTTTCATTTGGTCTCCACTACTGCTTACATCCAAATTAGATTCAAACTCCTATCGTCACTCGCTAATAATTCTCTGAACTCCTTCGTACTACTTATTCTGCCATTTGTGTACTACTTTCGCTCGTTAATTGGGTATGTTGTGAAGTTGGTATTTTCTTTGGAAAATAAATATGTTTCTTATTCGGCTTCTTCTTGCTTCAATCGTCATGACCGTTTGCTTTACAACTTTTGCTTCCGGAGCCGATAAACTGTCCGGTGATGAAGGTATACACTTACATGATACACACAGATATCTCAAAGCCTCTTTTCTTTTCCTTTTTTCTTTTTTTTCATCGATTATATGTAATCCGTTCTAGTCAGGAGTGAATTTGATTAATTGGGTTTGCTAGCTTAATGACTCTGGAGTTTAATTTACAGTTCAAGCTTTAGGTGACATATTCAATACGTTGGGGAAGAAGGACTGGGACTTCGCTAACCCATGTAATGGTTCTGTACCTCCAATTGACCTTATAACATTGCCAGCCGGCATAAAAGAGTATGTTGCTGTTAATTGCAGCAACTGCGTCGTCAATGGCAACCAGTCATACCGCGTTGTGAGCATGTAAGTTGTCATCTCTCTTTCTCTCTCTCTTTCTCTAATCATCTTAATGACGAGCTATTACATTAGTCTCAAAATTTTCTTTTGGGGCAAAATACATATCATTAGCAGAAAAACATTACAAATTCTTAATGTGATATGCTTAATTTATTTTACAGTAAAATGTATTTATAATTTAACTTATTCACGAACTTGTATAATTTTTTTCAGATATTTTATTTTCAAACTTCAATCACTAAAACATAAAACATTTTTTTATTTAAAATTTTTAACTATATCATCTAATTATTATCTAATTATTAACTTTCAGATTAAATATCTAAAATGGATTTTCAATTCATCTTAACTTATCTAATCATTATAATTTTATTAAATTTTAACATAAAATATAATAAATAATTTAATTTTTTTTTAATTTTAAAATAATAATATTAAAAAATAATATTTTAATAATATTTTATTTATTTTTTATTTTTTATTTTAACTTAACTTAATTCAACGTCTAAATAATCATACAAGAAAACTTCAAAGTCAATCTCTCATATCTTTATAAAAATAGAAAAGCTGATTAGGATGTGTGGCCCTTATTACTGTATTATTATATATTATAATATACTACATTATATTATATAATATATTAAAAAAATTAGACTAGAATTGATAAAATTAAAAATACCGATTTAAGAATGTAATTGGTGAGGTATTAATTTTTTAAATTTTAAAATTAAGATATACCTATTTGATTTTAAAATATGTCAAAAACCTCCTTAATAGTTTTGGCTAGTTTCAGCGAGTTCCAGGCTGAAAAGGATGATGCCACGTATAAGTTTAAAAAACTACTAATTAAGTGAGTCATATGTCACGGATTTAGAATTCTCTTCACACGTCCCGTGCGGCCTTAGGAGGTTTTGTCTCCACAAAGCTCCTAAGTAAGTCTTCTAAATGACTCAAGACAATAGAGAACAAACCTAGAGAGAGAAGCTCTAGAGAACTTGTTTGCTCTTATTGCTTGGTGATTTACACAAATGAGACTCCCTCTATTTATAGGGAACTCTTGGTACAAAAAATGGTTAGGATTGTAACATTTGTCACCAATCCAAGGGTAAAGAACTTTCTAGATCACTACTCTAGAATTGTCTATAAGGCCTTTCCCTAAGAGGTTCTACACCATTCTAAAATACTCCACACAATTCTACAACATTCTACAATATTCAAGAGTAATCTACAAAGGACTAGGAGACTCTGGAATTCTCTAGAAAAATCTAGGTGGTGACATTCTCCCCCACCTAGCTTCGCGACGTCCTCGACGCGGTGTCTTCATGGAACTTTCGGATGTGATCTTCAAACTGCCACAATGACTCCTTTGGTTCCCAAGTTGTCTCACTTTTGGGCAATCCCTTCCACTTGATCAAGTATTATTGGCGTGGCTTATGACTCTTTCGCCTGATAACACGTTCCACCAAGATTTCTTCTACTTCTTTGTCAAAAGTGGTAGTTATGCCCAAGGGTGCGCGCTTAGACTCTCCTCGTGTTGGCTCCTCTTCATCACCATGATAAGGCTTCAAACGGCTGACATGGAAGACTGGATGAAGCTTGAACTTGGAGGGTAAGTCTAGCTTGTAGGAGACCTTCCCTATTTTCTTGATGATTGGGAATGGTCTCTTGTAACGTCGTACAAGCCCCTTGTGTAGCTTCCTTGTAAACTTGTGTTGGCTTGACAAGATCTTTACTAACACCAAGTCGCCTATACGATATTCCGAGTGTCTCCTTTTCTGATCAACCCACTTCTTCATCTTCTTGGTTGCTTTGTCTAAGTAGGAGTGGGTCACATCCAATTGTTCATTCCAAGATTTAGCAACCTTGTAGGCTGTTGGGCAATTCCTCACATAGCTTGTCTCCAATGACTGGGGAGTGAGTGGTTGTTGCCTCATTACAATCTCAAATGGGCTTTTGTTTGTGGATTCACTCTTTTGTAAATTATAGGAGAATTGAGCTACATCCAATAACTTAACCCAATCGGATTGGTTGACACTTACAAAGTGCCTCAAGTATAACTCCAACAAGTCATTCACCCTCTCAGTTTGCCCATCTGACTGAGGGTGAAAGCTGGTAGAGAAATGTAGGGCAGACCCCATAAGCTTGAATAGTCCTAACCAGAACTTTCCTGTGAAGCGAGGATCCCGATCACTAATGATGCTTTGTGGTAAGCCCCAATACTTCACCACATGCTTGAAGAATAACTTTGCAGTTTCTTCAGCTGAGCAATCCTTAGGAGCCGCTATGAAGGTGGCATACTTGGAGAATCGGTCTACCACCACAATGATAGTACCGCACCCCTCGGATTTAGGTAGAGCCACTATAAAATCCATGCTCACACTTTCCCATGGATGAGAAGGAATGGGTAGTGGTTCTAGTAATCCTGCAGGACTTCGATTCTCCACTTTATCTTGTTGACACACAAGACAAGTTTTCACGTAGAGTTCCACCTCATCTCTCAATTGAGGCCAATAGTAAGAAGCTTTCAGCAAAGCTCGAGTACGTCGTTGGCCCGGATGTCCAGCCCACAAGGAATCGTGGCACTCCTTGATAAGGTTCCTCCGTAGGTTTCTCCACTTTAGAACATAGATTTGCCGCCTGATGGTGTAGAGAAGACCGTCCTCTACCCAAAATCTTTTAGTTTTCCCTTCCTTAGCCATGTTTACCAAGTTCTTGGCTAAGGGATCATGCTCCATGCCTTCACGGATTATATCAAGTAGCTCCCCTTGAGTTTGAGTGATAGCAGAAAGTTCACCCTTCCTACTTAGTGCATCAGCAACAAGGTTGGCCTTCCCGGGTTTGTATTCCAAGACAAAGTCAAATTCTGCCAAGAAGTCTTGCCACCTAGCTTGCTTTGGGCTTAGTTTCTTCTGACTTTGGAAGTAACTAGTGGCAATATTATCTGTCTTGACCACAAAATGGGAGCCAAGCAAATAGTGTCACCAAACTCTGAGGCAGTGAATGATAGCTGTAATCTCCTTCTCTTGCACAATGTATCGCCTTTCAGTCTCATTGAGTTTGCGACTCTCATATGCAATGGGATGTCCCTCTTGCATGAGAACTCCCCCTATGGCAAAATCTGATGCATCTGATTGTACCTCAAAAGGCTTGGTACAATCTGGTAAGGCCAAGACCGGTTCCTCCGTGACGGCTGTCTTCAGATCATCAAAGGCTTCCTGACACCTTGATGTCCACTCCCATGTCTTGTTTTTCTTGAGCAAGTCAGTGAGGGGGGATGCTCTTGTAGAGTATCCCTTTATAAATCTCCTATAGTAGTTGACAAGCCCAAGGAAGGATCGTAGCTCGGTAACCTTAGTGGGAGGATCCCACTTCTTAATGGCCTCAACTTTTCCCTCTTCCATGCTGAGTTTTCCACCTTGGATCTTATGGCCAAGGAAATAGACTTCGGTTAGTGCAAATAAGCACTTCTCCTTCTTGACATAGAGTTGGTTTTCCCTTAAGACACGGAAAACAACCCTTAAATGCTCAACATGTTCCTCAAGGGTAGAACTATAGATGATGATATCATCTAGATAGACCACCACAAATTGGTCAAGATAGGGGTGGAAGATCTTGTTCATGAGTGTGCAGAAGGTGGCTAGAGCATTTGTGAGGCCAAAGGGCATCACTAGAAACTCGTATGCTCCATAGCGAGTTACACAAGTTGTCTTTGCTTCATCTCCTTCCGCAATCCTCACTTGATAATATCCCGATCTTAGATCAAGCTTAGAGAAGTACTTTGCATGGCCTAATTGATCAAATAAATCAGCAATCAAAGGAATTGGGTACTTGTTTTTTATGGTTACCTTATTTAGAGCCTGCTAGTCGATGCACAGCCGTAAGGACCCATCATGTTTCTTTTGGAACAACACGGGTGCCCCATATGGTGCCTTAGAGGGTTGGATGAATCCAGTATCAAGTAACTCCTTAAGTTGCCTCCTTAGTTCTTCCAACTCTGGAGGTGACATGCGATAAGGCGCCTTGGCGGGTGGTTTGGCGCCCGGTTCCAACTCGATCTGATGGTCCACCTCTCTCCTAGGTGGTAGTTGCTTGGGCAACTCTAGGGGCATGACATTCTCATAGTCCCTGAGGACCTTTTGGATCTTCTTGGGTGGAGGGGAGGAAATCTTCACTTCATCTTCCTCCATAGAAGGCAAGTAAGACACCTCGCCCTTCTTTCATCCTTTCTTGAATTGCATGGCAGATAGAAGCTGGGTGGTGTTTGGCTTGGACACGGTGGGTATCATGCATGGACCGCCCTCTAAGATGCACACCGAGTTATAGTGGAGAAGAGACACTACATTGAACTGTCTCAAGAATTCCATTCCAAACACGATGTTGAAGTCATCCATAGGAGCGACTGAGAAATCCACCGTACCTTTCCAAGTGCCAAGTTGTAGCTCCACTCCGTGAGCTATACCGTCAAGGGGTTTGGCCTCAGAATTCACAGTTTTCAGCCATCGTTGACCCTTCTTAAGAGGAATCCCTAGCCGTGCGGCCTCTTCCTTCTTGATGAAATTGTGAGAAGCTCCTGAATCGACCATGGCATGACTCTTCTTCCCATTGACGAGTACCTCTACAAAGATCAAAGATCCATCCTTAGTGGTTGGCTTCGTGCTTGCCTTGAGGGAGTTGAGAAGTTGTAGACACCCAGGTGCGACTTCTCTTGAACTTCCTTTTCTTCCAACATAGCATTGAGGGCTTTCCTCTTGGGACAATCTCTAGCCCAATGTGGCCCGTCACAAAGGAAACAAGCATCCTTTGGCTTCTTGTTTTTGGATTGATCTTTCTTGCCCTCTTTTGATGTTGAGGCTTGTCTCCTCGGTCTTTGTACTGTGGGGGCTTGAACCCCTTCGCTCCCCCACCCTTACTGTGATTATCCTTTGAAGATTTGGGTTTTGAAGAGTTGTTACTCTTATGATACTTAAATTCTTCTAAGGTTTCTGCTACCGTTACGGCGGTGGAGATGTCGTTGACCCCACAACGCTTGAGTTCTTGAGCCACCCAAGACTTGAGACCATCTATGAAGTTGAAGAGGAGATCCTCTTCACTCATGTTTGTGATTTGAAGCATAAGGGCAGAGAATTCCTCGACATAGTTGCGGATAGAAGAGGTGTGCTTCAACTCTTTCATTCTCTTCCGCGCATTGATAGCCACATTCTCAGGATAGAATTGCCTCTTGAGTTCCCGCTTGAACTCTTCCCAAGAGTCAATGGTGCAAGTACCCTTCTCTATCTCACTATGCTTACGACGCCACCAAGTACCAGCAAGATTAGTAAGGTAGAGAGAGGCAGTACGTACCTTGATATGCTCATCTTGCATGTTCAAAGTTTCAAAGTAGCGCTCCATGTGCCACATGTAGTTGTCTAGTTCTTTGGCATCCTGCTTGCCGTCGAACTCTTTTGGTTTTGGGGTATCCACCCTTGGTGTCGCCATCATTTCAGCTCCAATGGCGCCTCCGTTGGCCACTACCCGCTTGCACATGGCCCAATCCGCCTTGGTCTCCTCCAGACCGACGCGGTATTCCTCCATTTGCTCTTGGAGTTTTGTTAGCTCCCCCAAGACCCGGTCTTGGAAAGCAACATTCTCAACATGCTGTGCCTTGATGGTGGGGTTGATGACGCTCAGAATGGACTCTTTGAGCGATTCGGATTGTCCCTCCAATCCAAGCTCTTCCAAACTTTGCTCCACAATGTCAAGTCGGTCCTTGACATCCGCTACCGCCACCTCCATCCTCATCACAGTGTTGTCAAGGGTGCTCACCTCCCTGTGAGACTGATCTCATTCCTCAATCTTGGCCAATATCTTAGTCATGGCCTTCTCGATGCCATCGAGACGAGACTCCATAGACGAGGTTGAATCTTTCGACCTCTTGCTCTTTCGTGTCTCCTGGTGCTCCAACTTGGATCCGCCATCCTAACCTGGCGGCTCTGATACCAACTTTCACGGACTTAGAATTCTATTCACACGTCCCGTGCGGCCTTAGGAGGTTTTGTCTCCACAAAGCTCCTAAGTAAGCATTCTAAATGACTCAAGACAATAGAGAACAAACCTAGAGAGAGAAGGTAGAGAGAGAAGCTCTAGAGAACTTGTTTGCTCTTATTGCTTGGTGATTTACACAAATGAGACTCCCTCTATTTATAGGGAACTCTTGGTGCAAAGAATGGTTAGGATTGTGACACTTGTCACCAATCCAAGGGTAAAGAACTTTCTAGATCACTACTCTAGAATTGTCTATAAGGCCCTTCCCTAAGAGGTTCTACACCATTCTAGAATACTCCACACAATTCTACAAGATTCAAGAGTAATCTACAAAGGACTAGGACACTCTGGAATTCTCTAGAAAAATCTAGGTGGTGACACATAGCTTCTACGCTAAACTGATCAAACTTTTATAAATTAATTCTTTTCATCTTAATTCTTTTATTATTTTTTTACAGATTTTTCATCTTACGTGACTATTTAAACGAGGCCTTATAACATTTTATAAAATAAAAAGACTACTCTCCATTTTATTTTTCTTACCAAATAGTAATTCCTAAGTACGATTTTATTAATTGGTTGTAGAAAAAAAAAGTATGATTTTATTAAGTTCAATTCTAAAAATATTATTTTTTAGTCATTCTGTTCTCAAGTTAGTGTGCAGAGTAGACCATCCACTTACTTAAACACTAAAATTTGATTTTTAAAATTCAAATATGAAAGTTTTTCTTTCAAATTAAATCAAGTAATATAAACACTTTAATACATGTGTTATCCACACAGCCTTATTAATAAGCTTCTTTTTCCATAGCACATACGTCTTTATTGGTTTTCATGTTCTTTTTATATTACTTCATTGGCTAATTATGATTTAGAGAAATAACATTTGTAGTCATATGGTGTGCAAGTGTCGTGTATATTTTTTAAAAACAAATGAATAAAAACAGATCAATGTGAAAAAATTAATTTTTTAGAAGTAGGTCTCGCTCTTTTTCAAAATGAATGTACGGCTCTTGTACAACTTATAATTACATGTAGTATTATCCTAAATTTATATATGCTATCCTATTTCATTATATGGTACAAAATAGTTTCTTTATATAGAGATGCATGCTGTTTATTATAGATTTTATCATCATCAATTACACATTTTGATATAATATAGTTAAGTAATTATCTATTTAAGTAGTGAAATCATTCAACGCATGTCACGTAAAGTATAATTGTATTTAATAAAATTAAAGATAAAGAATAGTATTACTCTTTTAATATGGCTATAGTCTTAAAAATCAAGATTTAGTTGCTATATATATATATATATGGATGCATTGTGTAATGTGAAAGTTAAGCACAATTATTGAAAAAAGAGTACTAGTGATAGAGAAGTCTTTTACACTTTGTTTTAAATTGACGACATTTTTATAAAATAATGATACTTAAGCAGTTTGTTTTATTAAAATGTCCTCAGCTTAAGATAAAGTTTTGAAACAGTTTTAAAAAATGGTTATATTTTTTTATCATTTTCTTGTGATAGAAACATAATTATTTTACAACCTGTTTCAAATTTTTACAACCTGTTCAAATTGATGACATTTTTATAAATAATGATGCTCCTATAGTTACAATTATGTTTTATAAAAATATTTTTATTTTTATCATTTTCTATTGGACTTTCAGACTTCTCAAAGGACAAAATTTAACCGGCACTCTTCCTCCAAATTTGGTGGAGTTACCTTGCCTGGAAATACTGTAAGTGTATTGTACTTGTATTATTTTCTTTCATAAATTAACTTACCTATATATTGGAACTCATTTCTTGATGTCACTTTGCCGTATCTGCAGTGACCTCACTCGCAACTACCTTAAAGGTTCAATCCCGTCGGAATGGGGCTCCATGCCAAATATGACCCAAATGTACTCTTCTGTATACAAATTTCAAATATATAAATTTTGTACAAATTCTTTATAAAATGTGGGTTACTTTTACTTATAAAATAATAGATTTTTTTTTTTCACTTTTTTACAAAAGGATTGTGTAGAATTTATTTATGGGGGATTTGTACAAATAACTTCTCTATTCACGTGTCAGTGTAGGTTAACCCAGTTTTCATGTGCATGTAGCTAACTGTACGTTATAATATATATATATATATATATATATATATATATATATATATTTATATCATTATAAGTAATTATTAGTGGCTTTAAGTTTAAAGGCATATTTAGATGTTTAAAGCATTTCTAAATTTTTGTAAATAGTAGTGAAATGGTTTGAATGAAAATATTTTATTGAATTTTAGGAAGAGAGAAAATTTTGAATAAATATATATTTCAAAATAACTATTGTATTGGAGTTTGTGAAAATGAATATATAAAGTTAAAAAATTGTTTGAGTTATAGTTTTTTATTTTAAAATTTGTAAAAGTTGTATTGAATTTTGTGTTTGAGTATTCATGATTAGTTAATGATTAGATTAAAAATTAAAAAGAATTTTGTATTTTAATGATGTTAGAAATAAAGTTAATAGAAATTTAGAGATTTTGAGAATTTTAAAAATACTCATTTACTGTATTAAACATGCCCTAAGTTTTCTTGATTCTTGAACCAATACTTCCTTGTACTTGGAGGATTTTAACATAGGGGTCTTATCGCAGTTCCCTTTTAGGAAACCGATTAACGGGTCCTATCCCCGGAGCTCTTGCAAACATCAAAACTCTCAAAAGCTTGTGAGTTTTGATCTCACCTAATCTCGTTTCAATATTTGTAGAGTTTTTTCAGAATATTATTAATTAATGTTATCGAGGAATTCGGTTTTCTTCTTCGTAGGACAGTCGAGTTCAATCAGCTTTCTGGAAATCTTCCTCTAGAGCTTGGGAATATGCCCTCCATAGAAAGGCTGTAAGATGATTTTTATATTCTAAATTGCGAGTTCCATCTGATCTCTTATTTTAGGCAATAATTACTTAGATTGGATTTTTTGGATAAAAAAATGTTGAATCTTGATAATATTGCTGATAATTAAGCCATTGGATGGATTAGTACTTTTACTTGCATATTTATATTTAATCTGTTGTTTTTGATCGTAGTTTTCTCAGCTCGAATTATTTTACTGGGGACCTACCTTCTTCATTTGCAAATTTGACCACATTGAAAGATTTGTAAGCTTCTAATTATTTCTTTCTATATTGAGTTTTCCACGTGCCGAAATTATAAGTTACTGATTTTTGTTCTTTGAGATACCTATGACAGTTTTTATTTTTTGTCTTGTCCATCAATGATCAAACGTAAATGTAGTCGGATCAGCGACAATCAATTTTCTGGACAGATTCCCAGTTATATTGAAAACTGGAAAAACCTCGAAAAATTGTGAGACCTTATATATTCCTATTTTGAACTTTTACAAAGATTTTGTTGTTATTATATTACAAAAATCGTGTATTATCATGACTTATAAAATCCAAATATGGCAACAACAGATGTATTCAGGCAAGTGGTTTGAAGGGGCCAATTCCTCACCTTGATCTTTTGGAAAACTTAAGTGACCCCAGTATGAATCCCTATTAATCTCACAGCTATATATACATATAATCATCTCGGTATAATATGATTTGCACGACTAATCTTTGTTGAATTTTGACATACAGGAGAATTAGTGACTTGAATGGATCTGAAATAACTTTTCCACTAAAAAACATTAACGTAGCACAATGGAAAATACTGTGAGTCCAATGTTTCAGCAGCATAATTTTCCAAAGTAATGTACGATCCTTATGGCTAGCTACGTTACTCAAGTCTTACATAATTATTTACTTCTTTTTTTTTTCAAGGATGTTGAGGAATTGCAATCTTACTGGACTGCTACCTGATGCAATATCATCTCCCCAGATAAAGGAGTTTCAAATCTTGTCAGTATACTACTTCTTGATCATCTTCTACTATTTCCCAGCCCGTTTTACGATATTTTAGAAACCTTCATGAAATTAATAACCTTGATTGAAAGAAAATTTAATTCAGTTATATTTTAGGGTTCATATATTTATTTTCTTATCCAGTTACTTATAAATTCTCCTGCAGAGATCTCAGCTTCAACAAACTAAGCGGACAAATTCCAAGCAGCTTTGGAAATCTAACCTATGTTCAAAGCATGTAAGCAATATTGTAGAAAGAAATTATAGATTGATTTCATCCAAATTAAAGCTGACATCGCATAGCTAAGTATTGGCATATTGGGGATGTAAAAGGCCCATTAATTTAGAATAGCCTGATCAATTAAGCAATCTCTCAACCCACTTTTCCAGTTTGTTCACTCTTAATATAATGTAATCATTAAAACGCGTGCCCTGTATTATTATTTATAAGCGTTTTCAACGTGTTAAAAAATCTGCATAGTGAGGTACAGCCGCACGCATTAATGACTTAGCTCATCACATGTTAATATCACTGATTTAGCCATATCAATATCTTTAAATCCAAATTTATCACATTAAACTGATAAAAAGAAATAAATTTAATTATTTATATTTGTCGTTACAAGATTTTTCTCGTCAGAGCAATTTTACACGATGAACGCTGGCTGTAATGCACAAAACTGTGTATGTAATGATGTTGACTGGTTAATACTGATTCTGTACAGATACTTAACCGGCAACTTGTTCACTGGACAAATACCTGATTGGATACTGAATGGAGGAAAAAAGATGTAAGCTTCTCTGCCAAATTCCATATCTATATTTGAGCTTTCCTGGATGCGCGGTAGGCTGGCCATTTAAGACTTTTATATATAATTAATTAGCATGATAATAAGGCTGCAGGCTTGACACTACTCGTGTAGTTATTTTTCATCGGCGTATGATCAATAAGAAAGCGTTCGCTCTGTGAGACTTTTTCCTTGATTTCTAAGCTCAAAGAAGAGTTCTTAGATCTAGCATTTGGAAATTCTGCTTCATAAATACACTACGTACTGATCATCAGTATCACAATATCCCAATTACTAGCTTAAAAATGGATGAACGAAAAAATGTTCTCACCGAAACCAAGTTCTATACAATTTTACTAATTCTAATATCTCCTTTTAAATTCGAGATTCATATATTTGTATTATTGCTGTATTTGGTCATCCAAGTTGAAGGGAAAGAACTAGCCCCCTTACTGGTTTCGAATGTTTGTTTATGGGATTGGTAGCAAACATAATTATGACTATGAAGAAGATCATGCTGATCATTTTAGGCAGTATTTGCTAATTATTAGCTTATGATAATTAATTGATAAGCAGCATATCCCATTAAGAGTAATGGATTAATGAGCTTGCAATTGTAAGCTTAATCTTTTGGACAATGCACAAGAACGAACTATATATGAAGAATAAGAAGAATATTTTGAATCTGATATATATGATCTCTTTCCAAGAAGTTGATGATCTGTCATGTAAAGTAAAAGTTCTTCTGATAATTAGATCATGCTGCATTATGGAAGTCGATCGATGAAACTCATTGCATCTTTTGTGTGCAGCGATCTTTCATATAACAAGTTTAATTTTACAATTCATAAAGGATCGGAATCATCAATTTCAAATTGTCAATATCGGAATGGGTACGTACCTAAGACTTTCATCTAATAATTATATAAGACGCACACGCATGCATTGTCACATATACTCACTGAACTTTTATCTTGGTGTTATTTTCCTCAGGATCAACTTGTTCGCAAGCTCCTCGATGGACAATATTGAAACGTAAGTATCGATTTGTTGTGTAAGTTTTTCTGAAGTCAACTTTCTTGTGATGTAGACACAAATCCAATTTTGTTGATGTTATAATATTAATGCTAACTTGTTGATCTGGATCTTCATTGTCTTACGCACGTACCAGTAGCAATATTGTTTCATGTTTGAGGAGCTCGCCACGTTGTCCCAAACGTAAGTTGAAATGTCATATAGATTAATCTATATTGTTAAATCCTCGTGGTTACATTTGGGTCAGTAGTGTATGTTGAACAGAATGTGAGAGAGTGAATAATATTTTCTATATATGGAATGGTAACTACAGAGTCTATATATATAGACCTTTACAAAGAATAAGAATCAATTGTGTGGCTAACAATTTACAGCAGAGAGTAACAAACTACAGCAGAGAATAACTATAGTACATTCTAGAAGAAGAGCAAATAAATCTAGTGTTATGAGGCATCGTGCATCTATTGTGAAGTTGATCTAAGATCCATGATTTGATCACTAAGTGTAATACGCCCCTGCGAGTCCAAGGGGGTGTCAACCACATTGAGAGTCGTTTTGAAATGTAGAAATCTGTTAGCAACCAAGGGCTTTGTGAGAACGTCTGCAATTTGATCTTTTGAACTGATGAATGACACTCGAAGTTGTTTGGCAGCAACATGGTCTCAAACAAAGTGATAATCGATGTCCATGTGTTTGGTTTTTGAATGATAGACCGGATTAACTAAAAGGTATGTTGCCCCAAGGTTATCACACCAGAGAATTGGAGATTGAGTAAGTGAAAGACCAAGCTCTTGGATAAGTTTTTGTATCCAAATAATTTCAGCAGCAACTGCTTTGTATTCCGCTTCGGTTGATGATCTAGCCACAGTCTTTTGCTTCTTTGAACTCCATGAAAGTAAGTGCTTGCCAAGATATATGTAGTAGCCTCCTATTGATCTACGATCATCTAGACATCCACCCCAATCAGCATCAGAGTATGCCTGAAGGGTGAAGATGCACTGAGGTTGAAAGAGCAGCCCGTGGTTTATAGTAGCTTTAAGATATCGAAGAATTCTCTTGACCGCACTCTAGTGTGTGGCTTTTGGAGCATTAAGAAACTGATATACCTTGTTGACAGAGAAGGATATGTCAGGTCAAGTTAGTGACAAGTATTGTAAACCACCAACCAAGCTTCGGTATAACGTGATATCTGCAAAATCAGGAGCATCAAACTTTGATAATTTCAGAGAGGCAGCCATGGGTGACGACATTGGCTTGGCATGAAGCATGTTGCTTCGAGTGAGAAGGCTCTTAATGTACTTGCGTTGTGTAAGTAAAAGTCCTTGCTCAGTGTAATCAACCTCAAGTCCCAGAAAAAATGTTAACTTGCCAAGGTCCTTTACTGGAAATGTAGTGTCGAGATCATGAATGAGAGTAGTTATGGCTGATGGATAAGAGGCAATGATAACTATATCATCAACGTAGACCAATAGAAAGATGATAGTATGATCATGATGAGATATAAACAATGATGGATCGGCGTTAGATGCAGTGAAACCATAATTAAGAAGCCAAGAGCTAAGTTCAGCAAACTAGGATCGTGGGGCTTGTTTAAGGCCGTATAGAGCCTTATGGAGCTTGCAGACATAGTTTGGATGAATGGGATCAATGAAGCCTTGAGGTTGTTGCATATAGACTTCATCAGTGAGTGTGCCATGCAAAAATGCATTTTGGATGTCCAAGTGGCGCAATGACCATTTTCTTGTAACAGCAATGGACAAGATAAGATGTATGGTGGTTGGTTTGACCACAGGACTGAACCTCTCATGGTAGTCGATTCCAAGTTGCTGGTGGAATCCTTTTGCAACTAACCTCACCTTTCGCCTCTCAAACGAGCCATCAGTGTTAGTTTTAGTCCTGTAAACCCATCTGCAACCAAGTACATTAGAAACATTTACAGGAGGTATAAGACTCCATGTGTTGTTCTTTAGAAGAGCAGTGTACTCTTGAGCCATAGCTTCACGCCATTTTGAGAATTTAGAGGTTGTAGAGTAACTTGAAGGATCATCAGGCACAGTAGAAACAGTGCTAAAACAATGTCGAGAAGGATACAGAATGGTGCCATCAATGGCAATACGTGGGCGAAGAGAATTGGTGGTAGAGCGAGTGATGATAGGTGAGCGTGGAGGGGCAGGAAGAGTAGTCGAAACTGGAGCTTGAGATAATAAGGATGAGTCTGGGTTAGAGGAAATAGGGATGTCGAAGGTTGAAGATGAAGTTGTTTGCGGACTGGGAAGATTGGAAGTGTTGCTAGGCTGTGATGGGCCAGAGCCAGGTAAGAAAGGTGATGAGGGTTCAGCTGGAAGTGAAGTAGGGGTTGAGGAACCAGGATATGGGTCGAGAATAGAGTTTTGGAAAATGGGAAAGGAAATGTGTGTTGAAGAAATTGGTGGAGTAGTGGGCCGTGTGATGTGTTTGTAAGGGAAGGATGTCTCATTGAAGTGGACGTCACGGGAAATATAAAGACGATTTGTAATGAGATCAAGGCACTTGTAGCCTTTATGAGTATTGCTATATCCTAAGAATAAGCAGGAAGTTGATCTGAAATTTAGTTTATTTGATGAATATGGACGTAGATTAGGCCAACATTCACAACCAAATACCTTTAAAAAAGTGTAGTCGGGTTCGTTTTTATGGACCATGAAATAAGGAGATTGATTATTAATGGTGGGAGAAGGCAGAAAATTAATTAGATAGACTGTTGTTTCAAAGGCTTCGGCCCAGAATGTAAATGGTAAAGAGGCTTCAGCCAAGAGAGCAAGCCCGGTTTCTACTATGTGCCGATGTTTTCGTTCAACAAGCCCATTTTATTGATGGGTGTGTGGGCAAGAAAAACGATGCTTAATTCCAAGTTTTTGGCATATGGAGGTGATGGGTTTAAATTCACCACCTCCATCAGTTTGCAATGTGATTAACTTGGTTTTAAACATGCGTTCAACAAGAGGTAAGAAGGTAGTGAAAATGGTAATAGCATCATATTTGAGTTTGAGAGGAAAAATCCATGTAAATCTTGTAAAATGATCAACAAATGACATATAATATTTAAAGCCCATACGAGAAACATAAGGAGCAGGGTCCCATAAGTCTGAGTAAACTAAGTCTAAAGGCCCATTAGAGAAAGACTGGCTAGAATTAAAAGGAAGTTGACAAGCTTTTGCAAGGGGACATTCAGGACATTGAAAATTAGCATCAGTGGGAAAAACTGGCAAACACCGTGTGCGCAGAATTCTGGAGACTTGATCTAAAGAGGGATGACCCATCCTTCGATGCCATTGGGCAACAGAAGCACGTTCACCAATATGAACCGAAGGGGAGGAGTGAGATTCAAAGAAACAGTGATTATCTACGCAGAATTTAAGGACAGAGACAAGGTTTTTAGTAATGAGCGGAACATGTAATAAGTTTCTGCGAAGGAAAGCAGAAGAATCACCGTAAGCACTAATAGGAAGCCCATTACCGTCACCAACTCGAATAGTTTCATCACCATTGTACTGTTCTGAGGATAAGTTCAAGTTACTCAAGTCATTGGTAACATGATGGGTGGCTCCTGAATCAGGGTACTGGGAATTGTCTGACGGACTATGCTGAGCTGTGAAGTTGGCTGTGTAGTTGGCAGAGAAATTCGATGGAGCTTTATATTGGAAAGCATTGTTGAATCGATTCTGCATTGAAGAGCAATATGTCAAACTCTATTGCATACTTGACAGGTAGGGGGTGGTGAGTTGTGCGGAGAAGTGGTGTTGTTGAAAGACGAACGGCCATGACCATTGCTGTAATGACGTCCCCTGCCACGACCATTACGACCACCACATGAAGACCCACGACCGCTTTGGTCACATGATGTAGTAGAGCTGTAATTAGCAGAAAATTCTCCAAAAGAAAGAACAGATTTAACATTGTGAGAAATACGGGTCTCATGAATGAGTAGCATTTGATATAACTCATGAGAAGTAAGAGGATCTGTTCTCGTAGTAATTGAGATGACAAAAGTCTCATAGGAAGGACCTAACCCATTCAAAAGATAGGTCACAAGGTCTTTGTCAATTACGGGGCTTCCAGTAGCAGCCAAAGAATCAGCAAGCATACGTACCTTGCCAAAATATTCAGAGATGGTTTGTTCTCCTTGTGAAAGATTTGTGAGCTGAAAACACACCTGAAACTCCTTAGCTTGAGAGTGAGAAGAGAACATTGAGGCAAGCTTATTCCAGAGATCAAATGCTGTAGTAGATGAGAGAACATGACTGAGAATGGACTCAGATAGAGAGGAAAGAAAAATGCTAAGGACTAATTGATCTGTGCGTCGCCATGAGAGATATGCAGGATTAGTTTTAGGTGCAGAATCAGTTTCAATGAGAAACTTAAGAGGGGAGGGAGAGGTGCCATCGACATATGAATATAAGTCTTGGCCTCTTAGGTAGGCAAGGGTTTGAACCTTCCATAAAAGGTAATTTTCTATGGTTAATTTGGTAGTAATAAGATGAGAGACGGAAGATGGAGGAGGGTGGGGTGAAGAAGACGAGGCCATGGATTAAAGTGGACAGTTTGTCAAATGGCTCTAGATACCATGTTGAACAGAACGTGAGAGAGTGAATAATATTTTCTATATATGGAATGGTAACTACAGAGTCTATATATATAGACCTTTACAAAGAATAAGAATCAATTGTGTGGCTAACAATTTACAGCAGAGAGTAACAAACTACAGCAGAGAATAACTATAGTACATTCTAGAAGAAGAGCAAATAAATCTAGTGTTATGAGGCATCGTGCATCTGCTGTGAAGTTGATCTAAGATCCATGATTTGATCACTAAGTGTAATAGTGTACGTACCATCCAAATTTATAGCCAAAATAGTATAATTTCTTATCAGCAATATGACATTTTGCTTAGCAAAACTTCTTACAGTTAGTAAATATATAGATTTTTAAAAACAAACAAAAAAATTGACTGAAAAAAAGGGTGAAAAACCATAGGTTGAAAACTCGTCTAAAATTGTAGAGGTTTTCTTCCTTTTTCCCCATTTTTTTATAATGAAATTAGGCCTGTTTTGTCTACCAGATGAACACGTGTGGCTAAAATGTTGCTTTTTGTCTCAGGTGCCCAGTACAAGCTTCATATAAATTGCGGCGGAGGAAAAGTTACTGTTAATGAAAGTACTGTATTTGATGCAGATGATACAAATCCAGGGGGAGATTCAAATTTCTTCCTCGCACAAGATCAGTACTGGTCGTCTAGCAGCACTGGGCAATTCTTAGACGATAAACGCCCCAAAAAAGATTTCATTTTGTCAAATTTATCCAGACTCTCTACGAACACGACCAATCCCGAACTGTACATGACATCGCGCTTTTCTCCTCTCTCTCTTACTTATTATATCTTTTGTTTGGTAAGTGGTAATTACACAATAACGCTCCATTTTGCGGAGATAGTATTCACTGATGATGAAAAGTATAGCAGCTTGGGAAGACGTATATTTGATGTTTACATTCAGGTTAATTGTTATTACCACATGATACTTCCATGCATCTTCTTCCTTAACCAATTTCCTGTGTTAACATTGGTGCTAGCATGAAACAATATTTGTTAATGCATGAACCTGTAATTAATGGATTCGAATATTATATATATTGTAGGGAGAGCGAGTGCTGATGGATTTCGATATTGTAAAAGCGGCAGGTGGGGTTCGTAAGCCATATATACAAAGTTTTAATGCTGACGTGAATAGTACCCTAGAGATCCGTTTCTACTGGGCTGGGAAGGGGACAACTGATATCCCATCCAAAGGAGACTATGGTCCTCTTATTTCAGCCATTTCTGTGGACTCTGGTAGAAAAGGTTTTCTGTCTAATATTGAGCTCTTGCATTCACTTCTAATGGCCTGGTTTGCTCACGTATCTAAGCTTTTGATTTTACTTTTCTTCAATTCTATGGATAATTTAAGGCAGGATGATGACGCACATACTTCTTGGAACATGCCAAACTCATTAAATTCCATCAATTCGTCTTTTTATGGTGTTCATTTCAATATTTTCCTTTGTTTGAAAAAAAAAAAATCATGCAAATTATTAAAATTCCAATTAATTGTGATGATTTTTAACTTTTGAAACTGTCGGACGTCATACATAGTTCTTAGTTGGCTAGTTGATGATTTCTCCAAGCTATCAATTGCCTTGACAATATTGATTTTAAACTATAACTCGTAAATCTATATATTTTCAATGCGGACTGTTAGAATATTATGCTAGAATATTACCAGCTATATACTTAGAATATATTCATAATATTATAATATGTATGGTAATATGACTTATTCTTTACCATATTTAGTTTATTGTATAAACCAATTAGTATCATTGAGTTATTGTATTTTCATCATTTCTCTAGCTCCATTCACCTATAAATAGGGACATATATATATATATATATATATATATATATATTCAACACTTCATTCTAGCAAAGATGTAGCCCTCAAGATCTCTCTCATTCTCTCTCTTCCCATCTCCATTCTCTTTTCTATATTTTATTTTATTTTTATTTTTATTTTCTGCAGATGAACTCCCTTCAATTAGCATACCTACGGGGGCAGTGGTTGGAATTATTGTTGCCGGAGTTTTTGTTATAATATTATTTATTGTGGCTATACTATGGTGGAAAGGCTATCTAGGAGAAAGATCAAGTGCTACTGAACATGGTAGTTTCAAGGCAATTAATATTGTTATTATCAAGCAGTTTTCCTTCTCCACAATCAATATATAGAATAAGTTTGATTAAAATATTTTTCATCTTTACCATAAGGAATGTTAATAATTTTTCAAATTTCCTAGAGGCACTAATTAATTGTCTATCTAACTTGCACCTTCCTCAGATTTAAGAGGCCTAGACCTGAAAACTGGAACATTCACCTTAAGGCAAATCAAAACAGCCACAAACAACTTTGATGCAGTGAATAAAATTGGGGAAGGTGGTTTTGGTTCTGTTTATAAGGTAAGTCGGAGAAAATAATTTCTTTTGATTGATGCGAATAGAACTCTTCTTAATTGTAGCTCTTTTTTTTTTTTCAAGTGTCATTGTTTAAGCATGAAAAGAAGTTCATGTTTTCTGTATGCGTGTAGGGCCTTCTGTCTGATGGCACCATGATGGCAATCAAACAACTTTCTTCCAAATCAAGGCAAGGAAATCGTGAGTTTTTGAATGAGATCGGGATGATTTCTACTTTGCAACACCCTCATCTTGTAAAGCTCTATGGATGCTGTGTTGAAGGAAATCAATTGTTGGTCGTATACGAGTACATGGAAAATAATAGCCTTGCTCGTGCTTTGTTTGGTAAAATTTTATCTTCATGCATGTAATTGCTTTGTTTACTTGCATGCGTATTTACATGCAACCAATGATAACGTACATGCATGTATCATGTATGCATAATGGTAATCCTAATTAAATGCTTTCTATTAACTTGATTGATTGAAGGTGCAGAAGAATATCAATTACAATTGGATTGGCCAACAAGACACAAGATTTGTGTTGGTATAGCAAGAGGTTTGGCCTTTCTCCATGAAGAATCAAGAATGAAGATTGTTCATAGAGACATCAAGGCTACTAATGTCTTGCTTGATAAAAATCTCAACCCTAAGATATCTGACTTTGGTTTGGCCAAGCTTGATGATGAAGATAATACCCACATCAGCACCCGAATTGCTGGAACTTAGTGAGTTGTATTTTATAATGCACCTAAAACCTTTGTTTTGACGGGAAAAAAACAATTAGAGATGATTAATGCCTTTGATTATATAGCAATGTTACAAGTAATTCTTGATGCTGAGAATGCCGCATGTTGATATGTGATTTTGCAGTGGTTATATGGCACCTGAGTATGCATTGCATGGTTATTTAACTGACAAAGCAGATGTTTATAGTTTTGGAATTGTTGCCTTGGAAATTGTCAGTGGGAAGAGCAACACGAGTCACCAACCTAAGGGGGAATCTCTACATCTACTTGATTGGGTGATTTGAATCTCTCTTTTGTCTTGCATTTCTCGATTCTCTTGTTTAATTTTATTTTCTTGTGTTTGCTAATATTAAAAATGTGGGCTAGCTAGGAAAATATTTCACGACAAATATAAAATACCCAATTGCCATACTTGCAGAGCAAGAATGAAAAATCAACTTCGAATTCTATTATCTGTTTCCACTTTCTTTTTTTTTTTTCTAAGAGTCTACAAATTATTCATTACCAGTATCATGTTGTTACTGATTTCTCAAGTCAAAAGGAGCCATTTTTCCTTTATAATTGGTAGCTTATTCTTTGATCTGTTTATGCAGGCACTTGTTTTGAAAGAGAAGGGAAATTTGTTGGATTTGGCTGATCCAAGATTAGGTTCAAACTACATGAAGGAAGACGTTATGCGCATGATTAATGTGGCTCTCCTATGCGTTAATGTTTCTGCACCAGTTAGGCCTACCATGTCCTCAGTGGTGAGCATGCTTGAGGGCAATGCTGTTATTCCTGAGTTGGGTCCAAATTTAAGTATCGTTGATGATGAAATAAAAGTGAAGGCACTGTGGGATCATTTTCAAGATAAGAAAGAATCGAGTATGGGAAATAGCCAGACCCGAGGTTTATTAACGGATGACCAATTCACCGGTACTACTTCATCTACATCTGCCGTTGATCTATATCCAATCAATATGGATTCTAGTTACGGGGAGAAAAGAGTTTAGATAAATGAGCAATAGTGCTACTCTTTATTCTTAATTAGAGTGTGTCTTTAATCGCACTAATTGTTTCGACATATTTTAAGTACGTACTTGTTGCATGTATAGGTTAAGTACTTAATAAAAAAATTCCTTGAAATATGAAAGATTATCTAGTCCTGTAATAAAAAGAAAAGTCACATTATTTAATAAGTTTTCTTGGATTCTAACGTTGTGGAAAAAAAAGTAACGATTGCAGCTACAAGTTTTTCTGTAGCGTAATAAATGTGATGAGTTCCTAGCATGGGCATCTGAAAAACCATAAACTTTTATATGTGCTACTGGTCTGGGGTTATATATATTTGAATTGTTACATATATAATCTTAATTATGTTTTACAATTTACATTTCCTGATCTTCATGTTTAATTTTGATTAGATTTTGTATATCCTGTTGGTCCATAAAATCGAAAGATTTATAGCCATAACTTGCAATTTTTGACACATCCCCTTTTGATTTTTCCGGATTATAAGATAAAACAATTTTATATTTATGAATTTGAAAAATACATAATTTCTCATGAAACTATCATTTAATTTCTGAATCACTCCCCAAACTACAAAAAAAAAAAATATATAATTAATTTACCGCATGAAATCAATTTTTGACACATCCCCTGTAGCCTTTACATGCAATCAAGTCCCAACATGGACAAAGTACTACTACTGATCGTAACTATTTAAGAAAAGCTCCGAACCAGTGGGGTGACCTTCATCAATTTACATTAGCCAATAGAATTTCAACATATGTGAGTTTTATGGATTTTATTGTGTGCTCTACTTTATTGAATCAACTCTCTGTCTTTCTCCCCTCCCTTTTTTCCCATTCTTTTCTCTCTCCAGCGCGTACTCTCCCCTTTCTCCTCTCCCCTTTTTAACTTTCTCTCTTCTCTCCCTTCTCCTCTTTCTCCTCTCCATCTTGCTACGAACCCATCTCGGATCTGGAACCCATTGAATTTTTGCTATTGCCTGAAGTTTTTTTTGTTTATTCTGCATATTAAGTATTTAGGGCTCTATCGACAGCTCTTCCAGGCCTTCTCCAGATTTGGACCTTCTCTCTATATCGACCATAATTATTTTGGAGCAAAGCTGCAAAAACACTTCCCCAAGCACCTGCCCCAGCACCAACAATCCTCGGTGGATCACTATCCGCCTTGCCAAGAAGACTACGAAGCTCATCAAGCTTGTTTTCCAAACCATTAAACGTCTGTATAGCCCCGTTTGAGTATAAAGTATGACCTATTCCCTCAATGCTTCCCACCATTTTCTTCATAGGAAAATCAAGTTATCAACACCAGAAAAGAAGTCTCAAACTCGCTGACTATATCGACCAAATGCTCTTTTCCTTGATCTGAATGTCTAAAATTCTATTGATGTTCAAAATTTCTTGACTATACCAGAATCTTAAGGACAACTCATTTATATGGTTTTTGCTGAGACAACACCACATCATTCAAATTCCTGCTTGAAACGAGAAAAGCTATTTCCAAGTTGTTAGAAATCTGAGTAGGATGATGGGTGTGGAGGGGGGAGGAGGAGACAGACAGCGAGAGGGGAGAGGAAGACGGCAAGTGCGGGGTGGGGAGGAGAGAGAGAGGGGAAGAGATTGGATAAAAAAAAAGCGGTGCTACAGTCACCGCTTGTGGCTCCGAAGCCATCGCTTGACAAAAAAAATTTTTTGTTTTTTAATTTTTTTTTAAATTATTTTTTAATATTTTTAAATATTTTAAAAAAATATAAAAAATTTATAATAATATTAAACAATTTTTTCTTAATTATTAAAAAAAAAATTAAAAAAAATATTTTTTTTAACCAGCGGTTACCTAACGGGAGCCACTAGCGGTGGCTTTAGGATTTTCTAACAAAAAATAATATAACATGATCACTTACATGTGGTTTATTGTCTACTTTGCTGCAATCTATACATGGCAGCATCTTATTTGCGAGTGCAAAAGGGAGTTTGTCACCCGACCGCCTGGGAGTGTCTCTCTTACTATTTACCCCTAATCTGCACCAAATTATATGTACTTAGAAATATTTGGAAAAATAAATCCAAGTAGTTCCAACTGATCATTACCCCTAAATATATTATTATAAGTTCTACAAATTGATGTATAGTTTGATCAACTTCCGAAGTTCAAATCAAAATTAGGCGAGTCAAAGCTATATCAGTTACATTGGTGATGTGGCACCAATCACACTCCATCATGCATAATGGCCCAACAACAACATTGGAAACGGAAAAGAGATTATGAAGAGAAAATGTGTTTCTTTTGTCTCCGAGTAGATTACCAATTGTTTCCATACCTTCCAAGTCCTAATTAATCAACTATCGTCTCTCTCTTTAGATCTCTCTCAACACAAGCACATGCACATGCACCGCGTACGCCATGAAACATTGCATTGATAGCTTATGTTCTTTTGCTTCGGTAATGTTACTCGATTCAGGCATTCGCCAATGCAAGGCCAAGACGGACCAATTGAGTATGTATATAAATAGGTCATGATGATCATCATTTACAATCAGGCAGCTGTGATTGCTTTCGAGGAAATGGGTTTATGATGATTTCTATCCTTTTTACAAATCAATATCGACCTATCCCTTCGTTGTGAAAGAATTTGACTATCAAAAAAATGGGAGACCTGATGTTGATTATCTCAAATACGGATGGAAGCATACTACAAAATGGGCAGGATTAATTTAAAAAAAAAAAATGATCTAGCTACTACAATTATCAAGCATCGAGAATTCTCCCCGAACGTTATAAATTTTTTTTACATATTATTTTAAAATTTTTAAATATTAAAAAGATAAAATTTTAAAAAATAACTCCTTAACTATTAGGTAAAAAAAAAAAATTAGATATTTAGCATTCTTTTCATTTAAATACAACTAACTAGTTCCTTTTAGTACTTCTGTAAAAGGACAGTTCTATATCCACTGCTTCCAGTTCCGGAGCTATGTAATATTAAGCATAATTGATCAATTTTTTGTTATTTTTTTAAATATATTTTTTAACATTTTTAAATATTTTTTTAAAAAATAAAAAAATTAAAATATTATTAAAAATATTTTCTTAATTTCTAAGTAAAAAAAATTAAAAAATAACATAAAATTTTCCAACAATATCACCAAAAGAACAAGTGGTGAGAGTCTATTTTTTTTTTTGTAAAGGCAGAAACGACCTTTGCATTCTGCATGCATTGATTGATGATAAGACCTATCAGTACCTCTATTAGTGCCAGATGACATAGTTGACTCAATTTATTTCACAATCTGGTTTAAGTAACCAATGTTGACAATTGGTTGCGGTTTCCAAATTTTAGATATTAAATTCATAATTGTAATATATTAAGAAATAATATAATAATTAAGACTGTTCATCCAACCCGATCCGACTCGAAATATGTGCATTATGTTTGGCCAATACCTGATGACTGACCCAACCCAAATTTTGGCAAAGAATTCAGACCCCCTTTTTTTTTCCCCTTCAATACTTGCAAATATGTTAGGAAAACAATCAAATAGAGAACTTTCTAAGAATATATCACATGTCTACTTGTTTTAAAAGTAGATTATTTTCATGTTAGTAGAATTCGTCTATCTCCCTAAAAATAAGATGACCAATGTAAATTATAAAACATTCCTACCAAACAAGACTCTTTCAAGAGATTTCTCATTTCTTAATACTAATGAATAGATAAAAGGTTTTGCACAACTTCGCTTGCTTTGTACTTAATAGGATGATGTCAAATATGTAAATTAATTTGGTAAAGTTATTGATTGACTTCAATGACTTTGGCTACATTTTTTAGAAAAAGAAGAAATCTATTGGATATAATGATTGCAAATTGGTAGCAACTTTATTTTTTCCAATCATTCCTAGAGCCAAACAAGATTCCTTCAAAAAATTTTCCATTTCATAGTACTAATGAATGATAAAAAATTTTGCGCAACTTCTCTTATCTTGTACTTAATAGGAGGATGCCAAAATGTAAATTAATTTGGTAAAGCTGTTGATTGACTTCAATGACTTTGGCTACATTTCTAGAAGAAAAAGAAATCCATTAGATATAGTGATCGCAAATTAGTAGTAACTTGATTTTTTTCCAATCATTCCTAGAACCAATAATGTTGTATAAATATACTTTTAGTAATTACACTAAACCAAAAATTCATAGGTCCTATTTTAATTTTTAATTCTCTTATGCAAGATCCAATCATCATCAATAAAATGGGCTATTATGCACATATAATTTAGATTTTGAATTAATGTCCACATGTTAGTAATGATGCAAATCTTATAATCAGATGCCATGAACATGTTCTTCAACCCTTTTTTTTCTAACATGTACATCTTAATATAATCTCGCATAACAATAGTGCGAGAGGGAATAATAAATCTAAGCTCAACTACGGTCATAAAGTCTTTAAAATCCTGTTTTTCTATAAATCTAAACGGTAGCTCATCCACAATTATTATTTTTGCTACCATTGACTGTATATTCTATTCGTTATACTTGGCAAATCCAACATTAGGACTTCTAGTTGTACCATCCACCCCCATCTTCTTAGTCTCGGTCATTTTTTATTAGGGGTTATTCCTTCTAACTCTATTAATATTAAAGGTTTTACATCTCTCATTACGATATTTCAAAAATGAAATACCTTGTCTTTTAAGACGGCATAACAAAGTAAGCTCAAGACTAGTTGCCTACCATTAATGCAGCTTCATACAAAAGTAAGCGCAAGCTAGAACTAGAAGATCCTGAATGTGCATGGCCCACATGATAATTCAAAGGGGCCTGCATTAGTATATCATCATGTATGGCCTCCATGCAAAAGACTTTTCTAACCTGTCTCTCTCGATGCAAGTTGCTAGGAGCATAATGCCATTATGGGACGCAGACTTCATTTGCTTGTAACAATTAAGGAAAATGATTTGGGTCTCAAATTCGAGATTTAAAAAATGTCTCCAATTTTTATTTTTATTTTTAATTTTTTAGTAATCAAGTAAAAAAATTTTGTGATGTTGTGATTTAAAAAAATTAGAAAAAAAAATTACAAAAATATATATATATATTGGTTCGATAGGTAATCGTAGGGGTGCTACCCGCATATGTGGGGGCGGGGGCACCCCTTCCCCACATATGCGGGGGGTGGAAATTCCATCCCGCACCCCCGCCTTGGTGCCGGGGGGCGGGGCGGGGAGAAAATAATTTCTTTTGATTGATGCGAGTATAACTCTTATTAATAGTAGCTCTTTCTTTTTGAAGCGTCATTGTTTAAGCATGAAAAGAAATACCATGTTTTCCTTATGCGCGTAGGGCCTTTTGTATGATGGAAGTCAAACAACTTTCTTCCAGATCAAAGTAAGGAAATCGTAAGTTTTTGAATGAGATCGGCATGATTTCTACTTTGCAGCACCTTCATCTCGTAAAGCTCTATGGATGCTGTGTTGAAGGAAATCAACTGCTACTGGTATACGAGTATATGAAAAATAATAGCCTCGCTCGTGCTTTGTTTGGTAAAGTTTTAGCTTCATGCACGTAATTCCTTTGTTTACTTATATGCTTATTTACATGCAATCAATGATAACATGCATGTATCATGTATGCATAATGGTAATCCTAATTAAATGCTTTTTATTAACTTGATTGATTGAAGGGTCAGAGGAATATCGATTACAATTGGATTTGTTGTACAGATGACTAATACAAAATGGGGGATGAATTGAGTTGTATTTAAAAACATAACAATTATAAATCAAATATACAATATAAAATATAAACAAAATACGAAACAACAATAAATATAAAGAGTAAGGGTAAGAGAGAAGTAAACTTAGTAAGTTAACGAGGTTCGGCCTCACTGCCTACGTTCTCGCCTCAAGCTACTCCTTGAAGATTCTCGAATTCACTATTCAACCTCCTTCAGGTGGAGATAGAAACCTATTACACCTTTGAACAACACCGCTACAAAGGATCCATGTAGAACACCCTCTACACTTGCAATCACCTTACATATGATGATTCAACTATTCCCTGTGTAGAACACTTTCTACACGCACAAGAGTTATACACACCCTTTTACTGATACAAGAATTGATAGTGGGTAGGTTATCAGAAAACACTCCTCAATGAGTGAAATAAGAACAATACAGCACAAACTATATCTTTAAAAATGAACAAGAGTTCAGGCTCAATGCTTAGAGAAGAGAGAATGAAAGCTTTGAATGAATATTGTATGCTCTTGGTGTTGTGAATGTGAAGCTCTCAAATGATCTATTTATAGGCATATGAGACTTCATATTCAAATTTAAAAAGATTCACATGTCAAAGACAATATCATTCACTTTTCAAAAAATTCAAACCTAATCTTTTTACTTTTTGCATATGACAAAAGAAGTACACTTTACTTTTCAAAAAATTCAAACCTAATTTTTTACTTTTTGCATATGACAAAAGGAGCACACTTTACTTTTCAAAATTTTCAAACAAAGACATCTACATTTTGCATAAGTCAAGAAAAGCATCAATCACTTTTGAAAATATTCAAATAAAACATGCAAATGTGAAAGATGACAATCAATCATCTTAATATTTTCAAAATTCAAACCTTTAATCATATTATGCACATGTGAAAGATGACAATCAATTATCTTTCAAAATTTTCAAATTTAATTTTCAAAATATTCATGCACATGTGGGAAATGTATTTTAATGCTTTATGATAAAATATTAATTTTGAGCCTTAATCTTAATTTCGAATTTTTAAAAGATTTACAACATTATTCTATGACTTTAATGTAAATTTGTTCCCTTCTTGCTCATGCTTGGTTTCTTGATGTGCTTGACTCCATTGTGTAGATAACTTGAGCTTGAGACTCCTTTATTCTTTGAATTTATTTGTTATTATCAAAATCCATGTGTAGATATATAATTATACAAAACTTGAAACCTTGGGTACAATAATCTCCCCCTTTTTGATGATGACAAATACTTGAAAGAAGCTGAATCCTTAAGCTCCCCCTGAGAATGTGCGTTAGTTTTTCAAGCAAAAATATAAATATAATTCCAAACATATATAACAAGTTTAGCCATTTAAACAATGTTAATGTTCTAGTCTAAAACTTCTCCCCCTTTTGGCATCATTAAAAATGATCCACAGCAAGTAAATGCACTGAAGAAAAACGGTGTGCCAGTAGACACTGTATATGGTTGAAAAAAAAAAAAGACGAGCCGTCCGTAACCCGACAAGTGCTACAAAGGCTTGAGGCCTAACTCTATGAATTTAGTGCGGCTAGAGATTTAAACAATCGTCTGATGTTGTTGACAAACGCGATTGAAGGCTCTGAGTTTCTATATAAAAAAAATGATCATTTTCACCCATCGGATACAAAAAAATCACATTGCTCCTTGACCTGAGTTCTGTTTTTCATAACGATAGAATGGTCGAGCAATTCTCTTCCATTAATGTTCCAGACTTGAATCAGGAACCCTTGACGCATCAACCATCAATCTTCTCTCCTGAGGCCGTCAATATCATAATAGGAGCAGAGAACCATTTTTCTAGTAGGGCTGATTCTGAGATTGTTGCAGAATCAAGAATACTCAGTAGTCAACATGCTGCCTCTGTTATGACCATGTCTCGGAGGTTAATGGCGAGGGTGAGTGAGATTGATCATCTTAACATCCAAATATCTGAGTTACGATAGAAGCTTGATAATAAGGATAGAGAGAATAAAAGGCTAAAGCAAGAAAACAAAGAGTTGAAAAAATTTACAGATTGGTATTCTCATAATCTGCAACCACGAATAGAGGAGCTGAAATGAGAAAGGGTTCAGATACAAGGTCAACATCGGCAGATAACAGCAGAGGTTCATCATTTACTAAAAAAATAGGGACAATTTACAGTTAATCTTGCTGGCTTAGTAAGAAAACTTTTGACAATGTGTGTCCAGCATATCTTGTATTTCTTTTGACTAAATAAGATTTGAAGAGACAATAGTTTGTCTTGTTCTTTATGTTATCTCTATAAAATCAGTCTTAAATTTCATCCAATTTGCATCAAATCTTATTCTCATCTCTATAACTCATCTGCATTCCTTCAATATTCTCGCTTTAAGTTTCCAATTCTTTTCTCAATGGCTCATTCTTCTAACATTCATCTATATCCATCCATGAGGTATTCAGCACCTCAACTTCCTGTCCTTTCTGCAGCTGCCGTTGGTGCCATGTTGTAGCAAGAAAATAATAGTTTGGCTAATAAGTCAGACTCCGATGCTATCTACGATTTGGTGAGTCTCGGGACTCGCTACTCATCCTCTATTGTTGCATTTTCTTAACGGGTACAAGCAAAAACCATGAAGTTGAAAAGCTTAAAGAACAAATTGTTGTACTTCAACAAATTGTTCAAGAGTCTCACACAAGGGAAGAAATCATTCGGCAGAAGAATAAACAGTTGAAATCTCTATTGAATTCTTCATTCCGCTTGCCAGTTCCCATGGATAGGGATGACATGATATTGTATGAAGAGAATGAGCGTCTTAAACATGAGACTAAGAACCTCAAGTTTATGTAAAAGTATTTAAAAAAAATATCTCTCTATTTTTATGAACTATGATCTATCTTTTAAGAGATATTTATAATATGTATCATACCTATTTCTCTTCTAATCATACATAATCTATTTTCTGGTAAAGGTTTTGTGAATATATTTGCTAACTGATCGTGTGTGTTTGTGAACTCTAATACTATATCGCCTTTTTGCACATGATCTTGAAGAAAATGATATCTTATTTCCATATGCTTAGTTCTAGAATGTTGTATTGGGTTCTTTGAAAGATTTATAGCACTTGTATTATCACATTTGATTGGAATATGATTATACATGAGTTTAAAATCTTCAAGTTGTTGTTTCATGTAAAGAACTTGAGCACAACAACGACCCGCAACAACAGATTCTGCCTCAGCAGTAGATAGTGCAACAGAATTTTATTTTTTACTAAACCAGGAAACTAGTGCATGACCTAAAAAATGACATGCTCCACTAGTGCTTTTTCGATCTATTTTACAACCAGCATAATTTGTATCTATGTAGCTGATTAGATTGAAAGATGTATGCTTAGGGTACCATAATCCTAGGTTAATTGTACCACTAAGATATCTAAGAATGCGCTTAACTGTAATTAAATGAGATTCTTTTGGAGATGATTGAAAGCGTGCACATAAGCACACATTGAACATAATATCTGGTCTACTGGCTGTCAAATATAATAAGCTACCAATCATACCTCGATATATCTTCGAGTCAACTGGTTTACCAGATTCATCTTTATCAAGTTTAGTGAATGAGCTCTTTGGTATTCCAGTTTCCTTAACACCTTCCATCCTAAACTTTTTCATCAATTCCTTAATATATTTTGATTGATTGATGAATGTCCCACTTTTTACTTGCTTAATTTGCAATCCGAGAAAGAATGTAAGCTCTCTCATCATGCTCATTTCAAATTCTTCCTGCATAATCTTAGCAAAAACTTGGCACATATTTTCATTAATAGTACCGAATATTATATCATCAACATAAATCTGAATCAAAAGAATATAATCATTTTCGTATTTAATGAAAAGAATTGTATCAATTTTTCCTCTTGAAAAGCCTTTTTCAATCAAGAAACCACTGAGTCTCTCGTACCAAGCTCTAGGAGCTTGTTTGAGTCCATAGAGTGCTTTTGTGAGTTTGAAAACATGATTTGGAGAAAAATGATTTTCAAAACCTGGAGGTTACTCAACATATACCTCTTCATTTATAAAACCGTTTAAGAAAGCACTTTTAACATCCATTTGAAAAAGTTTGAAATCTTTATAACAAGCATATGCAAGTAGCATTCGAATAGCTTCTAATCTTGCGACTGGTGCATATGTCTCATTACAATCGATTCCTTTTTCTTGATCGAAATCTTGGGCTACAAGTCGAGCCTTATTTCTAGTAATGACTCCGGACTCATCTTTCTTATTTCTAAAAACCCATTTTGTTCCAATATTAGTATGATTTTTGTGTTTAGGAACAAGTGTCCAAACATCATTTCTTTCAAATTGATTAAGCTCTTCTTGCATAGCTATAATCCAAGATTCATCAAGAAGTGCTTCATCAATATTTTTAGATTCAATCTGAGATATAAAAGCAGTATGATTGCAAATATTTCTAAGAGATGATCGAGTACTTACACCTTGAGAAGGTTCTCCCAGAATTTGTTCCACTGGATGATCTTTCACAAATTTTCACTGTTTGGTTGCATCTTGTATTAAATTTTGATGATCTTTCCTAATATCTCCAAGTTGGACTTCCTCTATTGTGTTCTCTTTGTTGAGATTGAGACTTTCCATATTATTTATACCTCCTGTTTCTTCATCAATGGATTTCTTGGAGAGTAGAGAATTAGATTCATCAAACACTACATGCATAGATTCTTGTACAGTCAAAGTCTTTTTATTGAATACTCTATAAGCTTTACTATTAGTAGAATATCTGAGAAAAATACCTTCATAAGATTTTGTATCAAATTTGCCTAAATTATCCCTATCATTCAAAATAAAACATTTACATATAAATACATGAAAGTAACCAATGTTTGACTTTTTCTCATTCCAAAGCTCATATGGGGTTTTATCTAATTTAGACCTTAGCATAACTCTATTTATAACATAACATGCAGTACTTACCGCTTCGGCCCAAAAATAATTAGGCAAGTTGTTTTCATTAAGCATTATTTTTGCCATCTCTTAAAGAGATCTATTTTTCCTCTCTACCACCCCATTTTGTTGAGGAGTTCGAGGAGCAGAAAAATTATGCACAAAACCATTTTCATCGCAAAATGTTTCAATATTTTTATTAACAAACTATTTTCCCCTATCATTTCGGATACTTGAATAGTATAGCCCTTTTCATTTTGAATTCTCTTGCATAACTTGGTAAATGCATTATGTGTCTCATCTTTATGAGAAAGAAAGATGACCCAAGTATATATAGAGAAATCATCAACAATAACAAATGCATAATATTTTCCTCCTAAACTTGCAACTATATTTGGTCCAAAAAGATCCATGTGTATCAGTTGCAGTGGTCTGGTAGTAGAAATATGTTTCTTGGTTTTAAAAGAAGTTTTTGTTTGTTTACCAAATTGACATGCATCACAAATTTTGTCTTTAAGAAAATTTGCCTTTGGTAAACCTCTCACAAGATCATTTTTTGAAAGTTTGGAAATAAGTTCCATGTTGGCATGACCTAGTCTTCTATGTCATAGCCAACTAGTTTCATTTTGAACTAAAAAACAAATAGCATCTTGTGAGGTAATTTCTTCAAAATCGATTGTATAAACATTGTGGCTTCTAAAAGCAGTAAAACAAATATTGTAATCATGATCATACAAAATAATGCACTTATCCATTTTGAAAGTAACTATAAATCATTTATCACATAATTGACTTATACTCAAAAGATTATGTTTTAGACCTTCAACAAGTAGAATATCTACAATTATGAGAGAAAATTTATTACCAATTTTACTTATTCCCACTATCTTCCCTTTCGAGTTGTCTCCAAATGTCACGTGTCCTTCTTCTTTACATCTACGATCAAAGAACTTAGTCTTGTCTCTTGTCATGTGTCTTGAACATCCATTATCTAAAAACCATTTGTTTTTGCTTGTGGAGGACTTCATGCATACCTATAAAAACAATTAAAATGATTTTTCTTGGTACCCAAGTTCTTTGGGTCCTTTATTTATTAGTATTAGAAGAAACAAAATTTTTAGGTACCCGTATAGCCCTAATTGTCATTGTATGCTTTCTTCTAATAGGACAAGCATGATAATTATGACCATTTCTATTACAAAAATTACAAATAACATGTGGCATATATGAAGAACTTGAGTGATTATAATAATATCCTTTTTTGACAAAATTATTATGAAAAAAATTTTGAATATTGGACTTTGATGTAGAAGGATTATCAAAGAAGTTTTTATAAGGTTTATATTTTTGTTTTGGCATATATCCCAAGTCTGCCTTATCAAAAACACATCTTTGACTACCAAGAAGTTTTTCAAAATTTCTTTTTCCATTTGTAAAGTTTTCAACAATATTTTCTAAATAAGTTTTCTTCTTCTTTAACTCAAGATTTTCATCTTTCAAAACAATACTTTCTTTTCTTAAAATATCAATTTCGTTTGTTAAAGAATACTTTTTCTTTTTCAAAGCAGTATACTTAATACCCAATTTTTCAAATTCCTCATATACATTTTCTAAAATATTTTACAATTCTTCATATGAAAGATATTCAATATTATCAACATTTGTTTCCTCAATGTCATCTTTAGCTATAAGACAAAGACTTGCTGATTCTGCATTGCTTGCTTCACTATCTGAGTTACTTGAATCATCATCTCATGTAGCTTTCATTGCTTTCTTGCATTTGTTTCGATCTTTCTTTAGCAGAGGACAATCTAGCTTAATATGACCAGGCTTATTGCATTTATAACAAATTAAAGTGTCATTTTTATCTGAATCTTTCTTGGAAAACTTTTTGAAGGATTTCCTCGGAGAATTGTTATTTTTCTTTAAGAACCTCTGAATTTTTCTTGTTATCATCGCAACTTCTTCATCTTTGTCATTATTTTCCTCATCTTCATCACTTTCACTTTCATAAGGAATAGCTTTAAGTGCCAAGCTCTTCTTTGGCTTTCCTTCTTCTTATCCTTTTTTCAATGTGTACTCATGGGTAATAAGTGACCCGATGAGTTCATTCACTTCGAACTTCTTGAGGTCTCTAGTTTAAAAAATCGCTGTCACTTTTGATTCTCAACGTTTTGGTAGAGAGTTGAGAATTTTTCTTACTATCTCCACTTTGGAATAAATTTTGCCAAGAGCTGTCAAGCTGTTTATGATGTTAGTAAAATGAGTGTACATACTAGAAATAGATTCATCATCATTCATCTTAAACATTTCATATTCATGAGTAAGAATATAAATTTTTGATTTGTTGACTTGAGAAGTTCCTTCATAAGTAACTTCCAAGTTGTCCAAAATTTCCTTTTCCGTAGCGCAATTCATTATTCTATTAAACTCATTACCATTGAGAGCATTATATAATAAATTCAAAACAGTTAAATTCAAAGTATAAAGTCTATCGTCTTCAAGATTAAACTCTTCTTCTTATTTTTTGACCTTTACTCCATCAACCACTTTTGTTGGAATATAAGATCCATTTACAATACATTTCCAGATTTCTCGACCTTGAGCCTGAAGGAATATTCTCATTCTAACTTTCCAGAATGAGTAATTGTCTCCACAAAAGAGTGGAGGCCGATTGCTAGATTGACTTTCACCAAATGAAGCTGCAATGTTAGCCATAAGATCTTAACTCAAAAGATAGTTAATCTTATAACAGAACTCTAGCTCTGATACCAATTGTTACTGATCATAGGCCGCACTTATGTCACCTAACAATTGTACCTACCAGACTAGCCGGCCACTGTCTCTACCAGTGCACCGTCACCCATGGTCGGAGAGTCTTGCTTCGGTGACACAGTCACAAGCGAGGGTTCTCATGAGTGATCTGCCTGTATGAATAGTACAGGTCAACTAGCTCTGATACCAATTGTTACCCAGATGACTAACACAAGAGGGGGGGTGAATTGAGTTGTATTTAAAAAAATAACAATTATAAATCAAATATACAATATAAAATATAAACAAAATATGAAACAATAATAAATATAAAGAGTAAGGGTAAGAGAGAAACAAACTCATTAAGTTAACGAGATTCGGCCCCACTACCTACGTCCTCGCCTCAAGCTACCCCTTAAGGATCCTTGAATTCACAATTCAACCTCCTTCAGGTGGAGATAGAAACCTATTACACCTTTGAACAACACCGCTGCAAAGGATCCGTGTAAAACACCCTCTACACTTGCAATCACCTTACACGTTGTAATTCAACTATTCCCTGTATAGAACACTTTCTACACGTACAAGGGTTATACACACCCTTTTACTGATGCAAGAATTGATAGTGGGTGGGTTATCAGAAAATACTCCTCAATGAAT
The DNA here is from genome assembly GCA_011037825.1 of Carya cathayensis. Taxonomy (NCBI): domain Eukaryota; kingdom Viridiplantae; phylum Streptophyta; class Magnoliopsida; order Fagales; family Juglandaceae; genus Carya; species Carya cathayensis. The sequence goes on from QGSO01000170.1 coordinate 2,333,302, forward strand.
GAAATAAAAACAATACAGCACAAACTATATCTCTCAAAATGAATAAGGGTTAAGGCTCAATGCTTAGAGAAGAGAGAATGAAAACGCTTTGAATGAATATTGTATGCTCTTGGTGTTATGAATGTGAAACTCTCAAATGATCTATTTATAGGCATAAGAGACTTCATATTCAAATTTAAAAAGATTCACATGTCAAAGACAACATCATTCACTTTTCAAAAAATCCAAACCTAATCTTTTTACTTTTTGCATATGACAAAAGGAGTATACTTTACTTTTCAAAAAATTCAAACCTAATTTTTTACTTTTTGCATATGATAAAAGGAGCACACTTTACTTTTCAAAATTTTCAAACAAAGACATCTACCTTTTGTATAAGTCAAGAAAAGTATCAATCACTTTTGAAAATATTCAAATAAAACATGCAAATCTGAAAGATGACAATCAATCATCTTAATATTTTCAAAGTTCAAACCTTTAATCATGTCATGCACATGTGAAAGATGACAATCAATCATCTTTCAAAATTTTCAAATTTAATTTTCAAAATATTCATGCACATGTGGAAAATGTATTTTAACGCTTTATGATAAAATATTAATTTTGAGCCTTAATCCTAATTTCAAATTTTTAAAAGATTTACAACATTATTCTATGACTTTAATGTGAATATGTTTCCTTCTTGCTCATGCTTGGTTTCTTGATGTGCTTGACTCCATTGTGTAGATAACTTAAGCTTGAGACTCATTTATTCTTTGAATTCATTTGTTATCATTAAAATCCATGTGTTGATATATAATTACACAAAACTTGAAACCTTGGGTTAAACAGGATTGGCCAACAAGACATAGGATTTGTGTTGGTATAGCAAGAGGTTTGGCCTATCTCCATGAAGAATCAAGGTTGAAAATTGTCCATAGAGACATCAAGGCTACTAATGTCTTGCTTGATAAAAATCTCAACCCTAAGATATCCAATTTTGGTTTGGCCAAGCTTGATGATGAGGATAATACCCACATCAGCACCCGAATTGCTGGAACTTTGTGAGTTGTATTTTATAATGCACCTAAGACCTGTATTTTAAAGAAAATAATAATAATTAGAAATGATTGCCTTTGATTATATAGCAATGTTAGAAATTTCCAATGCTGAAAATGCCACATGTTGATCTGTGATTTTTTCAGTGGTTATATGGCACCTCAGTATGCGCTGCGAGGTCATTTAACTGACAAAACAGATGTTTATAGTTTTGGAATTGTTGCCTTGGAAATTGTTAGTGGGAAGAGCAACACGAGTCACCGGCCTAAGAAGGAATCTCTACATCTTCTTGATTGGGTAATTTGAATCACTTTTTGTCTTGCATTTCTTGCTTTTACACTCTTGTTTATTTTTATTTTCTTGTGTTTGCTAATATTAAAAATGTTAAAAAATGTGGACTAGCTAGGGAAATATGTCAAGACAAATATAAAATATCCAATTGCCACACTTGGAGAGCATGAATGAAGAATCAACTCCAACTTTTATTATTTGTTTCCCGAGTACTATTTTCTAGGAGTGCTATACAAAATAGCCATTTTTCCTCTATAATTGGTAGCTTATTATATGATTTTTTTATGCAGGCACTTGTTTTAAAAGAGAAAGGAAATCTACTGGATTTGGTTGATTCAAGATTAGGCTCAAAGTACAGGAAAGAAGAGGTTATACGTGTGATTAATGTGGCTCTCCTATGCTCTAATGTTTTTGCAGCAGTTAGGCCTACCATGTCCTCAGTGGTGAGCATGCTTGAGGGCGGTGCTATTATTCCTAAGTTGGGTCCAAATTTAAGTATCACAGATGATGAAAGGAAAGTAAAGGCACTGTGGGATCATTTTCAAGATAAGAAAGAATGGAGTAGGGGAAATGGCCAGACCCAAAGTGTATTAAAGGATGACCCATTCACCGGTTCTTCTACATCCAATACTGATCTATATCCACTCAATATGGATTCTAGTTACTGAGAGAAAAGGGTTTAGATAAATTAGCAATAGTACTACTCTTCATTCTAGTTTGTTGATCGTCTTAAAATATGAAAGATAATCTAATGTACTTAAATGAAAAGCCACATTATTATTTAATAAGTTTTTAGGGACTAAAGTGGCTGCAAACTTTTTAACCAGCGTTTTTCTATCTTTAGAGAGAGAAGCTCTAACTTCTCTCTATAATCCAAAACTTTCCGTTCAGCTTCGCCGGAGAGGAAGGTGAGAGTCTCGGCTCCACCTTCCTCTCCATTTCGTTTTCCTCTTGTCCCTTTTCTGCTACCTATATGTAAATATGCTTCTATGGTAGTTTTTTCCCACCGGTTCGGTTTTTCTCAGATTTGCAGCTTTTTGGCCATGCATAGTAGACACGCGCCACACCACGACGTTCGTCTCCTGTCGATCTACGGGACCGAAGCGGAATCGCACCTTTTCTGCCAGCGAGTGACTCTCACGCGCGGCTTGTTTCCGCGTGTGGCCTTCACGCGCCGCCGCGCTCCGACACCTCCGATGGCCACACGCGCCGTCCCAGCAGATTCGCCAGCCTCCGATCCTTCAGATCAGCTCGACGCCTCTTCATTTCCATTGGCGCGTGGTCCTCACGCGCCACTCCAGAGGTGCGGTTTTAATTACCAGTCACTGCATATCTGCCCATCCGATGCCAGTCTATTCGGTTTATTGCTTTTCCTAACTGATGATCTTGTTACTAAGGACCTCACCAACAACTATCTCAAGACTTTCAACCACAGTGCTTCCGCTTGCACTGCTTCTAGCAGTGGCTTACCTTCAAAACGTCTTTTAAGACATTACCCTCTTCGTAGGGTTTGGGTAGAGCCTAAGAAATTAGTCTCAGAACCCATTTCTTTTTCTTTTTTCCACCTCGCTTGTATTGTGGTTGTTTGTTTTGGGGTATTTGTTGGGAACCCCACCCTCTCTAACTTGTATCATTTTTTATTTTAATGAAAAGCTTGATTAGAAAAAAAAAAAAAAGTTTTTAGGGACTATGTCGTAGTGGAAGAAAATGAACGATTGCACAAGTTTTTTGTGACGTAATAAATGTGAGTTAATTGCTAGCATAGGTATCTGAAAAACCTTGAACTTTTATATATATATATATATGTTACTGATGATCTGGGATTATATTTGAATTCACGTGACATAATCTTTATGTTTTACAATTTAAATAATTTCCTAATTTTCGTGTTTTATTTCACCATTGATATTGCATCCTGATCAAATTTTGTATATCTTATTGGTCCGTAAAATCAAAAGATCATTTATAGGCGTACCTGGCAATCTTGACGCTTTGATCTCCTTTTTATTTGTACCGGATAAGATAAAAAAATATTAATTATGAATTTGTAAAATACATAAATTCTTCCTAAACTATCATTTAATTTCTGAATCACTCTTCAAACTATAAAAAAAATATATAATTAATCAACCGCATGAAATGTAGAGTGCATGCCAGCCGGCCAATCACACTCCATTCATGCATAATGTCCCAACAACAACATGCATTAGAAACGGAAAAGAGATTATTGAAGAGAAAATGTGTTTCTTCTACCTTCAAGTAGATTACCAATTAAATACACACATGATCATCATGTCACATATATTTTTCATATAAATATATATATATATATATATATATATATATTTCTGCATCATTCTTTCCACACCTTTGAAGTCCTAATTAACTATTCTAGATCTCTCTGATCTACATATCTCTCTCAAAGCAAGCACACCACGTACGCCATGAAACATTGGATTAAAAGCTTTTATTTTTTTGCTTTTGTCATGTTACTCGTTTCAGGTATACGCCAATGCAATTCCAAAACGGAGCAATTGAGTATGTTAATAGGTCATGATGCCGATTATCATTTACAAACGAGAAGTTGTGATTTATTCCAAGGAAGATAGGTTCATGATGATTCTTATCCTTTGTACAACTCAACATCCTACCCCTTCATTAAGAAAGAATTTGACTGCAAGAAAAATGGGCGACCTAATACTGCTTATCTCAAATTCATATGGTAGCCTTGCCGTTGTAAATTGCCAAGATCAGTCGGTGGTATCCACATATATATGCCATCATTAATAATATATGTACATAATTCCATCACAAACCTGCATCGATCTTGTGCCCATATATGATCTAGTGTCCTAACTGCAGGGTACATAACGTCCGTCTTAATTTAAATATATCATTTTTTGAATGTCCTCATGTACATATATATGCATGTAGATTCAACGGTCGGGATTTCTTGAGTAGGTTTAAGGGGAAGAGAATATTGTTCGTAGAGGACTCTCTAAGCTTCAATCAATGGAAGTCTCTCACATGCATGCATATTTTGGTGCCCCAAACAAACTACACTCTCGAGAGAAATGGTGCTCTCTCCACATTTACTTTGCCGGTGAGTACCTAGGTACTTTTGATGTCGCATGATCGAAGTTGCGTTGCACTTTAACTTTAATTTGATGGATTTTCTTCAACACGGTCGGTTGCATCGATCTACTTGTTATAAAGGGGAATTAATGCTCTACAATTGGGATTTTTTCAGTGCGAGCGACCATGTTAAACGTATTGGCCAAAAGTCCGTCACCTCAGTTAATTTTGTAAAATCACCACAAATAATTAAATCTACATTTTCGTATTAGTTTAATTTTTTGAGAGATGCAATGATGATTTCTCAATTAAATTTAAATAATTAAATCAACTGATCAGTCCATTGGATATGATATATGATTGATTATCATCTATGCATATTACATAGGAATTTTAATTCCTGGATGATGGTTGCAGGAATATCACATTTCTGTGGCCCTGTCTCGCAATGAATTTCTAGTTGATCTGGTAAAAGAAAAGATGGGCGCAGTCCTGAAGTTGGACTTCATTAACAATGGTAATGCATGGAGAGGATACGACATGCTTATTTTCAACACCTGGCACTGGTGCTCCATACTAGAAGAAAACAACCGTATGTACTTAATTAATAAAGAGAAATGATAGTTGTGATCGTAAGTATATAAATGCCTTGCAATTATTTTAAAAAAATAAATAAATTTAAGACTCACATAAAAATTCAATTTTTTTAATAATGAACTCTAATTTTTTAATCTTCAAACTGAATGCACAGTACTTATATATTCTATAACTATATACAGTAGTGCTAGGTACAACCGGGGTATATCCCTGGTGCGGCCTCGCAGCTGATGTGGCTTGCTGATAATATTATATTATATTATATTTATTAAAAAAAAACACAAAACAAAGGCAAAAAGCGGGGGAAGAGATTTATTTCGAAGAAATATTTCATGGGAGGAAGTCATCTGGGTTTTCATCGGTAGGGAGGAAGGAACTGAGTGGGCATTCATCTGGGTTTCGGCAGCTCCATTTCTAGGTGTTCAGCGACATTTTTCCTGGGGTTTTGCAGCATTTTTTTTGGGTCTCAGCAGCATTTTTCTGGGTCTTCATTGGCTAAATTGCTGTCTTCATCGACTGGTCTAGGTCTTGAGATTTACATCTCAATCGGCTGAACTGGGTAATATTTCTTCTTCTTTTGACTCCAATTTCTTCTGTGTCTTCATCGACTGGTCTGGGTCTTCTTTTGACTCCAGTTTCTGCTGTACTTGGGCCACCTTAGTCGACCAGCTATGGTATTGTCAGAGTTTACTACTTTTCAAAAAGAAGAAAAACTATATATGACAAATAAACAGACAAAAGCTTTACTTTACATGCGTTTCATCTTTGGTCTAACATGATTTTGGGACCACCTTTTGTCTTCATCCATTTGACTACCTTCCAAAAAAAATTATTTACTTTCCGCTTTCCACTTTGGCTTAGGATTGGGACCACAACAAAGAACTACTTTATACTTCTAACAATGTAGGGGTGACATGGGTAAAAGGACATCCCTTTTTATAGTTGAACCTGATTGGTGAACATCCTCAACTACCCTTTTAATGTAATGACGAACCAAAGTGCAGCACCTCAAGTGTATGTCCAGAAGTAGATTGTTATAAGCAAGTTTTTATTAATTGAAAATAAACAACATTTTCAAAGGATCCATACAATGGGATTGTTATTCACAAAAGATTATAAGGCAACATCACCGAAATTGTTAAGCTTCTTTCTGAAGACACCAATTAAAAGAATTTGTCTTTTTTGTTTTTTGTTTTTTTTATATAATACACACCGATTAAAAGATTGTAGTTCCAATCCCTGCATTACTCTGCACTTGGAAGACAGTTGCAGAGTTTCAGTCTCTTTTGGACAGGCAAGTTTGAAGTTTATTTGGGAACACTCCATGCTTCACAAACTATAAACAAATAAATGCAAGTTTATTTGAAAGCATCTTGAATTTCACAGAAATAAGGAAATAAAAGAGACATTTATTTGTCAATGTTTTCTTGAGTTATAAGTGCGCTATATCTTTTCAAAATAGTGCTCAATTTTGGCTTATCTACTATGTTTACTTATGTCTTATGTTTATTACCTTCAAAAAAATGAAAAAACTTTTAAATATTTAGTTGGGCATGCTAGGCGATATGGATTATTTAGTTGGGCATGTAGGGCAGTTTTATAATCCTTCTCAACATTATGATAATATAGGTAGTTTGTTAATAATATAGGGAGTTCTAATAGTTTCACTTTATTACACAATCTCATATCAGTAAAAAGTTATGATCATATAAATAATTTTATTTATAAGACATCATGATACGCTTTAGATTAGTATGTAATCTTTTTTGTACATAAGAGTGTGGAATCCATTAAAGATAAATTTTTACTCCTTCACCTTGCTTAGTCTCATAAAGTTTAGAAACTCTTATTTTGCCACCAGTTCTTTCTCTCTTTAATGGAGATTTGTAAAAAATATATTGACAATGCATTTGTCTCCTTCTCAGCATGGGCAACAAGAAAGAACAGCCAACTAGTCAAAACATCCCAAATTACATTACTGGTTACTATGGACCAGTGCCTGCGTGGTCACCATATCCGTTTGGCAACCAATATCCAATCAATATGCAGGTGTTGATGAAATGTTATGATTTTTTTTTTAATAATTTGGCTTCTTTGCATCTATAAAAAAACATCAATTTGGTCTTATTTTTCCAGGAGTTTAATTGTAAACTTTTTGTGTTTTTTACAGAATGCTGATTACCCATTTGAACATGGCAAGCCTTCGACTCCTATCAACAATTCAAGCTCCACTACAAGTAAAGTAGTTGGTTCAGAGGATAATAGATTTTATGGTGGGGAAACTGAAGTGCCATATGGATCCCCTAGAGTTGAAGCAAACATTTCTGAGATTAGACCAAATCCTACGGAAACCGATGATGGCAGTGTGGGGACATCTTTGAATGTCGAAGTGGATGATGATAATGATACGATTGAGGAGCCAAAGTCGGGTATGGAGTTTAATTCGATTGAAGATTTAATGAGTTATTATAAACAATATGGTAAGAAATGCGGATTTGGGGTGATGACAAAACGGACTGAGAAAGGAGAAGATGACTCTGTAAGATATGTCACCTTTGCTTGCTCTCAAGGTGGGAAGGCCAGGAATAGGACATTAAATGTTGCCAATCCACGTCCGACGGGAAAGATAGAATGTAAGGCAAAGATTAATACCTTAAGGCAAGATGGAGTGTTTCGATTGACAACAGTACATAATATTCATAACCACGGCCTTAGTCCAAAGAAATTTCGCTTCTTCCGATGTAATAGAAAAGTAGTGATGCCGTAAAAAGGGTGTTAGATACAAACGATTTGGCTGGGATCCGAACGAATAAGAGTTATGGATCTCTTGTTGTTGGAGCGGGTGGATTCGAGAACCTCCCTTTTTTGGAAAAAGATTGTCATAATTATCTTGACAAGGTAAAACATTTACGGCTTGGCGCAGGAGGTGCTGGAGCGCTTCAAGAGTACTTTTTACAGATGCAGTTCAAAAATCCTGGGTTTTTTTATATGATGGATATAGATGATGACGGGAGGTTAAAAAATGTCTTCTGGGCAGACCCCCGTAGTAGAGCAGCCTACCAATGTTTCGGTGATGTGGTGACATTCGACACCACATACCTAACGAATCGATATGGGATGCCCTTTGCACCATTTGTTGGTGTAAACTACCATGGGCAATCAATTTTGTTGGGAGCAGGCTTGATTTCCAGTGAGGATACGGAGACCTTTGTGTGGTTATTCGAGACATGGTTGCAATGTATGGATGGTATCGCTCCGACAGCTATTATCACTGATCAAAATAGAGCGATGAAAAATGCAATTGTAATTGTTTTCCCAAAAACCCGGCATAGATTTTGTCTTTGGCATATATTGAAAAAAGTCCCCGAGAAACTTGGCGCATATGGTTCCTACAAAAGTGGGATGAGAAATTCATTGATGAAATGTGTATATGACTCCCAAAGTGTTGATGAGTTTGAGAAATGTTGGGATCAATTGCTTACCACTTACAACTTGGGAGAGAATGCATGGTTGCAAAGCCTATACGTTGAGCGTAATTATTGGGTGCCGGCATTTTTAAAAGAGTGTTTTTGGGCTGGAATGAGTACAACGCAGCGAAGCGAGAGCATGAATGCATTTTTTGACGGTTACGTTCATTCTAGGACAAACTTGAAGGAGTTTATAGACCAATATGATAACGCGTTGAGAAAAAAGATTGAGAATGAAAATCTCGCGGACTTCCAATCATTTAATGTCACAATCCCTTGCATATCTAAATCCCCAATTGAGAAGAGGTTCCAAGAGTTATATAAGAATGCTAAATTCAAGGAAGTTCAGCAGCAAGTGAACGGCATCATTGACTTGAATCCTAAGTTACAGACAATTGATGGTGCGGTAAAGACATATTTGATAGAGGATGAAATTTGTGTGGAAGAGTTCACCAAGTTTGTGAGGTATTTTGTGGACTTTAGTGAGGAAAACGCAGTTGCAAGGTGCTCTTGTGGATTATTTGAGATGAGGGGATAATCTGTCGGCACATTTTGGCCGTATTCAGGTGTAATGATATTAAATTTCTGCCATAAAGGTACATTTTAGATTGATGGAGGAAGGATATTAGAAGGCGATACACATTAATCGACAGTAGCTACGATGCAGGAGAACAACGGGCAGATTCTAATAGATATTTAAGTCTTTTAAATATTTGTTATCAGATGATTACTAATGCAGCGGGTTCGAGAGAGCATACTGAGGACGCGAGAATTAAGTTATATGCAATGATTGAGTTGTATCGTGCCAATCAAGAACCCTCATCGATGACTCAAATTGGTTCCAATGTTGATAGTACAGCGAAGGACACTACGGTCAGTGCTCAGGGGGAAGTACGCAGTCCAAGTGTTGTTCGAGGCAAAGGCAGACCTCCATCTCTAAGGCAAGCATCCAGGATGGAGATAGACATGCAAAAAGCTAAAGCAAAGACGAAGAAAGCACCAACAAAGGGGAAGCGTAAAGAGGTGCACTTTGTTTTAATATCCTCTTTTTATTTAAATTTTATTAATGAAGAAGATTTAATGTAGATTTTTTTGTGCAATAATTATTAGCGGGATGGAGGAGATACCCTGGTCATGGATAAAGGAAATACACCTGTGACGGAAGTATGCAGAAATTTATTTGGCCCTTTTGACATGGATGTCTCCAATGTTGGCATCATGGAGGTATATTAAGGCGTTTAATTTTATTACTAAGTTACAAAGTTTGGTTGTATAACTTACCTTTAATTTTCAGCAGTCTATTCCTCAATCTAGCTGTGTGGCTATAGACATTACTGGAACCCAATCTCGAGAAATAGCTATTCAGAGTCAAGAAAGCGTAAGTGGAGTCAAACTTTTTTCCCGAGTTTAAAACGAATTAATATGTGGTATCAATTAATATTTTGGTTTATTATTTACAGATGCAAATTGGGCTGGATGGATCACAGTTTGTGCACTTTGGGTTGGATGGATCACAACCCTCGCAATGAATTATCACCCTCCTTGCTAATTTTGGTTGATTTAATTTATTTTTAGTGGATTGAATGTAGTCTTGACATTTAGTGGCTTGAATGTAAACTAGTAATTTTTTTGCATGGGTTGAAATTAACAAGAGCAGCATCAGGAACTCTTTGGGCAGAGGCACGAAAATTGGGTGCAGCTTCAAAATACATGCTTTTTCTTTGAGAACTCAGCATCAATTCCTGGATCAGAACATGTTAGGAAGTCTATGCGAGCCTCAGCTTCAAAAATTGGATCTGTTGTTTTTGGTTGGTTCTCAGGTTGTATTAAGACCTGGTTTCGGTTCATTTAGGTGTCCAAAAAGAGTATTTTCGTCTTGAGGAAAAAGAGCTTCCTAGAATATTTTGTAAGAGATGTGCCATCTAAGACCTTTGGTGTTCATTTGGAGACACATCTGCTTTGAATTTTGCAACAAATCTGCTGTGAATTTTATGTTCGGAAACATTAGCCAATTAATAGCTAGGTAGCATATTGTAAAAATGTGCCCGTCATTAAAAGTTTGAATAGTAGTACTTAGATGATCGTAAGTTTCATCTTTGTGCGACCTTACAAATGAATAATTACAAGCCCATGGAATAAAGAGATCTCACATCAATTGTTGCTCTTACAAACGTGAAGAAAAAAATCAGTAGCTTTTTATTTGCAAATGGATGGCCATGCCACCATGCATGCATATATTATGAGTTTACAAGAACCAAAATCAAACAGGAAAATAACTTTTCCTTCTAATTCAGACATCCAGGTACGGAATCTAAAAACACATTTCACAGGCTGCCAAAGTTTACGGGCTCCCTCAAGAACCTTTCCTGTAAGAAAAGGAAAGGGAAAAACAATAGAGAGGAAAAAGTGCTCTGTATTGTATATTGATCAATAATAAATTGATGAATGCTTTGTACAAGGCAACCATATATATACACATGGCTACATGGCCAGCTGCCTGCAGACAGCACACAAAAGTACCACCTATTCCACTACTAAAGGCAAAACAAAAGGTATTTGTACAATTCCAACAAATGGGACAAAAATAGAAAGTGGAAAGGCATGCAATGACTATTCTGGTGCGCCTCCATACAGATCATCCAGAGCAAACAAAAGACATGTAGAAGCAAAGGCATATTGTAGGTCTTCATGATGCTTTTGACAAGTAGTTGGGGGGTAGACGACTTGTAGCTTCTGTCTTGGCTTCAAGACTTGTAGTAGCAGCATGGCAGAGTGAGCAGAGTGCTGCAATATTTCCATCTGTGATCGAACCTTGGTCTTGATGGACATATCAAGATAGACATTTTGTCCGATCGAATTCAACCACCAGGGCACCAAGAATACTCGAATCAATCTGACATACATAAAAAAAAAAGAAAAGAAAAAAAAGAAAAGGAATTCCTTTTTGTTCAACATTAAATGAACTAGTGCAAGAAAAGAAAAGTCATGGATGATATGCCACATACCTTTTGCTCGAGATCGATTGACCTTCTTCCCACATCCAATAATATCTTTAAGTGTTTCCTTAAGTTCTTTCTCCTCTTCCAGTGGTAGGGGCTGGTAGGAAAAATAATTACAATCATAACACACAAGATCAATTCCCAGTTCTCATAACGAAAGGTTGTATGGGACTATCACATTAAGGTACCCATTTAAGTTGTGTACAACCCACATAAATCTTATGATTAGTAAACCAGATGTGCGAGAATTATGCAAGCAATAAAATAGTATGTTATTCTCCTAGCAATAGCAATTTTACGATCAAGGGGAGGAACTTACAATAACAGTCGTCATTACAGCTTTCACTTCCCCCCTATGTGCCATGGTCAACTCCACAAATCTCTTAGCAATGCTATCTACAAATCTTAGCTTTCCATTGTCAGCCAACAAAACTAAAATAATTTATAAAGGATTACACTAATTACAAGCATTTAGCTTTTATTGGAAAAGAATGCAATAAAGCTACAGTCATCAAAAGATATTAACAAAAATAAAAAATAAAACTGAACATCAACGAATCAAGAAAATAGATCAATGAATACAAATTGAATATACCAAAACCCTTCGATGGTGAGAGACACGGAATAATGTACATAATCCTCAGTTTAATTTTTAAGCCCAACCACACAATGAGAACACCAACACTACCCTTTCCCCATAGTAACAACAACAATTGTTACTGCTAATATTGGATATGGTATGCAAGAAGCAGCAGAAAATCCAAATTATCATAGCATAATGGATATGCAAAAGAAATTGTGAAAAATTCATTCACTTGAGGTATCGACTACATGACCCTTTCTTCATGCAAAAAGATAATAAAAAAAAAAAAAAACCAAATAATGACAAGATAAGGTGATGTCCCAAGGCAACCTCAAATAACCTAGGACGTATGTATGTCAAAACCCAAATCTGTTTTGCCACTAAGGCCCCTTCTGCCCAGAAAGAAATGGGAAAAGGGGAAAAAATCATATCAATGAAATTTTTTTGTGTAAGTTGATGCACTGGTTTATGCCAATATAAATCAACTGAATCACCGTCACCTCCAGCACCTGGCTAAAATCCCCTTTTGCTACGGTTAGGTTAATCTAACAACCAATTAGTAGCTTGCGTGCGCGAAAATTTATTTAGACATCAAACCAAGGAAAGGATAAAATGTGAGATAACCACAAGTTAAATAACAACACCATCCAATATCATTACACGAGACAATTCCCAACTCTCCTCACTGCACTGCAACCACATGAAAGCAAAATGTATCCACCAAATGAAATCGTTTACAAAAATAATCTATCAGATCAAAACTAAACATACCCATGAAACACTCCACATCCCAAGTCAGCATTCGAAGGAGAGAGAGAGCTCTGAGGGAAATCGAAGTCACGAGAATGAGAGAGAGAGGTCTGAGGGAAATCGAAGAGGGTTAGGGTTCCTGCTTCTCAAGGTCTGAGAAAGGGGAAATCGAAGGGGAGAGAGAGGTCTAGGGAAGCACGAAGTCACGAGAATAGAATAGAGGGAATTTGAACAAAAGAGAAAACGACGTCGTATTAATTTTATGCCACGTAGGACACGAGGCCGCAGCGGGGTTATAACGCGGTTGTCCATAGCAATTTTCAACTATATATAGTATTATTTATTAAAAAATATTATTATTGTATTTTAAATTGCAGGTGGGATTACATTCAACAAGGAGATAGAATACACAGAGATGGATCGTTTGGTTGCTTTTAAGGAGGGGCTCACTACTTGGTCAAAGTGGGTGGACTCCAACGTTAATCCTAAAATCACCGAAATATTCTTCCAAGGAATTTCTCCAACCCATTTCAAGTAAGCCCGGCCCTTTTCTACAATAACTCAACCCGTTTTATAGTACTGAATCTTGATTTTGGAAAGTAAAAAATAATTTTATCAATCTAATATTAATTCTTTTAATTTAAAAATGATATTTGATAAATTTATAGAAAAGTAATATCAGATACAGGTACGATACTCTTAATATGTGTACTATCACTTTAAAAAAAAGTATAATCGATTAATAAAAAATATTTTTTTTTTCAAGTAGCTCCTAAATTTATTCATATTTTTAAAAAAGAAATGCTCAGAATTTGCATTTACACCCTATTATCCTAAATATGATTTTTATTTATAGAAAGTGTATTAAGTATTTATAAAAACTAACAATTCCTTTTTCAAAAATACATATCAAGTTGAGATTTTTCTTGGAAAGTACCTACGTACGTATAGAAGATGTGGAAAAATGTCACGGCAACTTTTACCAAACATTAAACAATTATTTTTAAATAAAAATAAGTTTTGTTACTCATCATTTTTATACATATGCATGCTTATTTTTATTATTATTTTAAAAAAAATTTATTTTTTTATTCTTAAACTAATTTATTGTTTTTACTCATCATTCATATACTATATATTTGATAAGAAAAAAAATAAAAGAATTATATGTGGTGTGAACATGATAAGTAAATGAAAAAGAAACATTAATTAATAATTTTTGGTGGTGTTGAAGCAGTTGCCGACTTTTGCCACTGAAATTCATCGAAGTCCACAAGTACGTGCCGTGAAGAAATCAAACCCTGGGAGAGTTCGACACCACCAGCAATTGCTGTGGTAAAGGGTGTGTTGAAGAAAGGAAAATACTAAGCTTATCGTTGGTTTCCACCGCTGGTTTCTATCGTTGTGTATTTTTTTATTTTTTTTTATTATTATTTTTTACTTAATAATTAAGTAAATGTTTTTTAATAATATTTTAATTGTTTTTATTTTTTTAAAAATATTTAAATGTATTAAAAAAATACATATAAATAAATACATAAAAATAAAAAAATTTTATACCGGGAGCCCTAGCAGGAGCTCCCAACTGTGTGTGTAGCACCGCCCGTTGAAGAAAATCTCAACTCTTGTCACATTGCTCGAGGTGACTACATTATCTCAATGGGTTTGTCTACAGATTAGCCACTGTAGCGGTGTACACCAAAACACACCCTACGTGGCTTAATTTTTTTTTTTAAATCAAAACGCACGTTTATTCTTGGCTTCGGACTACATTAGCTTTCAAATTTGTCCCGCGATACCATCCCCTCGACGGCAACCCATTTCTGCGCAATCATCGGCCAGAGCTTCTTCCCGGCGACGCCGTGTCTCCCATCAGCGCTACCGAGGGTACGCTCCTCCGTCTGGTCAGCCTCGCCTGTCCCCGCGACGTCATTGATCGGTGAGAAGCAGATCCCAAACCCGCGAAACCCTATTAGTTCCCAATTCCATTTCCTAAAATTCCAATCTCTGTATCTCTTACGGACTATCTCTTACGGACATGGATAGAAAAGATACACGTGTACATAAATGCCATTGCCATTGAAAACTGGCTGCAGGAATCGAGAGAGAGAGAGAAGGGGGGGGACCAGTAGTGATCCCGGCCATCTCAAAAGCAGAAATGGTGTTGAAATGAAGGAGCGTCAGCGGTGGCAGCCAGAGGAAGACGCACTCCTCAGAGCCTACGTTAAGCAATATGGCCCCAAAGAGTGGAATCTCGTCTCCGTCCGTATGGGGCAACCCCTCCATCGCGACCCCAAGTCCTGCCTCGAGCGCTGGAAGAACTACCTGAAGCCCACCCTGCTATCACAAAAGTAGCAGTTGTTATCACAGAAAGAAATGTTGTTTTCCTAGCTATGGAAGATGATATTGGAGAAGATCCATGATCAGGGGTTGGCCATGGTTGAGATCATCTCGATCCAAACACCAAAAATTAAGAACCCCAGATAAAAGGTATCAAGAGCACCTCAGGGAGTGGAAATCCATAAATCAGAGGCTTACGTGTGCCATCATCATAACAGAGATCTTTGAGCCCAGAAAATCGAAATGCCGGGGACCAGATGAACAGTTGCTCTTGACTTCAAACATTTGGCTATAGTGATTGCTATTTTTGCTTTGCCCTTCTTCATGAATCATAATATTATAAGCTGTGGCCTCCACAGTCTGAGTTGGGTACTAGAATCCACACAAGCAAACAGTTTTGCAGATATGGAAGAACAATACAAATGAAAAGAGAACGACAGAATAATAGAAAATAATTAAGACCTTCCTTATTATATCCTTCTAGAGTCAACTTGATCATCTGCAATTTGCTCATAATGATATATATTGTGGAAGGAGAAATTAATGTACTAAACAAAAGTCATGTTTCTATAGATTTCTTCGATATCTCCATTTTCAAACTTCTATTCCATTTACTTCTTCTGATTTCAGTTGACCAGGTCAAGAGAAAAAAGATCAAAGAAACTGAACAGTGGATGATATAAATGCTGTTTTTTCTTGTACGCAGTTGGAAACTTAGATGGAATCATGAATACCAGCAATTACAGAAGGAGAATAAAGGTCTAACAAGCTGAAGGAATGAGAACGAGATAGCACAGGAGGAGAAGAATAATTATAAGTTTTATATTCCTTCCCGTACGATGTCTTCTTCTACCACCTCATCGATGCCGTCTCCATCGGTCCGTCTGTCCCTTTCTCCGACTAAACCAGCTATGGACCCGGATTCAAATTCAATCCTCTTATCTCCGGATCGACAGATGACTACGCTAATCCAGTACTGCAAGGAGGTAGAGGAGGGGAGGCAGAGCTGGGTACAGCACAAGAAGGAGGCGAAATGGAGGCTGAGCAGGGTGGAGCAGCAGCTGGAGTCGGAGAAAGCAAGAAAAATGAGAGAAAAGATGGAGGAGATAGAGGCAAAGATAAGGTCACTGAGGTGGGGGCCGGATGGGGTTCGTGGGTGGGGTTCGGTGGTGGGGGCTGGAGAATCGTGGAGAGGGGGGAGACGTGGTCCGGGGGAAAAGTTCTAGAGACGTGGAGACGTGTAAGGTTTAATTTGAGAGGGAACAGTGGTCTGCTGCGGGGGGAACGTCTGGTCTGCTGCATAAGGAGAGAACAGGAATTTCACTTCCTGTCCACGTAAGGTGTATTCTGGCTTTGCCGAAATAGTGGCTTCTCCTAAGATTAATTCTATCTCAATTGAGGAAAGATGGACACCCATCCATTTATGGCTTTGGCGGGAAAAAGGGGAACGATTGTAGTCATTGGTATCTTCCTGGTGTGCCTGATATATGGAATCAACTCTTATACGCAACTCTTATCACTCTAAGAAATTCAAAAAATAATTAGAACTTTTTAACCAATATTATAAACTGTATTAATGGTAATACCCATATATATTCTATATTCTGTGTTAAGGACGTGTCTCACTTCCAATCTTCTACTATGCAGCAGTAAGTCGCTGGTTCAACTTGGAGGGGTTTCTCCTGCAAACACTCCGATGCTTAAGTCAGTTAAGAGGATATTGTATTCAAATCATCCTTAATTATCAAAGATTACCTGTATATATAGGCTCGCTTGTTGTACATATCTCGTTCAAGATTTATCGGAACGGATTACCACTTAGGATTTTGAATGATTTCATCTCATCACTTCCTGTTATTTCTTAGCTTTTCGTTAAAGGCAGTTGCCATGCATATCTCGTTTCTAACTCCTCTTGATTTCCCATTTTATGGCTTTTGGGCTTCTTGGTATTTTTTGTATCTTGGCCCTTTAACTGGAATGGCCCATCCACTCTGTGTTTGATGAAAATCGTAAAGTTCTAATACTGTTTCCCTGGTAAATGAAGAAGATAAGTAAAAATAGAATGTAAAAAAAAAATACTTCTATCCAGATGAATGTTAAAGATAGTGAAATAAGGAAGTACATAAATATAAAAATGAAAAATTTTACTTATCATCCTCACACAGCACACCACATAGATTTTTTTTTATTTATCTTTTTCTCTTATTAAATGTGTGGTGTATAAATGATGAGTAGAAGAAATTAATTAATTAAAGAAGAATAGAACAAAAAATATAAAATAAAATAAGTATGGTATGTGGAGATCATGATGAGTAGCAATGCTCATGGACATTAACACTACTCTTATTGAGAGTGGGTTCCGACTAATTTTTTTACTTAATTATTAAGAAAATGTTTTTTAATAATTTTGTAATTTTTTTAAATGTTTAAAGGGATTAAAAAATGTATGAAAAAAATGAAAAAAAGTTGATCGTGTCGAGAGAATTCCTCAGTAGGAATTTCAGTGGCTGTTGTGCTGTCCATACGATATCTCCTAATCTAAATAGTATTCCAGTAAAAATAACATACATCAACAACAAAATATAATCGAAATGATTGGTGCCCTTAAGAGTTTTTTTATTTTACTACTTAGTAACATGAGAACAGGATAATCAAGGAATATTAGGATTGCTAAAAAGTAAAGATTTTTAAGTAAAGAGAAATGACGTTCGTAGTTACAGAGTATGCAAACTCTGTATATTTTTTTTAAAAAAATATGATTAAATATAAGATTTATATGAAAAAATATTTTTTTTAATGATAGACTCTATTTTTTTAAAATAAAGTACATAAAGTTTGCACAACATTTTTTTTTTTTTGAAAGTAAACATGTATATCTTCATTGAATATATCAACAGAAACAATTAATCATTACAATAGTTCTCCTTAAAGACCGTATTCATCACTTGTATAGAGCTTTCTTTCATCCAAACCTTTTTCTCTATACCTGTTAAGGCTAACTTTGCAAGAATATGAGCTACATTATTTGCTTCCCTAAACACAAACTTAACACTCCAATAAGTTTTATCAACAAGTATCTTCTTTGTATCTTCTATCACAACTCCATAGTCTGTCAGAATTGTTTCATCACCATTCATTGCCGCCACCACTATTTGCGAGTTCCCTTCTAACACAACCTTTCCAAAGCTTAGTTCCAAACACAAAATTGCAGCTCTTCTGAGAGCCGTAGCCTCTGCCATACAAACTGCACTCCAATTATTCACAAGAGAGCACAAACAAGCCAGAATTTCCCCTTGATCATCCCTTGCAACAACCCCAATTCCTATTTTCTGCATTTTCTCATCTATTTCTGCGTCCCAGTTCACTTTGATCTCCTCCCTTAAAGGCTTCTCCCATCTTGCAGACACCCTTCTAGACTTACTACAGTTAACCCCCTCCTGGTGGCATCTCAAATTTGCTTCCTTATATTCAACCTCTGCTTGCTTAGCAACACTTATAACTTTTCTTGGCTCATCAAACTTGTTTTCAAAGATCCAAGAGTTTCGCCTTATCCAGATCCTTCTTAAAATATAGACTACTGCTTCCACCTCTTCCCTTCCCAGTTTCTGTTGCATATCATTCCATAACTCAGCAAAATCACAGATATTATTACTCCATTTTTTGACTGGGCTACCATCTTCTGCCCATACATCCGCAGCAGCAGGACACCTCCACAAAGCGTGAATAACTGTTTCAGCTTCATTCTCGCAAAGAGGGCACATTTTTGAGTCAATAATCTGTTTTTTAAACAGATTTACCTTAGTTGGCAATATATCATGTGCAACTTTCCACATAAAGAACTTAACAACACCTTGCACCTTCATACTCCACACCTGCCTCCATATAGGGGCCAATTTGTTTCTACTCGATGCTTCCCTTTCCATCCTCTTTACTCTTTCTATACCAAGATAATAGGCAGACTTAACTGAAAACCTACCAGTTTTTGCTGGACCCCAAACCATTTTATCCTCCATCCCCCACCTGCTTAAAGGCATATGACAGATCATATCAGCTTCCACCTTATCAAAAATATTATATATCCGAGACCTATCCCAGGAAACAGTATCAGCCTCAATAAGTTGATCCACACAAGCTTCCTTATGCAGAATCTTCATAGGGGATTGGACCATAAACGAACTAGGAGCAGGCAACCACCTATCTTTCCATATTTTTATCTTCTTACCATCCCCTACCCTCTAGAAAATTCCATCTTTTAGAAGATATATGGCCGACCATAAACTCCTCCAAATATAAGATGGAGCATAACGCAATTTTGCTTCAGTTAGTGGCAGCCCCCGAAAATACTTCTCTCTCATTAGCTGTGTCACCAATAGGGAAGGAGAGTTAAACATTCTCCAACATTGCTTTGCTAATATTGCCACATTGAAAATTTCAATATCCCTAAACCCTAATCCTCCTTCCCTTTTTGAATCTCCCATTTTCTTCCAACTTTTCCATTGCACCTTGTTACCCTCCTGCTTATGCCCCCACCAAAATTTAGCCATCAGGGAAGACATCTCTTGGCAAATTCTTTTTGGTAGCTTGAAAACACTCATGGTGAATGTAGGGATAGTCTGGACCACAACTTTCAAAAGAACTTCTTTCCCAGCTTGTGTCAGAAATAAATTCTTCCAATTATGCAACTTTGCCCAAACTCTTTCTTTGATAATTCTAAAAGAATTATACTTTGACCTACCAACCATAGCAGGTAAGCCAAGATATTTCTCAAAAGAACCACACACAGGTACTCCTGCTGCCCTTTGTACATCTTGTCTCACAGATTCTGCAGTATTGGAGTTGAAAAAGATGGTTGTCTTCTGCAAATTAAGTTGCTGCCCTGAAGCCTTCCCATATGTGTCCAGCAATCCATGTATTTTGTACCATTCATCCCTTTTTGCTCTCCCAAAAATAACACAATCATCTGCAAATAACAGATGACTTACCCTTGTACCCCCTTTTGCAATAGCAACTCCTTGAATCTCACATCTGGTTTCAGCCTCATTAATCAGGTTACTAAGGCCCTCTACACAAAGAATGAAAAGGTAAGGGGAAATTGGATCCCCTTGTCTAATACCTCGTGTAGGCTTTATCACTCTACCAGGCTGTCCATTTACCATAACCGAATAGGTAACAGAAGGGACACACTGCATCACCAGCCCAACCCACCTTTCCCCAAACCCCATCTTCCTCATGATATTTTCTAAAAAACTCCACTCAATCCTATTATAAGCTTTTTCCATGTCTAACTTTAAAGCCATACTTCCCACCTTCCCCTTTTGCCTTGTCTTCATAGTATGCAAAGCTTCATATGCAATCATCACATTATCAGTTATCAATCTCCCTGGGATGAAAGCACTTTGATTGTTGGAAATCAATAAAGGAAGCACTTTCTCAAGTCTGTTTGCCATGACCTTGGAAATCAACTTGTATATGACATTACATATACTAATTGGCCTAAATTCACTAGCCAAAGATGGATTCTTAACCTTTGGAATCAATGCTATGTATGTGTAATTAATCCCTCTCCCTAAACCTTCCTGACCATTTAGAAAACCCAGCACTGCCTTGCACACCTCTTCCCCTACTACACCCTAATATGCTTGAAAGAAACAAGCCCCATAGCCATCAGGCCCTGGGGATTTCAGTGCAGCCATATGCTTTAAAGCAGTCATAACTTCTTCCTCAACATAAGGTCTCTGCAGATCTTCATTCATGACAGGTGTAACCCTCGGCCTAATACCTCTTAAGCATTCATCAATAGCCTCCATAGTAGGATTAGAAGAGGCAAACATTTTCTGAAAATACAATAAGAAGACCCCCTCCATCTCACCTTGCTCAGTTACCACCCTACCATTATCATCCCTGATTTCCTTTATTCGGTTCTTTATTCTTCTCTGACTAGCACATGAATGAAATAACTTTGTATTCTTGTCCCCATTTTTATTCCAATTCCGCTTAGCCCTCTGCTTCCATTTTAAATATTCCTATGCTAATAATAAACCCAAATCCCTTTGCAGAGATTTAATAATCATGGCATTGTGAGGAACCTCATTCTCTTGTTCTTCCTTTAACCTTTCAGTTTTTTCTTTGATTAGAATCTCATCATTTTGCCTCCTCTGAAAGCTCCAGTGAAGTAACTCTCTCTGACACCTTGAAAGTTTCTGCTGCACCTGTCCCATTAGATTTTGCATACTAACTCTTCTCTTCCATACATCTTCAATAACAGCCCCTCCATCTTCCTCAAGAGTCCACTTTGCCTCAAACCTGAAAATTCTTCTCCTCTTCTTATTCAAGCCTTCACCCTTATCCATACTCATTAATAATGCTTTATGGTCTGACTACCTAGCTGTCAACACCTCCACCTCTCTATTTTTAAACAAGTCTGCCCACCAACAATTAGCCACTGCCCTGTCTAGCCTTTCCTTTGTGAAAGTCTGGTCTTCATGTCTATTACTCCAAGTGAACTTACACCCCTTCCACCCGAGATCAAACAAACAGTTTTCCTCCAAAACATGCCTAAATTCTCTCATCTGAGATTCTGGTCTAGGCCTACCCCCTTCCTTTTCATCTTGGTAACACACTTCATTGAAATCTCCAATTGTACACCATGGTACCTGACCAGATGGCTTTATTAGAGATAGCAATTTCCACGTATCCCTTCTTCTATTCACCTCTGGATGACCATACAACCCTGTCAACAGCCACCTCTCATCCTTACCAACATAGGCACTAATATGATGTTGTGAAAAGTTTACAATATCCACCTCCTCTTCATCTTTCCATACCAATCCCCCATAAAGTTTGCACAACTTAAGACTGTATTTAGCATTTATTTTACCAAATCAAAGGAAGGCGGGGCTATTGAATTGATTAAGGCTGGGCACGTGCAAGAGATGGATCGTATGAATTTCACAGCTCACAACTAACATAAAGGCTGGGCACTTGGGCTCAGTGGATTGATCTTCGAACATTTGTTCCTTCAATAAAGACATAAAGTCGGCTCTAATTCTTTCCCTACGGTTCCAAGCGTACGGCATACAAGTGTCCATCGACTGCCACGTGGAGTGACGCCATTCCGATTTGATTAGTCTCCCTTAAAAACGCACAGAGAGATGGCGGGAAAATGAGTGCCCTTAAAAAGGTGATTTGGCATCACAAAATCAGTACCCAAATTATATTTTCTCCAATTGGACAAGAGAGAAAGAAGAATGGCACAACATGAAACCTAGGAATATTGGAAGAGATCGAATCCCTCGTCTCCGATCAACTTCAAGTGGTAACAAAACTCTCTCTTTCTCTAGATTCAACGTAATCTTAGCCCAGCCCATCAATTTCACGCTTCTAATTTCCTAAACCTTTCTTCAATTACCCTAGTGTTTGTTAATCCTTTTTTTTTAGGCACTGCCTAATTCATTTTGAGAGAGTGTTCAATTCACCAGTTTTAGAACGACAAGAAAAGCAAAAAGATTACCTGAATTAGGGTTAGGGAGGAACGCAGACTCGGAGCTATATGGAAACCTGCATTTTAGGTGTTTTGTAAATTCGCATTTACAAACGAAAAATAAAAGAGGTTGATGGTCCACCTTGAGCTTCACTTAATCACAACTCCCAAGCTCGTTAGTATCTTAGGTTGTGCTATTAGTTCTGGCCTCAGATTAACGGGACTACTAAGCATTGGTTATTGACTCACTCAAAAATGAGTAGCACTAATGCTATCCCAAGTGCAGGAGGATGTCGTGTAATAATAAGGAATAAATTCCTAGATCGTCTCCTCAGGGAAAGTTACTCAAAAATTAAACTCGTTGAAAAAGTGTGAAAAACTTCACAAAGAAAGAATAAATTAATGGTATGTGCAATGGATGGACATTTTACTAGTCATGGACTAGATTCATATTTTTAGATTTGTTTGTCGGATTTTAAATGTAAATGACTAAAAGATTAAATTCAGAAATTAATAAAACTAAAATACGAACTGAAAATTGAAAATACTCAAAGATAAGAAAGATTAAAGAAATGCGAAAAAAAAATAAATAACATGTAATAAGTAAACAAAAAAATAAATAAATAAATTACTCAATAAATAAATAAATAAAACTAAAGCTGCTGAAAAAATGAGACTTGTTCAACAAAAAATTAATCTAAGCAAAGCCATAAAAATGAATCTGACTACTAAGCTCTGGACAATGATATCGTAAAACAAGAAGAGAAAAGAAAAAAAAATAAAGACTGGCCGCCGAATGAAAATTAAGAGAAATGAAAATAACTCCACAAATGATGACAATAAAAGGTAAAAAGAAATGAATCCCGGTGTCCAAAAATAAGAATAAAACTAAAGATGCCAAAAACAAAATCAAATACGCCGAATGCCACAACCAAAAGTAAAAAAATTAAATGCTGAATGAAAATTAAATTCAAAGTTCTTAGCTTCCATCTTTAACGTAAAATGCTTCAACGTAAAAAAAATAATCGTCCATCTACCATCTAAATAGAGAAACAATAAAAATACAACAACTAGTCGCCTCCCACATAAGGTCTGGAATTCTACTGCAGAAGCTAAAGAAGAACCATTAAATTGATTTCTCCTGCTTCTCTAAAGAAATCCCAACGTAAAGAAAATAAAACTGAAAATAAAATGAGGTTGAGAAAACTAAGAAAATAAAATAAAAACAACAACTGTCCAACCTACGATATGAACGAAAAATAAATAAATTAAAACTCTACTTTACTGCACCTTCATCTAAACGAAAGCAAGAAGAAAAAAAATAAGCTGCTTCTCCAAACGAGAAGAAAATAAATAAAATTCAAGACTACTCTACTGCCATAAAAAAAAAATAAAGAAACTCCGTCTATAACTGAAAAAGAAAGAAAGGAAAAAAAAATTATTTTACTACCTCTAGCTAAACAGAAAAATAAGAAAACTCTAGTTGCCGAATGAAATAAAATGAAATTGAAACTCAAACTGAAAATTTGCCTCCATATACTATGTAGAGAAAAAATTTGATCCGAAGTGTTCTCTCTTTTTTTTTTTTCTGCTACGTAAACAATTAAATACAGAGGACGTGTTGGTCCAGGTGGACAAATTCTACTACCCAGTGGATTTTGTAGTTCTTGATATGCAGCAGCCAGCCTCCACTATTTACCAAGCTCCTGTCATCCTTGGAAGACCATTTCTAGCTACATCAAACGCTTTGATTAATTGCAGAAGTGGAGTGTTGAAGCTTACCTTTGGGAACATGGCACTTGAGTTGAACGTTTTCAACGCTTGCAAGATGCCAACACATTTTGATGACACAAGTGAATTGAATGCTGTGGAGAGTTTGACATCAACAGAGTCTATTTGCTCAACCTCTCCTTTCTCTGATGATGATTATATTTTTCAGACATCTGAATATTTACTTGATGAGAAAATTGATCATATCAATGAAGATGACTTTGAATTTCTTGATTATTTTGCAGATTCTTTACCACTTGAAGTACAATTTGCTGGAGCAAGATGGAAACCCCAGTTCGAAGCTCTACCACCACCAGACATGCTTAGATCTTCAGAGGAAGAAGTTCCCCGATTGGAACTAAAACCGCTTCCTCAAGATTAAAGTATGCGTTCCTTGGACCTGAAGAAGGCACTTTTCCGGTGGTGATTTCCTCAAAACTAAATCAGAAGGAGGAAGCTAAGTTGATTGAAATATTAAGAAAGCATCGAGGCGCAATTGGTTGGACAATAGCCGACATCAAAGGCATTGATGCTGCTATATGTACCCACAGAATTCATCTTGAAGACGATGCTAAACCAGTTCGTGATGCTCAACGTAGGCTCAATCCTACCATGAAGGAAGTCGTGAAAGAGGAAGTGCTTAAGCTACTCGCAGTGGGTATCATTTACCCCATCTCAGACAGTAAGTGGGTAAGTCCAACTCAAGTGGTACCAAAAAAATCTGGTTTAACTGTCATACAAAATGAGAAAAATGAGTTGATTCCAACTCGAATGGTTACTGGCTGGAGAATGTGCATTGATTATAGAAAACTTAATTCAGCCAGTAGGAAGGATCATTTTCCTTTACCATTTTTGGATCAAATTTTGGAAAAAGTGGCTGGTAATGCATATTATTGTTTCTTGGATGGCTATTCTGGTTATTACCAAATTGCTGTAGCGCCTGAGGATCAGGAGAAAACCACTTTCACCTGTCCTTTTGGCACTTTTGCTTTTACTAGAATGCCTTTTGGATTGTGTAATGCTCCAGCTACTTTTCAGAGATGCATGATGAGTATTTTTTCTGACATGATTGATGATATTTGTGAAATATTCATGGATGATTTCTCTGTTTTTGGAAAATACTTTTGAGAAGTTGTTTGCATAATTTGGCACGTATTCTCCAAAGATGTGAGGAAAAAAATCTTTTACTTAATTGGGAGAAGTGTCAATTCATGGTTACTCAGGGCATTGTTTTGGGACACATTGTTTCCTCTGAGGTATAAAGGTCGACAAGGCAAAGATTGAATTAATATCTAAACTTCCTATTCCTAGGACGGTTAGGGATATTCGTTCTTTCCTTGGTCATGCTGGTTTTTATAGGCGGTTTATTCAAGGGTTTAGTTCTATTGCAAAACCTTTGTGCACTCTTTTACAAAATGACATTGAATTTGTTTGGACTGATGAGTGCCAAAAAGCTTTTGATACCCTTAAAAATTCGCTTACACTGCTCCTATTGTGCGACCCCCGCAGTGGGACATTCCCTTTGAAATCATGACAGATGCGAGTGATTATGCCTTAGGAGCTGTTTTGGGTCAGCGTGTGGATAATAGAACCATGTGTGATTTACTATGCTAGTAGAACCTTGAATGATGCCCAGAAAAATTATACCACTACTGAAAAAGAACTGCTTGCAGTGGTTTTTGCACTTGATAAATTCAGGGCTTATATTCTTGGTTCTCCTGTTACTATTTTCACTGACCACTCTGCTCTTAAGTATCTGTTGGCTAAAAAAGATGCAAAACCACGCTTAATTCGATGGATTCTATTACTTCAAGAGTTCAACATCAACATTAAGGACAAGAAAGGAGTTGAAAACGTGGTAGCTGACCACCTCTCTAGATTGTCATCATCTCCTTCTTCAAATGTCAGCCTCCCTCTTGATGATAGTTTTCCCGATGAGCACCTGTTTGTGGTAAATAAAGCTCCCTGGTATGCTGACATAGTCAATTATCTGGTGACTGAGCAAATGCCTTCTGAATGGTCAACCCAAGATAAGCGTCGGTTTCTATCTGAGGTAAAACATTTCTACTTTGATGACCCTTATCTTTTCAAATATTGTTCGGACCAATTGATTCGAAGATGCATTCCTGATGATGAGTTTTCTTCAGTTTTGAGATTTTGTCATATGGGTGCATGTGGAGGTCATTTTTCAGCAAAGAAAACAGTGGCAAAAATTTTACAAAGCGGTCTTTATTGGCCGTCTATGTTTAAGGATGCTTACAATTTTTGCAAAGCTGTGCGTCTTGTCAAAAGTTAGGAGCCATTAGCAAAAGAAACATGATGCCCCTTTCCCCCATTCTTACTTTAGAAATCTTTGATTGTTGGGGAATAGACTTCATGGGACCTTTTCCGGTTTCTTTTGGAAACACATATATTTTATTGGCTGTGGACTATGTTTCAAAGTGGGTTGAGGCCATCGCTTGCAAAACCAATGACCATCATGTTGTACTAAAATTTTTACAATCTTTGTTTGCTCGATTTGGCATGCCCAAGGTTATCATTAGTGATGGGGGTTCTCATTTTTGCAATAAACCATTTTCTACACTTGTAAAAAAATATGGTATTACACATCGAGTTTCCACCCCCTATCACCCCCAAACAAATGGGCAAGCTGAATTGGCAAATAGAGAAATAAAACTCATTCTGGAGAAAACGGTAAATCCTAATAGGAAAGATTGGTCGATTAAGCTTCTTGATGCTTTGTGGGCCTACAGGACAGCTTTTAAAACAAATCTAGGGATGTCTCCCTATCGATTAGTTTATGGTAAAGCTTGTCATTTACCTGTTGATATTCAGCATCGAGCTCTTTGGGCCATAAAACATGTTAACATGTCACTTGATGAAGCTTCAGGGTTGAGAAAATTGCAGATTAATGAATTGGATGAAGCTCGTCGGAATGCTTATGACAACGCGCAATTGGCAAAGGAACGGATGAAAATTCTGCATGATCAGAAAATTCATCCAAAGCATTTCACAATTGGCCAGGAAGTTCTCCTTTACAACTCTCGCTTGCATATTTTTCCTGGAAAGTTGAAATCACGATGGAGTGGACCATACATTGTAAAGACTGTTCATCATCATGGTGCGGTAGACATTGTCAATCCGAAGAATGGTAATAGCTTCACTGTCAACGGACAACGTCTAAAGTCATTTCTGAAGGATTTTGATCCACATGAAGAGATCTTGCTTGTGCAAGATCCCAGGGAAGTGTTTTGATTCGTTTCTCCTTCTTTACAGTTTTCTTTACTTGCTTTTTCTTTTATTTGTTCTTTTGCATTTGATTTTATTTTTCTTGTTGATTGTTTGTTTTGTTTGATTAGTTCTATGCACTCTGTTTCTTTCGTTCGATTCAGTGAGGACTATGTCTCTCACTAGTTAGGAGCGGAACGATGGCATTGTGTAAAAAAAAAAAAAAAAAAAAAAAAAAAATAAAAAAAAACTGGAGATTTTATTTAAAAATGCGTTTACATAAACTTGAGGTTCTTAGCCTCAGCTTGGAGACGCTCATTCTCTTCATACAAAATCATGTCAGCCCTATTCATAGGAGCTGGCAAGCGGAATGAAGAACTCAATAGAGATTTCAACTGTTTATTCTGCTGCCGAAGGATTCCTTCCCTTGTGTGAGACTCTTGAACAATGCGTTGAAGTACAGCAATTTGTTCTTTTAGCCTTTCAACCTCATGGTTTTTGGCTTGAACCCGCTGGGAAAAAGCAACAATGGAGGATGAGTAGCGAGTTCCGAGACTCACCAAATCATAGATAGCATCAGAGTCTGACTTATTAGCCATGCTGTTATTTTCTTGCTGCAACATGGCACCAATGGCAGCTGCAGAAAGGACAGGAGGTTGAGATGTAGAAGAATGAGCCATTGAGAAAGGGATTGAGAACTTAAGGCGAGAATGTGAAGGAATGCAGATGAGCTATAGAAATAAGAAGAAAACTTGATGCGGATTGAATGAATTTTGAGACTGATTTTATAAAGAGAGCATAAAGAACAAGTCCGGAGCCTTCAATCTCGTTTATCAACAACATCAGGCGTTTTTTTCAAATCTCCAGCCACGCTTGTCGGGTCACGGACGGATCCACCAAAAAAAAAAAATATATATATAAATAAATAAAAGAAAAAAAAATTAAAAAAAATAAATAAATAAAAAAAATAATATTTCAGTAATATTTTGCTAATTTTCTCGTATTCTCTTTTTGCAGGTACGATTTTTGTATCTTCTTAAGCAACCAACAACCTGAGTATTTCAGGTGACATTTTTCCTTTTTACTCTTTCGTTTCAATATATGTTCTGCAGTGTTTATCTTGTTTCAATTCATGCCTGCATAACATATGTTGTCGAACATTCATTTGCTGAACATTGAGGACAATGTCAAATTTAGTTGGGGGGAGGGTTTTCTGTTGAAGTTTTTTTTGTTGAAGATGTGTTAGTACTAAAAAAAAAAAAAAAAAAAAAAAAAAAAAAAAATTGTGAGGTGTATTGAAACATAAATGATGAACACATATTCTGTCATTTTTGTGAAATTTGAGTATCTTGGTGGAGTAGTTGAGCGGAATTATTTTGTGAAGATTTATTTTCAACCCTAAGCATAGAGCATGACTTATGATGCATCACATTTTGTTGAAGAGTGACTTGAAACACCGGGATGCGATATTTACAGAAATGAGAATTAGTATGATTTATATAGAATGAAGGGCAAGTTTTGAAAGAACATTTGCACATGCTTACACTCGTAGTGTTCCTCACTAATGTTCATTGATTTAAAATAGGAGAAGTAAACTGCAGGACTACCGAGCCATGCCAAAAAGAAAAGAAGAAAAAAAAATGAAAAAAAAAAGAAAAAAAAAAAAAAAAAAAGACGAAGAAGAAATAAAGGCGGCTTAGTGAACTTTCCTAAGTAAAAAGGGCTAGAAACAGTTACCCAAGACTTTGGGGGTTGAGTGTTCAACCTTTAAAAACAGAGCTGGCGTGAAAACTGCTAGTTCCTTAGGCTTTGAGGTAGTTAGAATCAATAATGATTAATCTTAAGGTTGAAAAATCCTTTGATAAATCATGCTTATTAATGAGGAACACACAGAGGTTTAGCCACACACACATATCTGAGTTCTAAGACATTTGCCCCAATTCTATGTGAACAATTGTTGAGACTTTTCTTGTGGATACAACTCCTAGTGTTGAATAGTCACGAATCAATTTTTGTGAGAATTCAGAATTATGCTTGATTGTTTTCGTTTGAATTTCGAGCTTTATGCAATATTCATCTCAAATAATTTTCACTATTTTGCTCAAGGATTAGCAAAAAGCTAGTTAGGGGGTGTGATTGAGCTGAAATATTGCATATTTTAGCTATTTAAAACCAATGTATTTCAATTGCTTCGTGACATTATTTATTGGTTTTAGATGAAAAAAAATAGTTAATAAGCATAAATTCGAGTTATGATTTTTAATTGATTAATATCATGTTTATGCTTAATTTTATAACTATGATTTAATTGGACAATATTTCCTCACATATATAATATTTTTTTTAATAATCTATTTTCTTTTTAATTTATTTCGAATGTATTTTTATTTCTTTATTTTCAGCTTAAATAAAATTCACGAGATCAAACGGTTAAACTTTTACGTAAAGTCAAGAAGCAGTTTCATGTGTTGTCTGTGGGTGTTTTCGGTGGGCTAGTTGGACGTAAAAAGGAGACGGAATTGGGTGCAGAAATTAAGGATAGTTTCGGCGCTTGATTGATTGGAGAAGCCGTGCGTGCTTGACCAGGGGACTTTCATGTTCATTTCTTTTCCTCCGCATGGTTATGAAGTATACATAGGCGGCATTCCCCGTGATACTTCGGATGAGGATTTGAGAGTTTTTTTTTGTGAATCTATCGGAGAAGTGGGGGAGGTTCGAATTATGAAAGGCAAAGATTCAGATATGGTCGAGCATGTCTTGTTGGATTGGACATTGTGGGTAACAGCCTCGGTTTCAATTCAGATTGCACTCTTGGGGTTTCTTGAGCATCTAATTTCCATGCACTGAAGGGTGACGTCGAAGTTCCTGTTTTGGAGAAGTTGGTTGTATTGCTTGGAGTCATTTTGGAAGATGGGTTTCTGGCTTCTGAACTAGAGCTTGTGGTTAGGTTTGTGATTATGACATTTGATCCACCTGAGCTCGCGCCACGTTGTCCAATCTTGCGAGAGTCTATGGGAAAGCATGTCATAGTGAGAAATATGTTGCTGGAAATGCTTATTTAGTGTTCTAGTGTGTGCTGACTAATGCTTAAATGGATACAGATTTCTTCCCAATGGAGACATTAGCTTTTTGGTGGCAGTGTATATAGAAGCCATGCTTGATTGGTTGGGATTGAGTTTTTGTTGATTTTCTTATGCAGCAGAAAACTTTGACTTGGACAGCACATGATGCAGATCACGGATGCAGAAAGAAGCCATGCACATGCAGAGAAATATGCAGAATTTTCGGTGGAAAGAGCAGATGATTTTCGGTGGAGGGACAGCAACTTGTAACATGTGCTATTTTTCAACCAATAGCAGCATCACGTGGACAGCAACTCACACAATCACTCGGCTGGAACTTGATGCAGCACACCACACGGATTCTCTTCAGTTAGAGCAGAAAACTTGGACCAACCTTCACCTCAAGACTGAAATCATGGCACCCCAATGCAACTCACGGCAAACCAGCACATGCAAGCATCATTCACGGATGCAGAGAACAAAGAAAAGTCAAGCACAAATGCAAAGTCTTTCACGGCAACTCTTACACATGCAGGTCTCATTCGGACAGCTTACACATCACACATGCTGGAGCCCACGGCACATGCAGCACACGGAAAAATGCAGAACAAACAAAGCAGTTCAGCAATGCAGAAGAAAAGCAGAACACATGCAGAGAATGGAAATGCATCAATCACGGGAGAAAATGAAGAAACTTGCAACAGCAGGAAAACATGCAGCACACGGCAAACCTTAATGCAGAAAACAGCGCATGCAGAAAGTAGTATCATTCACGGCAGCTCACTCGGACAGCAGAAGAAAATTAAACCTGCACCTCAAGCATCAATCACGGAACCAGCAGCAGCAATTCAGCAGGAAACACATGAAAACTCTATAAAAGGAGGGGAAGAAGGGAAGAAGAGGGAGGAGATACACACACAGATTTTATTCTGCACTTGAACGTTGCAGCATAAATTGTTTTTTTTTTTCTGTTTTCATTTCAGATTTAAGTTTACGTAAGGCTGGTTTTTATTCTGTTTTCATTTCAGACTTGTTTTCTTTTCTTTGGGAGGAGTTTTTAGTTTTAGACGGATTTTTTTTCTGCAGTTTACATAGAGCAGAAGCATTTGTTTTGTTTTCAGTTTATTTCTTGTTTTTCTTCAGTTTACGTAGGAAGGAGAAGAGTCAGTTCAGTTTTTTTTTCTTTCATGCCTTTCTTACGTTGGTTTTTCGGAAGTAGTCAGCATTTCATTTTGTTTGATTGAAATCTTCATTTCTAGTGTTTACATTTCAGACTTGATAAAGGAGGCAGTTTTTTTTTTTAGCTTTCAGTTTCAGTTTAATTTTCTGCAATATACGTATAGTTAGTTTTATTTTCTATTTTTGTTTTCAGACCGGATGGAAGAAAATTTTTTTCCAT
>QGSO01000171.1:0-63477 GCA_011037825.1 Carya cathayensis
ATTTGCAACCCAGAAAGCATTTGTGAGCAGTATTAAATCTGTGCAAAAACATTCACGGAGAAAAACACAGTTGCAATAAAAATTTTATGGACGTAAAAAAATTTGTTGACATTTGCGACCTCTCTATCCTCTTTGGCTGCGAATTTATTATCTATTTGCAACTCAGAAAACTAGTTATTTGCAGCGAAAATAGCGACATTTGTGACCACTATTAAATCAATGCAAAATATTCACGGCGAAAAAACACTGTTTCAATAAATATATTATGAACGTAAACAAGTTTATTAATATTTGCGACCGACCCTCCCTATCCCCTTTGGCTGCGAATTTATGAACTCTAGTGACAAAGATTAGATTCAGTGCAAATTTATTTGCGACGGAAAAGTACAGCAACGTAAAAATTGGGTTGCAAAAAATATTATAGGTGAAAGCATTATCGCCGTAAATTAATATTGCGTCTAATAGAATGGGATGCAAATAGCATGAGGATTATCCTCTTATTGGCGACGTAGAGGGCACGACGCTAAAAATAAACTATTTACAGCGCAATTAAATTTTTAGCCGCGAGCCCAATCGACGTCACTGGTGTGATTTACGACAGTTTATATGAGTTTTTGCGTCTATGATCGATGATTTATTACGGCGTACAAAATTGACACAAATAACTTCTCATTTGCGATGGTTAATGCGTGCGCCGTATAAACTCTTTTGAGACGAAGTACTATCGGTCATCTAGCTGCGAAACATAGTGGACAAGAATTATTATTAGCGGTGAAATTTCTATGATTAGCTACGATGAAAAACGCCGTAAAAATACATAAATGTTGTAGTGTCTCCAACAACCAAAAAATTTAACAATTGTACAAACTCCCCCATAACTACAACTGCAGGGGGCTTCCGACTAAATGCAAGGGAGGAGAAAAAATGAGAGAAGATAGGGTGGCTTTCGTCTGACACAGGGGAGGGGGGCTTCCGACGTTGGAGAGGGGGGAGAAATGCAAGGGATGAAAAACGCCGGAGGTGCAAGGGGGAATAATGCCAAGAGTGGGACGCGAGGTGGGGACGTGGGGGGGCTGGGTGGAAAGGGGGGTGTGAGGACGTGGGGGCTAGATGGGAGGGAATTCGAACAGGTAACGAGGAATTAAAAAAAAAAAAATGTTCCTTTCAAAAAAAAAAAGAAGGCTGTCAGAATTTCGTGCGGTATAGATAAAAATAAGAGATTGTGTAGCTGCACTCGTTTGAAAAATGGGAAATCAAGAAAGAAGTCACCGATTTCTAGTTTATTTTATTTTTATTTATTTTATTTTTATTTAATTATTTAGAAAAAAAAATTTAAAATGAATTCGTAAATTTTTTTAAATGTTCGAAATAATTTTAAAAATACTTTAAAAAATACAAAATAAAAAAATACATTCCACTTCTCGATAGAGTTCTCAAAGCGACTCTCGATAGTTATAGCACCACCCTTGAAAAATATACCACCACTCCGTACCCAAACAACTTGATCAACTGATGCGCAGCTAGCTCTGTCAATCAAGCAAGCAAGCATCTAGAATTCGATTCCGACCAATTTCTTGACCTCACTTTGTCGGGTAAAAGTGTTTTTCTCTATTATATAATTAAGAAATTGTCATTTCAATTATTTAAATATTATAAGTTCTCCCATCAACTTTTTCATCCATCAATATTAATGAAAAACATGTGGCTCAATTACGAAATGTCACGTGTTCATCTTTCTTAATACTCTCTTTTTCTACTCTTTCTTATTAGCTGAGATTGTTAATCTCAATGACTTCAATTTTTTTTTAATAATATCAAATTGCTTTCATACTGTAACAAGTACATAAGAACATAATACATGAACATAGCATTTACATAACGGCATTTAAAATAACATGATTATAAAAAAAATCTTGGACATTTGTATCACCATGCATTAAACAGTATTGTCCACAAAATAAACATGTCGCTCAAGGAGGTGAGCCACCTCATTCCCTTGTCTATTCACATGAATCACCTCGATCTCTTCAAATCAATTCAAAATACTTTGAATCTCTGCAATCATAGCTCATTGTCTAGATAAATTGTGATCCTGAGAATAAATAGTTTCAATTGTTGAAATAGAGTTAAGCCATACCCAAATGCCATGAGTTGTAACCATCGAAGTGCAGCCAAAGATTCAATGTCATCAACTTCAAAGGCACCCCCGTTCCTTTCTACTTGAAGCCAACAAAACCGAACATTGTGAATCTCGTAAAATAACCCCTACACCAGCTTCTCCCAAATTCTTGGATAAAGGATCCATATTCTGCCTTATAGAAAGACTTCCCTTATAAGCCTCGACCCAAAATTCTTCACCTTGTTTGGCAAATTTAGATTCCAAAACTTCCTCTAAAATAATTTCCACTCAGCAACATATAACTTTCAGTTTTGTCCTTTTCAATAAATAAATTCACCGTTATATGATAACCAGACTTAACAGTATAATAACCATTTTTAGTACCTTGCCAAACCAGACTCAGCGATTTCATTTTGGTGTTGTATTCAAGGCTTCAAGAATGCAAATTTTCTCACGTACGCCAATTTGAATAGCCTCTACGGTACGATATTTCCTTCATCATAAAATGTGATACATCTCTAAACAAATTGGTTGATGAACGAAAATGGGTGCATGCCAATTACAAAAGTGACGGTTTTCAGTTTATTTTCAAATTAAATCTGTTTATATATATATATTATATTGAGAGAAGATGTCACATGTCCATGAGTGACTCTTTTCTAATTTTATTAAAAAAACTCTCACTTATGAAGAAGAAAAACCATGATAACAATTAAGACATAAGGGATTTACAAATAGACAATAAAATCATCTCAAGCATCAACACCAACCTAAAAAAAAAACAGCACCTATACTTTTTTTTTTTTTAAAGAATAAAGATACTTAGCCCCCACAAACAAAATCATTTACAATTTTTTCGAATACAAGGAAAACCCCCTCTATCCAATCTAATAAGACATCTGATGAGAGGAAGATCTAAAGCCGAGTACCATATATCATTTGAACCATTTGCACCTCTTCGCACCTAATCATCTGCCACTGCATTAGTCTCTCTACAAAAATGAGAGAAAGAAACCCGAAGCCCAGCTAACCTTATTTTTATCCTCCCAATAATCTTTCATATACCAAAGGCCACATCTTTTCTACTGTAACCATTTTATCACTAGCATAAAATCTAGTTCAATCTCAACATTTCTCAAACCCATCATACATACATATATAAGACCGTGGAACATACTCATTACTTCAGCAAAATTATTAGTGCTATGACTTGTAAATGTTGTAAAAGCACATAAAAAGTCCCCTCTGGAATTTTCGGGTTGATCGGTTTGGCGATTTTTGGGCGAGATTGGTTGGTGATTTTTGGGTTGCAATATTGAGTGCGTTTAGGGTTTGCCTGGCAACCACCGGTGGCCCCAAGGCCACGTCGATCGTGGCTTCCCATTAGAGGTCCTTCGCAGATATGGTCTTAGAATCACTGTAGAGGTGGTGGTGTCTTTTTGGCCTCAGAAAATGCTTGAGATGGAGGTTTGCGTATTATTTTCTAAGTATGAGATTGATAAATCTGCGATGTTGTTCCAATTCTCGTTAGTGTTGAAATTCTTAAATCAAATGCCATCTTTGGATTCTATTCGTTTGTTTATCAAAAGTAGATGGGGCTTGCGTCACCAACCTATTGTTTCTTCGATGAGAAGGGCAAGAACTGTAATTATTCATTTGACGACATAAGAGGATTTTGTAAAAGCCTTTGCAAGAGAAGCATGTGGGATTGATGGGATTTAATATAGACCTTTTCACTGAACCACGGATTGCTAGAGAAGCATGGAATAATATTTCTGAAAACAAAGTTTGTCATAGAGAGGCCCAAATAGCACGTTGAAAGCCGCAGGTTCAAATTAGAAGCAGCACCGATCTCAAAATGGCAACCATGGCTGCACTCCTTGGGCCAGCACCTCTCACAGTCCACTCTGTACTCTCTATATATATCCCTTCTCATATCCAAGAAATTGAATTGCGGGGGCCGGCCAAAATTATAACAATAGTTTTTGGGGGCAAAGTGCATTTTTATAAATTAGTTTACTTTAAGTAAAATTTAAAAAGAAAGTTAAAAACTTTTGAAACTTTGTGGGGCCGAGATTCCCCAAAGCAATAATACATGGTTCCGCCCATGCATGCTCATGTCCTACTTGTTCAATGTTTAGAGACGCGTCCTGCTTGATCATATTAATACAGAAAAAATCATAGTTATACTCGTAAGTATATAAATATCATATAATTATTTAAAAATAAATAAATATGAGATTTATATAAAAAAATTAATTTTTTAAATAATAAAAATGACTGTCCAATATTTATATATTCCTTAACCATACGTAATATTACTCAATTAGATCAAATCTTAATTTGCATTAATTCTTTTTCTCTTCTCTATCTTTCTGCATGTTCTATTCGCTTGCATTTATTTATGGAAAAATCTTTTTATAAATACAATTGTGTACTAATATATGCATCAATCAAATATGATTGATCAAAAAGTTGATTTGATTGAAAATAATATTAATTTAAATTTTAAATGTGAAAAATCAATATTAATACGTAAATTAATATGTAATTTTATTTGTACGTAGTAAAATCCTATAATATTACTTTTTTTCTAAATAAATATGTATGTATAGAAAGTGTGTATGATATGAACTTGCGGCCCAACCGAAGTATATCGTGTGGCCCATCTGTGACATGCATGTGGCACAGTACAAAAGAAAAGGACACCCCAGAAACAAAAAATAAAAAGAAGGTTTAGATGAAACCTAGTAAAACAAGCGTGCTGTCAAAACGAAAAGCAATTATGCGTGTAGAATAATTAATGATTAGTCAATCTTCAAATAGTGATGCGTCTCATCATCACAATTTCTGTCACAAAGAAATTTATGGGCAGAGAGTTTCTCATAATTTAGCAGTTTAACTAATAATCTGAATCTTTTTTTATATTGATTAGTCACAGTTGTAATTTCGATTTCTTTAAATTGAATGAAATTTATTAAAAAAAAATACGTTTTATATAAATTAATACGTATATATTATGACTTCATTATACGTTCATCCCTCATAGACTGGCAGACACGACTGGAAGGTTGGTAAGGGGAGTGGTTCCTTTTTTAATTGTTTCTATAACCGTGATGTGATATTCAGAGAGTTGAAGGAAATGGAGGGTTTGGAAGGGATGGCAGTGGAAGGAAAAAGAGATCAGGGGTATCCGACGACGACGACATACTGTGTTACTGGTGCAACTGGTTATATTGGGTCTTGGCTGGTGAAGGCTCTCCTTGATTCAGGCTACCAAGTTCATGCCACCGTACGAGATCCTCGTCAGTTTTAATTTCTTACTCAAAGTCTCTTATCAGCTGTGACTTCCTTCTTCTTTTGTTTTTTTTGTTTTGGATTGTTTATGGATTCTAATAAGAGACTAGGGAGGATTAATGTATGTTTTCGTTTCGATCAAGAAAACACTGCCAAACGGGCCCAAATATTCTTGCGTAAATGAAACCACCTAGGTCAGGTGTTGGAATTCAAGGGAA
The DNA here is from genome assembly GCA_011037825.1 of Carya cathayensis. Classification (NCBI taxonomy): domain Eukaryota; kingdom Viridiplantae; phylum Streptophyta; class Magnoliopsida; order Fagales; family Juglandaceae; genus Carya; species Carya cathayensis. The sequence continues at coordinate 5,635 of QGSO01000171.1, forward strand.
GAAAGGACGAATATCAGTTGCGTTGAAGTTGAATAAAAGTGGAAAAAAAACAAAATTAAAAATTAAAAAAAAAAAAAAGGTTGGGGGGTTCCTATAACCCAGGGCCAGACTCTGCTTGTGGAGTCATCGCATCCGTGGGCTATATTCCTTTTACGTGCTTGTAAAGTAGTTCAAAAGGCTGCTCAATGTGCCCATGGCGATGGTGACAGTTAACTTGAATATGTCACCTTTCGTCACGTCCAACATTTTTTATGATGTGAATGAAATATTATCCATATTTCATCTTCTTGGAATTATATATAGTTAATATATATAGGCTGAACTGAAACCTTAATTGTCACAGCAAAGTCACTATCCCTAATATCCATGTGGACGGGAAGTGAGCGATTGAGATTGTTCCAGGCTGATTTGCAAGAAGAAGGGAGCTTCGATGAGGCTGTAAAGGGCTGTGATGGTGTGTTTCATGTAGCTGCTCCAATGCAATTCAGCATTCTTGCAAACGAGGACATAGGTAATCCCATGATAGCTAATTAATTACCAAGCTATTGACAACTTTTCAGAAGCCATTCTGTTGAATAAAACTAGCATTTTAACAATCGGTTTCTTTCTTCCCAACTTGAAGACAGTTATGTTCAATCAAATATCATCGACCCTGCAATCAAAGGAACCTTGAACCTTCTGAAAGCCTGCTTGAAATCCAAATCTGTGAAAAGGGTTGTTTTCACATCTTCCATTAGTACTATCACCGCCAAAGACAGTATTGGAAATTGGAGATCTGTTGTTGATGAGTCTTGCCAAACTCCTGTTGATCATGTCTGGAATACAAAAGCAAATGGATGGGTACGTAGTTCTTCCTCTCCTTCTTGTACTGCTGTTTATGAAGCTGTTCTTTAATCTTATGTACTGGTTTTTGGTTTCAGATTTATGTACTTACAAAGCGTCTCACAGAGGAAGCTGCATTTAAATTTGCAAATGAAAATCATATTGATCTCGTCTCAGTAATAACAAGTACAGTTGCTGGCCCATCACTCACTTTGGATGTCCCCTCAAGCATTCGAGTTCTCTTGTCTCCAATAACAGGTGAATTTGCAATCATCTCTGTGTGTTTCATGACCATAAAGCTAGCCCTACAAATCATGCCTGCCCAAGAAAGCTAATTACCGATTACATTAGGGGGAAACAACGACATCACCACATTTTCATTTGGTTCTTGGTTCTCCTCTTCTATACCTGTATTGTTTTTCTTGTTTTGCTCTGGATAGAATCCATCAGTTATACGTACCAAGAAAACCTACTTTCATGACATGTACCTTACTGTAAGTGTTGGTATTTGCAAGTCTATTACAAAAGAACTGGTTTACTTAATTTACAGTAAAATACATGTCTGCGATTGGTTTTTCTGCATGTGAACAATCAGTATTTTGGTTTATCCATATAAGATCTAAGTACTAAAATTTTCGAGCATGTTGAAATGATCATCTATACAGGAGAACCCGAGACCTTTAGGATATTATCTGCTGTGAATGCAAGAATGGGGTCAATTGCTTTAGTTCACATCGAAGATATATGCAGTACCCACATATTCCTTATGGAACATGCTAAAGCAGAAGGTCGATACATATGCTGTGCCCAAAATTGTCAAATGTCCAAGTTGGTTGAGCATCTAGCTGAGGAATACTCCTGCTCTAATATTAGGTAGTTTCTGTGTTTAAAGATAATTTTCTTAAACTTCGTTATTTCCTCTGATATCCTTTCATGTGCAGGTCTGTAGAGAAAGAAGACAACCCAGTCCCTCCTGAAATTTCTTCCAGGAAGCTAAGAGATCTGGGTTTCAATTACAAACATGGCCTACAAGACATAATACATGAGACAATCACTTTTTGTCTGCAGCACGGTTTTTTACATCCTGCAAAGTAATGGACGATGCTATGTCGGTTAACTGAATCTTTCGATGCAAACTGGTGTAACATTCAAATGCAGTGGGGTATCTGGTTGCGAATCTTTGCAAAAATTTAGCTAAAAAGCTATTTCAAAGAGCTCATGCTTTGAATCATTTTTAAGATAAATAAAATCCTATACACACACAGCAATTGTGGCACTGGCAGCCCACCAGATGAAGGGTCTAAATCAAGGAGTCGAGTGTGTTCATCTGCTGCCAACTACCTTCAACGCAGACATTCAAAACTGAAAATGATAGAAGAATTACCAATTAAATTTCCTCGATTCAGAATTTTATACAAAGTGTTCGGTGTCATAAGGAGGGTGGGTTAGTGTTCTGCATTTATGAGGTGCATGTGCCACAGAGCTTTAAATGCCGTACAGATGTTCCAGCAATGAAATGAAATGACAAATCTATTGGCAGGCAGATGTCCACACAAAGGCAGCACAAAATGAACAACAAGAGATTTTATGAAAAGAGAGACAAATATCTATTTTTATCTATTATAATAAGCGCGTATTTGCTAAGTATAGTAAATCACAGTTAAATTGTCGTTCCGTTTCCGTAATCCCATTTTACACAGTAACATTCCGTTTTTTTTTCGTTAATATGCACACTAAATATATAATAAAAAATTCAAATGCACAGTAAATATAATAATATTTCGTTAATGTGCACAGTAAATATATAATAAAAAATTCAATGCACAGTAAATATAAAGTAAATCACAGTTAAATTGTCGTTCCGTTTCCGTAATCCCATTTTGCACAGTAACATTCCGTTTTTATTTTGTTAATGTACACAGTAAATATATAATAAAAAATTCAAATGCACAATAAATATAATAATATTTCGTTAATGTGCACAGTAAATATAATAAAAAATTCTATAAATCGTCGAAAATTTTGAATTTCCGTGACTACACAGTAACGATGCACAGTAAAATAATAATTCGTCGAAAATTTTCTTCAATACACAGTAATTATGCACAGTAAATATAATAAAAAATTCTATAAATCGACGAATTTTCGTGACTACACAATAACGATGCACAGTAAAATAATAATTCGTCGAAAATTTCCATCAATACATAGTAATTATGCACAGTAAAATAATAATTCGTCGAAAATTTTCGTCAATACACAGTAATTATGCACAGTAAATATAATAAAAAATTCTATAAATCGACGAATTTCCGTGACTACACAGTAATTATGCACAGTAAAATAATAATTCGTCAAAATTTTCATCAATACACAGTAATTATGCACAGTAAATATAATAAAAAATTCTATAAATCGACGAATTTTCGTGACTACACAGTAATGATGCACAGTAAAATAATAATGCGTCGAAAATTTCCGTCAATACACAATAATTATGCACAGTAAATATAATAAAAAATTCTATAAATCGACGAATTTCCGTAACTGCACAGTAAAGATAATAATAAAAAATTCGAAATGCACAGTAAAGATAATTATTTCTTCTTCTTTCTTTCTTTTCTCTTCCCCTGCGTTTTTCTTTTCTCTCCCATTCTTCTTTCTTCTTTTCTCTCTCCCCGTGCTCTCCCCTTCTCTTTTCTTCCCCTCTCACCGTTTCAGATCTGTTTGTAAAAAATTTATTCAAGTTTCTTTTTTCCTTTCGTTTGATTTCTATTTTTCAGATCCACATAACAAATTTTTTTTCTATCTGTGTTCATATTTTTTTTTTTCTTTTTGATTCAAGTTTTTTTTTTCTTTCAGACTTTCATCTTCACTTTCTAAAAAAATTGATTTTTTTGGGTGTTGCACATGTATTTTTGTTGTGTATTGACAGATCTATATCTATTCGTTTAGATCTATGTTCATGTTGAGGATCGAGAACAAGATCAACACGCAGGTGACCTTTGCTAAGCGGAGGAAAGCTGTACGAGTTTTGCTGCAATTCAAGGTATTCACCAGAACAACAAAACCACTTTTGCACCCTTTAAACTACAAAAGGCAAAGCAAAACCATCAAAACTGCTTCCTTCTATTTTTATTTTTCTATTTTCAAAGTCATCTTTCTTTTATTTTCATCTCCGAGTTGATTTTTTGAAAGAGAAAAAAAAATTGATTTTTTTGGGTGTTGAACATGTATTTTTGTTGTGTATTAACAGATCTATATCTATTCGTTTAGATCTATTAGTTTTCACTTTAAACGTAGAAGTGAATGCAACCCTCATCTGCGCAGAATATGATTTTAGCTACCAAATATAAAATAGAGCACACAGAATATCTACCAGAAGATAGATACACAATATAAATATTTGTGAGATATTATTTTATTATCTCGAAACAAAATTACAGAAATTTGAGGCTCTTCGCCTCATTCTTCAAACGATCTTGCTCCTCTAAAATTTGCGTAGCATCTCTGTCTAAAGGAGTAGGCAATCTAAAAGAAGAATTAAGCAAGGATTTTAATTTCCTATTCTCTTGCTTTATTGCTTCTATCTTCATCTGATACTCCTGAAGAAGTCGCTGAAAGATAGAAATTTTCTCATTGAGTTTGTCCAAATCATAAGGTTTGGATTGTAGTCGCTGAGAAAATGCATAAATAGCTGAAGAGTAATGGGTACCGAGATTTACAAGCTCGTAGATAGCTTCAACATCTGACTTATTAGCCAGATCATTATTGTATTGTACTATAGAACCTACAGCAGAAGCAAAAATAACTTGTGAAAATGGTATAGAATACCTCACGTATTGGTTACGAGAAGATTGCTGGGCCATTGTAGAGTAAGAATACAAAGAGAGATTGCAGAGTAAGAATGCAGACTAATTACAGAAAAGTAAAGAATATGGGATGCAAATGAAGATGAGCTGAATATTTCTTTTATAGAGAAAATTATGACTAAGCACCTCTATTGCTTCACGGCATCTCTCATAAAGCGTCTCTTTACAAGAGACAAGAAGATGTAGCATCATAGCTCTGCGGCGCCTGACAACTACAGAAAACCTGAAAAAACTTGCGGTGCTTGTCTGATCTAAAAAGCTGGCCACCGTTTTTGTTGAAAAATAAGGTTAGCGGTTTAATATTGATGAATTCTTCACTAACTGTGTTATTTACAAGAACTCCAGAATCGCACAACCACGGTATATATGTTTCCTTCATATTTTGATTTATAACTTCTGATATAACAATTTCCTCATATTAATAGATCATTAAAATTGACAATTCTACTTTTATTTGTTCCAGTTGTCGAGCCTATGTTGAGATAGATGATAATACAGGACGATTGACAGCTGTTTTATTTGGAGCAATTGCAGAAGATGCTGTTCTATTTGGAGCAATTGTAGAAAACGTCCATTGGACGTTTTGCTTCTACTAGTATTATAATAAGTGGCTATTTAATTGTAAATATGAACTTTTGTTATATTTTTGTTAATTTTTTTTTTATTTTCTGTTAAGTTCATTAAGTCTTGTTTTATCAAAAGGTCTTTAAGATTCTTAATCATTTGAGGTGTAGTTCTCTTATAGAATTTAATGAAAGATCTTATTTTACCAAAGATTTTTAAAAACCCTTGACTATTTGACGTGTAGCTCTTTTATAGATCCTGTTTTACCAAAAGGCCCTTAATGGCCCCACGACACACATGAATTGATGTCTCTTTTTCATATCATTTTTATTTTGATAGTGTACTCATTTTCCTTTCTTTTTGTTTCAATCTTTTTAAATAAAAAAATTAAAATAACGTTACTCCTTAGAACAGAAACGCTTTAGAGCATTCCATTATAAAATTCAACTTTAAGTAAATTTAATTAATAAAAAACTTAAAATAATCAATATAATAGTAATTATTAATTTAATTAGAATATAATTATTATTAAAATTTAATATTATTAATTTCATTAGAATATAAAAATTATTAAATTAAGAATATTTTATTATTATATAGAGAATAAATAGATCATCTAATATGAATGAAACTAATGTTCATATTTTGCTGAAGTTTAGATTTTTTTATCTTTCTTTAATTTTGTATTTTCTTTTTTTAGACAAATAAGTTACTAACTTTTTCATTATTTTTTATTTAAATCATTATGTTAAGTGTACTTAAGAGCTAATGCACCCAAGACCGTTACCTAGTATGTATGTATGTGTGTATATATATATATATATAGAGAGAGAGAGAGAGAGAGAGAGAGAGAGAGAGATGGGTCGGGGTCCCTGACCTTATCTTGAATTTTAGCTGTCCTACGCCAAGAGGATCCATAAGATCGAGGAAAGCGAGCCTAGCCATTAAAAGGGTAACAGAATATTCACAGAGCAAAATCAAACAGCGATGGGAACAGAAAGGGACAATAAAAAAAAATGCGAGGACAGTTAGCATATAACACAATCCTTTATTTTTGTCCTCTGCATTTAGGAGTAACCTTTTGTTCGAGGCATGAAACGACAAGGCCCACATGCCCTTTCACACCATATGTGCTAGCTGGCACTAGGCCAAAAACACAGAGACTCTCGTGGGTGACTGCTACCGCCCATGGAAATTTAATCGCCATTACAGCCTATTTCAGCTTCCCTTCCCCCGAATTTGGAAGCTTATTCAATACAACCTGATTCTATAAATTTCAGAATCATTAATGATTTCAGATCATTCTCCATGAAGGCATCTTTCATTCATTTTCTCCGTTCTCTATTTTTCAGTACCTATTCAAATGATGATGTTATTCGACTTTAGTCAACAAAAATCCAATGCTAACCCATTATTCAACACGTACTGGTAGCTGCAAAACACCTTCTTTGTGCAATATATAACTTCGAATGAGATCAAGAATATTCATAATTCTATAAAAAAAAAATCTGCATTTACAACAAGCACTGAATGAAGAGGAAGGATGCAAACATAGCAAGAGGATGATACAATTAACCCAGAGAACTATAGAAGTACAAATCTTTAATTAATATATTGGTAAGTGTCTAAGAGGCTTTAAGGAAAGATCTTCCGCAGCAAAGAAATGGAGAAACCTTCAGAAGAAATTAATTTGGAAAACCAAAACGGATTCACATAACTTGAAAATGACAATGTGATATAACTTTCAATCTTTCTTCAGGGTTTGCAGATCACCACAAAGCAAGGAAGGAGGGCTCTAGGATTGAGCAAATAAAGTTCCTCAATATTGGAATAGAGACCCAATCTACCAGCCAATGAATCAAATCCTGTTTGGCCAGCCATTTCTTGTATGTTCTCCAAAGGCCTGTGAACCCTTCCAGCAACGACTCTGCAGACTATTAAGGCTTTCCTAACAGCCGGGTCTTCCTCCAGAATTTCGATAGATTCAAAAGCTCTTCCACTAGTTGAAGTTGTGAAAACTCCTATTCCACCCTTAAGCTCCTTCTTGGCAGAGAATCCGTTTTTTATAATTCTGCAAACACTGCATTTTTCTGTTGCACAGAGGCTGGAGGCACCATTTAGACCAAGAGAACATGACACAGTTGTGCCATAGAACCTCAAAAGTTCGTTACCATCGGCGAGGCACCGAGGGTGTTTCTTGGGGAGTTTGCTAGCTTTGACCTTCACCGTCTCCCTATATTCTTCAAATCGAGCAAGAGTTCTTTGCATATTATGAACTTTCAAAACCCTCTCAATCCGGCCAAACTGGTTCTCAGACTTCAACCAGCTTGTCCGGCATATAATTTCAACAATTTTCCTAGATGAGTCGCCTTCCACAAGTTCTGTAACTGTGAAGCAGAAAAATATAGTGAACAGAAGAATGACTAAGCTATTCCAAAATCTTGAGAAAACTACTTTAATTGGTGAGATAGTCCGAAGACCATCAAAGCAAGGCAAACAGTTCCTGGACATAAAGCTAAAAAAGAGAGTATCTTAAATTTGTTTCCGATTCCTTTTTGTCTGCGGAGAGAAAAGGGTCTGTGGCAAGGATATATGTGATATGAGGATAAGATCATAAGAGGATAAGAGACATGGGGGCAAAACAAACTGAGGAAGAAACTCCTCTAGCATTTAAAAACTACAGATATAAAGGCAACGAAAAACTACAATCAAGACTAGGAATAAAATTACCCTCAAGAGAAAAATCTAAAAGGTTTTCTTACCAGCATGCTTGGAGAGATGATGAGCTTCAGCAGCTTCCCATTTGCTGAACTGCTCTCCACATTTATGGCAAATCACTGTAGAAGACCCATTAGACTGTGTCTCAAGAGAGACTCTATTGCTTGAATGAACTCCACCACCAAAAACAGCAGAACCCCCAAATCCATACCCTTCTCTATCTGATGCAACAAATTGAGACTTCCTTGGAGGAGTTGATGGGGTCCTAACAGGAGAATTAAAATAGTGCATTGTAGGGTTGCCCCCAGGTCCAGGTGTCCCCGGCCTCAAAGTGCCCACAAACATTGAACCACCGGTACCGTTATAACCACCAAGACCACCGCTTTCACCACCTCCACCACTAACCCCTTCTTGGAAACCACCAAAACCAGTGATTTTGAGCTCACACCTGGAGTTACTCAGTATCACTTCATGGGTTATTGGGTTGAGGAATTCACTGCTCCCAATAGATCTTGGACTGCAACTTGGTGGCTTCTCCAAATGTCTCTTACTTCCATGGATAACATCTTTGAGATTTGCTATTGACCTTGAACACCCAGACCTTCCTGCTTTTCTTGTCAAGATTGTGCTCAGTTGCTTTCTCGTCTTTGGGTCATGAACATCTGATGGCTTTGATTTGCAGTGTAAAGACCTTTTTAGAGAGAACCACACTGTTGGCATATTTCTCTCTCTCTCTCTCTCTCTCTCTCTCTCTCTCTCCAAGTATTTAGGCTACAAAGATTCACAGTGCTGAAATTCTTTTCCACCCTTCATTCTCATAAGCACATTGCTTTCAATAGCTATTTTCCACCATGCAAGGCTGAACAAAAGACGAGAAGAAGAAGCCAGAAACAATGCTTTCTCTACAATAACTTTCTACTTTGAGCACAACACCCCACTTCGTTGAGATTTCATTCCCATTTTCCCGAAACTAATTCCACTTACCGAACAGCTCAAAAACAAAGAATAGTACTTGAGAAGAAACCAAACCAAATCTTCATGCAACACCCAGAAAGAAAGTTCCGAAACTCTCAAGTACCATGCCGTTTTGCGGAATGCATTCTGGAAGCCAACAAACCATTAGGAACTTAAGAACTATTATCTAATATGGATGTCCATGACCATGAGACCACACGAAGGTGGAAGGAAGTGGGACAAATGGGCTCAAACCAGAAACTATGCTACTTTCTCTGTGAACGTAGCAGCTTCCATTCAAGAAATGGAGAATCTTTGGCTCTTGGGGAACATGACAACCAACCAACAAAACCTTGTTCAGAGACACCAATAAATGCTAATTACCGATAAAGACAGACAATAAAAGACTTGAAAAAAGACAGTCCTCAGGCTGAATGGACCTGCCAAATTGAATTTTAGATGTTAAAATAAGTAGCAGGTTCATTCAGATGTTAGTCAGGTCTGAAAGATACGTAATAAGTTATAACTAGCAGGTACGTACACAGTTAATATTTAGCTAAAACCACCATTACTATCCGAGTGCCAAAGCCCCATCCATGGTCGAAAATGGCAAACTAATCTTTGATTAGATCCATTGAGTGGATTCTGAAGTTTTCTCTTTTGATATTATTGAAACGAAAAACCATAATTGCAATTTCAGAGATATCCAAACAAGGGTTTTAGCTAAAAGTAGGTGGCTTAGATAGCATGGGACCCAATCTTTTATAAGAGAGTCTGGGTTCTACCTCCCTTCTCAAATTTCTGAATATTAAAAAAATTACAAAGGTTTAGTTTTTTTTTTTTTTTTTGCCTTTCAGAAAAAGGACATTAATGAACAAAATCAGGTAAAACTAATGGAGGTGAGGCGCCATTGAAAGGAGCATCGGTGCCCAATTTACTGCACCACTGCCGTTAATTCACAGGACTTAACACTAGCTGTTACTGTTTTATTAACGTGATTCACTCCAGTCAAAACTTAACCTTAAAAGAAAAAAAACAGTCGAATCTCGATATATATGCAGTACTTATATTAAGGATATGTTTGGATACTTTCGATTATTTTGGTATTTTGTGAATGGTATTAAAATAATTTGAGTGAAGATATTTTATTTGATTTTTAGAAATAATAGAAAAAAAATTTGAATAAAAATATTATAAAATAATATATATAAATATTTTAATATAATTTTGTTTTAAAATTTATAAAAATTGTAATTTTTCATCTTATCGTTCTTACATTACACATTTATTAAAAAACATAAAAATAAAATAAAAAAAAATGTGATGTAAAGATAATGAATATAAATTTTTTGAAGATTTTGATAATTTTGAGAATTTTTATAGTAAAAAAATTCCCCTAATTAATTATATTACCGTTCGTAGTTTTTAAGATGAAGAGTAATTTTATTACCAATATATAAAACTAAATTAGTTATAATGTACCTAAAAAATGTGAAAAGCACGAATTATTAATCTTTTTACCATTTTTTTTTTAAATTAATAAGTGAAAAACATGGAAGGAAGGCAAAAAGATCTGCTTTGTAGTCAAAGCAGCCAAAAGCTAATCGTTCCAATCAGACGGTCAAAATATTATGGGCCATTCCTCCCGCATAAGAATTAAAGTACATTTTTTAGGGCACCGTGATTGGCACTTTCTGGCCTACTGAGTTGTTTAACTTGTTATTACTGATACTTTATACAATGTTTGCATAAAAATAAATCTTTGAATTTGAACTAAATTGATATTAACTTAGTTCAATTTAATTTTAAATCGATTCTAATGCCTAAACATTCAACAAGTACACCAATGGATTCGGTGTTGGTTTCGGTGCCAAACCAAGACACCACTAACCTATTCCATGTCTCTATTAAACTAGTCGAAACCGAAGGTTTGGAAAGAGAAAACCGATCATATCGGTCTCGATTTGCGTCGGCGCAGTGGTCAGTCTATCATCGACATCGGCGTCTTCTGTGAAGGAGGAGGAGCTGAGGAAGAAAGATGAAGACTCGTGCCGTTGTCTACCAAGGATGAAGAACGAGGTTGCAAAGAGGAAGAACTAGGGGAGAGTTCGGTCTGGTCCGGAGAGGTTTTACGGACCGGACTGGACCTATTCAGTCCAGGGTTTTCCCACCGGACTGGTCCGTTCAGTCCAACCTATTACTTTTTTTTTTATTTAATACAATGACATTTTATTTAATACTTATGTAATTATATTGTAATATATTTAATATATATACATATGGTATACTATTATATATATATTAGTAATACGATAATACTATTAGTCTATTAGTATATAGTAAATTAGTAATAGTTTTTCTATAACTAATAATACACTAGTACTAATACTATTATATAGTTATACTAATCATAAATTTATAATAACTAAATCATTATAAGTCTATAACTATATATATTTAGTATCAATATATTATTGTACTCTTTAATGTATAACTATTAAGTTATTAACTATAATATATTGTACTAGTATATATCAATATATTAAAATATTATAAGAGTTATGGTATAAATTTTAATATATCATATATGTATAAATTTATAATGGTATTAGTATAGTTAACTTAATATGTAATATGTTAGTATTAAATCAGTATAACTACATAGAGTATTAGTAATATAGTATTTAATATAACTACATAGAGTATTAATAATAAGAGTATTTTACTATTATTTAATATAGTATGACATGGAGTATTAATAAATATGTAGGGTTTGAAGAGATATAGTAATACTATTATTACATATAGTTATTAGTTATATGTATTACTAATATATATCTATTATTATATATTATATATTACTAATACATATAACTAAGTTACTAATATATATTATATATATTAGTACTACACTAATACTAATACTATTAGTCTATTAGTATATAGTAAATTAGTAATAGTTATTAACTTATTTATTATAATTACTAATACACTAGTACTAATATTATAACTAATAACTAGATGTAATAACTAATAACTAGACCGACACATAGATCAGAAACCCAACCTAGTTAAACAGCTGAAGCGAAAAAACCCTCCGTCTTCTCTAAAAAAAAAAAACCCTAGCCAAAACAGAACTAGCGCCGCCGGGGGGGGGGGGGCTTCTCGATGAAGGCCGGTAGAGGGGAGCTGTATTGCTGTGGCTCTTACGCAAAGGCCTCGCCTCGCCTCGGCTTACCCCAAAACCCCTTTCTCCGGTCGTTTATGGTGATGCGTGGGCTACCCTGACAGAGTGATTTCGGTGGCCAGATTTCCGCTAGATGCTCTGTTTTCGGATAACAGGATCGGCTTGTGCTGGCTGTGGAGTGCAGAGGGCGCTGGTGTGGCTGGTTGCTGGAACGTGGGGAGAAATAGCTGGGGCGGGACTGGGCAGAAAGATCTTAGGTTGCGGCGTGGAGGTTGCGGCGTGGGCTGTCTCCTATCCGACTTTGTTGAGAGCAGCTCAGGGCAGGGTAGGAGCCGGGCGGGGGTTGATGCAGTGCTTGGAGGGATGTTGATGGGCGGCGGTGGCTTATTTTTGAGATAAAACCCTAACGGGTTGGGCCCCCATATTCCTAACGGGTTGGGCCCTTTAGCTCGGGCTGGGCTCTGTGTTTTACAGCCCTTTTTCTTTTCTGTTTTGTTATCAGTCTGTTTTAGTGCTTTAAATAAATTCAGTCTAGTGTCTCACTCCTTTTTTGGATGTTGGGTGTTTGTCCTACTCCTCGTTGGAGGATGGTAGGTGTTAGTACTCTTCCTCCTTGGGAGGAGTGAGTGTGGTTGTACTCCTCCTCCTAGGGAGGATGGAGTGTGTTGTACCTCTCTTCTTCGGAAGAAAGGTTGGTTTAGTTCTGGTTGACAGAGCGCTTTCTCTGTCGACTGCGGTCAGCAGAGAAAGTGTAGAAGTTGTAGACAATGTCCGTCACAAAAAAATTTGTTGGCGGGGAAGCTCCTGAGCAGTTGCGTTAGTTGACTTATTTTGATAAGTCACATTTGTAACTTCGTTTATGAATGAATGCTATGAAGCATTTTTCCTTCAAAAAAAAACTAATAACTAATAATATGTAATAACACTAGTACTAATAGATAATAACTAATAACTAGTATTACTAATTTACTATATCTCTTCATTGTCTTCAAACCCAACAGATTTACTAATACTCTATGTAATACTATATTCATTTATTAAATAAGAGTAATACTCTTATAGTCTTATAATTTTATTACTAATACTAGCATATTAGATATTAAGTTAACCAATACTAATACTCTTAATCTCTTATAATCTTATTACTAATACAAGCATATTAGATATTAAATTAACTAATACTAATGCTCTTATAATCTTATTACTAATATAGTAATACTAGCCTATTAGATATTAAGTTAACTAATACTAATACTAATACTATTAGATATAGTTATAGACTTATAATGATTTAGTTATTATGAATTTATGATTAGTATATTGTATAACTATATAATAGTATATAAGTATATTAGTATTAATTTAGACTATTAGTAATTTAGTCTTAATATAAATATTAGTATTAGTATAAAATTATAAATATTAGTATTATAAATATTAACCTATTAGGTTAGATAAAAATTATAATTAATTATATACAATTATAAATATTATATAAATAATAAAATATATTTTATATTTTTTTTAATTTGGTCCGGTCCGGGGTCAAAAACCCTAGACCGGGACCGGATCGAAACCTACGGTCCACTAAAACTTAGACCGGAACCAACCGGACCTATGCTCGGTCCAGTCCGGTCGGTTTTGCCGGTCTGGACTGGCCGATACTCTCCCCTAGGAAGAATGGAAGAAGATGACGCGAGGAAGAATAAGAGGGGTGGGGGGGTTATTAACTCATTTTGAAACGGCGTCGTTCTATTATATATATTTTTTAAACATTCATGTCCTAAATGACATTGTGAAACGACACAGTTTTATATAAATATATTTCAAAAAAAATATAAATAGATCGGATCAGTCAGTTCAACAGTTTTCTAGGGGTTCAAATCGGCGCCAAACCACCGATGCCGATTTTCCTTCAATTCCTTTCCCCCGCCGACCGATTCTTTGCCAGTTCCGGCTGGTTCCATACTCCAGCCGTCGTTCTGATCGGTTCACGGCTGGTTTGGTCGGTTCCTGTACACCCATACACTCAACTCTCAAATCACTAAACTAATTTCAACTAAAACCTATTTACACGTAAGACTCACAATATTTTTCAATTCAATATCTATTTACACGTGAGATTAACAATCTTTTGCAACTTTTCATAAATATATTTAAACTGATATTAACATTCAAATATATCTAAATTTGGATTCTACAAAACTTATTCTACTATTTCAACTTACTAGTATTTATAAAGAACTCAANTAACTCATTTTGAAACGGCGTCGTTCTATTATATATATTTTTTAAACATTCATGTCCTAAATGACGTTGTGAAACGACACAGTTTTATATACATATATTTCAAAAAAAATATAAATAGACCGGATCAGTCAGTTCAACGGTTTTCTAGGGGTTCAAATCGGCGCCGAACCATCGATGTTGGTTTTCCTTCAATTCCTTTCCCCCGCCGACCGATTCTTTGCCAGTTCCGGCCGGTTCCATACTCCAGCCGTCGTTCTGATCGGTTCACGGCCGGTTTGGTCGGTTCCTGTTCACCCATACACTCAACTCTCAAATCACTAAACTAATTTCAACTAAAACCTATTTACACGTAAAATTCACAACATTTTTCAATTCAATATCTATTTACACGTGAGATTAACAATCTTTTACAACTTTTCATAAATATATTTAAACTGATATTAACATTCAAATATATCTAAACTTGGATTCTACAAAACTTATTCTACCATTTCAACTTACTAGTATTTATAAAAAACTCAACTCATATCAACTCAATATCCAAACAGGATGTCTTAAAGACACTTATGACTTTCATCACAAACCGTTGATTAATCCTTTCATTATTAAGCTAATTTTTATGTAACGGTCCACATCTGAGCATAATTTAATGCTTGTATCTAAAAAGTCTATGAATTTGAATAGTTAATTAAAGAACATTATCTTGCTGAGATGTGCATTTTTACTATATGGAATAGTATTGATTATTGGGTTACAACTTACATGCTTCGTGAGAGTATTGACAAACCCATCATCTCCACGTGCTCCAAAGTACTTCACAGATTTGGAGGGCCCCATTAATTAATACTTCAAGAGCTTCACACACTCAAAAAAAAATAAAAATAAAAAAAAAAAACAAAAACAAAAATCGTGACTTATTTTGCATCTTAATCCCATCTCATTGATATTTTTTTTTAAACTTTCTCTAGACAAAAAAAATAATAATAATAATAAATGAATAAATAAAAGAAGGCCCTTATAATTTAGATTTATCTCATCCTTAATTTGTGAATTTAGAGGGAAACAACAATAATGAAACCCACACTACAAAAACAAGTGCCACTTCCCATTGTTAGTTTTGACCCACTAATCTAAGTGCACATGGAATACCTTTTTTCTTACTTGTAATGAATTATTTTATTTTTAAGTTCGGGTGTAAAGCACATAATTTACATCACTTAAATTATAAAATTTTATTTATAAATTTTAAAATCTTAAAATTTATATTCTAAATTAAATTATATCATGTAAGTAGTGTGTGATATAGATGCTTTATAATAATAGTACTATTAATTAAGTTCATTAATCACCTTCAAATGTATTTATTTAGGTATTATATAGTAAATTAGGTATAGTTGAAGTGTGTAAATAATATATTTCCCCACTAAATTTAAAGATTTGAGAAAATAATAAGAATTATGGACAGTTATAGCATTACGTTAAAGTTGGCAAGCATTATTATGGTTATGATTGTTGAGTTTCAGATGAGCCGAACACCAATCAGACTGTTTGGGTAACAAAAGCAAATCAATCATAAGCAATGGGTGGGTGTCTGTCTATGTTACCCTTTCCAAGTTTCAATCATTAGGTCTATTTGGTTATACAGTAAATGAGATAAAATAAAATATTTAATTAAAAGTTAAATAAAATATTGTTATAATATAATTTTTTAATATTAATTTTTTTTAAGATTTAAAAAAAAATTATTTATTATATTTTATGTAAAAATTTATAAAAATTATAATGATTATACAATATATGAAAATTCTATACATCATACTATCATCCCATTTGCATCCTACTAAATAAGATATGTTACATTTATCATCATTAAATGATCATTTTTTGCATGCCTATTTGCATCCTATTAAATGGTGATAAATGAGCCATATCATATATAGTAGGATATAAATGAGATAGTGATATAGTATATATCATTATTCATCTTGAACAAGTTGAAAGTGGGCGGGAAAACCCAATAAATATAATAAATAAATAAAAATGTGTAAATCCATCTTCGAATATACCTTTCAAAGCTTTATGTTCAAACATCTATACAGTATACACACTCTCTCTCTCTCTCTCTCTGCGCACCTGACAGACAGACATGGATAGGACTTTAAACAAACCAAATGGTCCATGAATCAGACTGGTTTTTAGTTTCGGAGGCCCACGCAGATGTTGGGTATATGGAAGGAATCACGATCCTCTAGTCAAGTGTTTGAATTGTTTCAGGTTGCCAGGTCCGTTGGGTGCACCGTGCATAGTCTTATCGGGCCTTTATCAGTGTGCAGAAAATATGACGAGAGGTTCAGAGGCTCTTTAATCATTTCACATTTAGACTATATTCTCCCACGTGCGTGTGGAAACTCAAGCTACTGAACATTGATCCGTAAAGGAATCTAAGTTTGGAATGAAAAGTTTACCTAAGATAGATTAGATACGAGTCTTAAATGGAGAAGTGTGTAGATTTTTTTATAAAAATGGGAGTTACATTTGATAGAAAAGAAATAATATTTATAGTTATAAATTATAAAAGCGTTGTATATATTTTTTTAAAATGATTAAATGTTTGATTTAAAAAAATTATTTTTTTAATAATAGATTTTACTTTTTTTTTTAAAATAATGTGTGGCGCTTGTATAATATATGATTATATTTAAAATTACTCATTTATATAAAAAATTATATAGAACTTGTCTATTTTAAACTACAGATCACGTCTCTACCTAAAATATGTCAAAAAACAAAAATACAAAATACAAAATAAAAAACGATCTGATTGTCAAACCAAGTTGGCATTTCTTTATCTTTTTAGGATAAGTTTAGATAATGAATTGAGATAATATGATATTAGTCAAGATAAAATTTAAAAATTGAATAAAATATTATTATAATATTATTATTATTTTAAAATTTTAAAAAATCAAATTATTTATAATATTTTATGAAAAAATTTAAGAAACTTATAATAATAAAATAAAATAAAATACTTTTATATCCGAACCTAACCTAAATCCCTTCCCTTTGGAAAAATAATAAAATAAGGAATTATGAGATATAAGTACTACAAAGGACAAACCCATCTAGCTAGGCTTTACGCGGTGTCCTAGTTCGGTATTTGGTAGTCTGTAGTACTGGAGCACCCAGGCCCAAAGCTGGGCGTCTTCCCTGGGTACATCTAAATTTAAATTTATTTGAGATGGATTCATATAATTCACTTTATTTATTTATAAAAAACTCAGTTCTATTTAAAATCAAACGTAGATTTAGATTATAAACCCAACCCTCGTCCCCTTTATCAAAAATAAAAAATAAAATAATTTTGTTATGTATAAATAAAATTACGTATTAATTTATATACTAATATTGATTTTTTTATATTTAAAATTTAAATTAATATTATATTTAATAAAATCTATTTTTTAATCAATCATATTAAATTAATAAATATATTAATACATAATTATATTTATAATTAAATTTTTTAAAAATAAAAACACGTAACACATCTCCCGAGAACTGTATGCCATGGGAGGTTGGGAAACAAAATTCACTACGTAATTACAGAGATGGTACGAGGGTACTTATGTAAACGAAAGCTATTGACTTGACTTCGATTCCCTCCAAAGTCCGAACCAACGCAAAGCGGTGAAATCTAATGGTTTCCAGAATCTCTACCGTCTATCTGTATTCTAATCCAACGGTGATATATCTCGATCCGCGTACTTCAACCCCATTCGTCCAATTCTAGCTTCCATTTAGTATATATATCGAAGCACCGTCGCTACATTCTTCGACTTTATTCTCTTCCCCTCTAGCCCAACTTTCCCTCCATTATTTTCTCCCTCTCTTCCCGTGACTTTCTATTTCTTAGTCCTTCAATTCGATGGCAGGTCGGGGCAAAACTCTCGGATCAGGGGCCGCCAAGAAGGCCCATTCTCGGAGCAGCAAGGCCGGGCTCCAGTTTCCGGTCGGTCGTATCGCCCGATTCCTGAAAGCCGGCAAGTACGCGGAGCGTGTTGGGGCCGGCGCGCCTGTATACCTCGCCGCCGTCCTCGAATACCTTGCCGCTGAGGTGATAATAATTCTCTTTTCTCCCTTTCCCCCTCCCCCAGGATTTCTAAATCTGTGCATGGCGTTGTATTTATGCATATGTATTTACCCACTCGTTGGATCTAGCATTTTGAATTCGTACTAGATGATTTCCAATTTGGTCTAAATTCACATATTTGTGTATATGTACGGAAGTTATGTTGAATTCCCTGATAATTCTGCGTTTTCATGGAGATGGATCCACTTGCTCCTCTCTAGTTCTAGGGTTTCGAATAAGTCTAAAAGTTGTGTATTTTATTTCTTTTGGTAAGATTTACGTTAGTTTTATGGTCGTGGAAATTATGCAAAAGCGCGGATTAAATCTGAGTCTTTCGGTGATCCACTCCTCCTGGTTTCCCTAGGTTCCAGGGTTTTGAATTTTGCTCATTTTGTGTAATTAGGTTTTTGAATTAATTCTTAATTGTTTCCATTTCCCGGCCTTTTCAGGTTCTTGAGCTGGCTGGAAATGCGGCCCGAGACAACAAGAAGACTAGGATTGTTCCACGACACATACAGCTAGCGGTCCGGAATGACGAGGAGTTGAGCAAGCTTCTTGGAGACGTGACGATTGCCAATGGTGGTGTGATGCCGAACATCCACAACCTGCTCCTGCCAAAGAAGACTGGAACCTCAAAGGCCTCGGGTGGAGACGATGACTCTTAGATTGAAGTGAGTTGTGATTTTCGGTCTCCCGCGTGTTGGATATCTTGTTTACTTCCTTTTTTTTCTTTTAATGGTTTTAAGTTTATGTTAGGGTCTGGTTACAATGTAACGATGGGGTCGTAGGAGTCGGTGGTAGTATTTAGCGTCTCAGTCCGTAGCGAATGTGAATATATTGTTCTTCCACTTGTTATAGAAGCGATTTCTGAGCTCAATTTTATTCTTACCCGTTTATTGATACTTCATGGCATTGTCGATGAAAAGTTCAATTCTAACGTTGTATTTTTTTTTTGATGTTTATATTTTTGACATTTTGTTGTAATGGTTTTAATTTGGAGGCCGTTAATTTTTAAACCCTTGATTTTGCTGTTCAATTGACTATATGGGTGTCATCCAGTTTCAGATCTTGTTATTCAATGGCAATGAAGGGGTTAATGGGTATACTGGGGTTCTGTGCATTCTGGATTTGTGGGAAACTCCCGTCATTGAGTTGAATTGAGGTGATTTTGGTTTGGTTTTTTACTCTCTCTATATATCTGGCTTGGGAATTGAAAGAATAGAATTCGGATGCTCTTGTCATCAGTAAGGAAAAGATTAGTCTTCGCCAATCTAAATGCCTTATGGCATGGTGGCCATGGTGTATTGAGATTTGAAAATCGTGTTCTTCATCGCGTTTGCCTTAGCGAGGGATTCAAATTTGAACTAGTCGCGAGGTATTTGGAAGATGTGAAGATTATGAAGGTGCTATCCTTTATCACTTTTAGCGCCTTCATAATCTTCACATGTTCTGTTAACTTGAATGTCTATCGACATTCCGAAGCAGCACCGACTGTTTCTGAACGGGGAACTTAATGCCTACACTCCTATCAGCTGTAAGCATTGGACCATATTACAATCTTTAGGATTGTCTATATATGTTAATACGTATGTATTCTGCAGTTGGCGCCATCTTTAATGAAGTTTGAAGGAGTTCTGCTGGAATCTCATTTCCTTCGACAAAAGTATATTAGAATATGCTTATGATGCGTTGACTGACACCCAAGTGAAAATTTAATAAGTATGGAATGATTGCTTCTGTAATTTGTTGGCCTCACAGAAAATTGAAAATGTAGTCAACAAAATATAATGCACCATAAAATCTTCTCGTGCACCTTATAAGAAGTAACATGCTTTGGTTGATGAGTTTCAACTAATATGATAGTGCATGCAATACTTAGCTTGACAAGTTTTAATAGTTATTTCAAAACATCTCATTCAAACAATGAAACTTGCCTGATCAGAACCTAACCATTTCTAGTTTCTTTCTCAAGGTACCCCCATAAGCACAAGACTTTCCAGCAACTTTTATCTTCTTCTACAATACCCTACGTCTTCAGATCCTGATGGGGGCAGAAATAGACTCTACTTCTTTCTTTTTCCCTTTATTCTTCCACCTATCGAGTTGGTTCAATAGATCTATATTGTCAGGGATAGCTATTCTAAAATTATTCAACAGCTTCATACCTAGTTGCTACATGCACCAAATCCACTAATTACATTTTGATGGGAAATCTGCATCCATTTTGGATAGAGGGGAATGTCCATAAAGCTTCTTTGGCAGGAGGTGCAATATGACAACAGATACGCCGAATATATAAAGACTCCTTTCAGACTGCCTTTTTTTGTTTTTGTTTTTATTTGTTTTTTCCTTTAATTAAATTATTTCTCAAAGCAAATGGTTGAGCATATCAGATATGAGCGGCAGCCGCCTGAGTTGCATCACTTCATTTTGACCGTTGTCACATTTTCATATTTTTATTTTTTAATTCTTTTGATATTTTTTAAAAATAAAAAAAATACATGAATATAAAATCATTAAGTAAAAAAAAATTTTTTTGGTGAGCGGTCAAAGGAGTGATCACATCAGGACGGTAAGTAGTAGTGTTTTCTATCAGATGTTTGG
The DNA here is from genome assembly GCA_011037825.1 of Carya cathayensis. Lineage (NCBI taxonomy): Eukaryota > Viridiplantae > Streptophyta > Magnoliopsida > Fagales > Juglandaceae > Carya > Carya cathayensis. The sequence continues at coordinate 26,738 of QGSO01000171.1, forward strand.
ACACCGGTGGGTTTTTATTATATCAAATAGGACAACTTAAAGTAAGAAAGAATGGAACCTAAGGGATGTGACTGTTCCTTAATATTATTAGACGCATCAAATAAACAGCCTAACTAATCTGCAAAGAAACATGAACAACTTGGTCAAGAGGACTAGTATCCTCTGAGTTTAGTTGAACTTTTAGCCAAGGCCACATGAAATTTAAAGATACCCTTCCACTTTGAAAATTCAAAGTTTATATAAAACCATCGAAATCCTAAAAGGGTACGGTATTGACTCGATATGAGAGCACTCGGACTCCACTCGATCTCTTCTTGATTCTATGTGTTGACGTTCTATTAAGGCTGCGCTGATTTGAGATTAATTGAATATTTTATAAATAATAATAAGTTAAAGATGGTAAAATGAGTTTTATAGATTTTATTTAATATGAGTTTAGATGTGTTTAAATATTAAAATGAGTTTAGATATATTTATGAGAAGTTAAAAAAATTATGAGTCTCATGTGTAAAGATGTATTGAATTGAAAAAAATTATGAGTCTCACATGTAAAGAGATTTTGAATTAAGATGAATTTACTAATTTGAGAGTTAAATGTTTGGATATGATTTAATTAAGTTAAGTTTGGTAATTAAGTTCAAATATAAAATTCTCATTTTATTTCATCACATCATTACAAATTTCTTAAATTTTTATTCAAAATATATTTAATAATTTAACTTTTTAAAATCTCAATTTAACTTTTTTAATTTTTAAAATAATAATAATATTAAAATAATAATATTTTTAACTTTTATTTAAAATTAAGATTTTTTATCTTACTTTCTATAACTAACTTTAAAATTAGATTAAACTAACAACAAATCAATCATCGTACCAAGGGTTATATAGTCTGGCATGAACGACAATCAATGGGCTTTATTAATACAAATTCCATCTGCCACATCCTCCATGCCAGAAAAAATAGCTTGCCATGGCTCGCCACGTGGCATCTTTGCATGCATAATCTGCCTGCCACAACTTCTTCCATCGACGGTCGGATTAAAAAAAATATTTTTACTTATTTCACTTCATTTAATTAATGTTTATATATATTTTTTAATTTTTATATAAAATATAATAAATAATCTAATTTTTAAAATTTAAAAATAATATTTTAATAACATTTTATTCATCTTTTAATTTTATCTTAACTCAATATCTCATTTCAAATTACTATTTAAATCCTCCCATTGTAATCTCTTTGTCGCTAAGAAATAAAAATAGAATGCTTACCGATCTCCATAAAGAAATATTCCTATTTGCTTTACAGTATGGAATTTATGCTCTGCTTTTTCTAAAGGCTTCGCCCGCACTATAAGAGAACAAACCCAACACTCTTTCCATGCTAAATTCTCCAACTTTACTCTTCTAACCTTCAATGGCGAGTCGCAAACCGCTTGACGTTCATAGAGGTGATCAAGGTCCACAGAAATGGCGTATCTCACTAGGGGAAGACGTTTTCAAGAGCTTCCTCTCCCAGGGTTGTCCGACAGTGCACAAGGTTTTCGACGAAGGGTCATTTTTCAGTCCACTCTTGTTCGGAAAATTCTTTGATCCTTCAGATGCTTTCCCTCTATGGGAGTTTGAGTCTGATATATTGTTATCGAATCTTCGGAGCTCTGGTCAAAGCACTGTTGATTGGTTTCAGAGCGATCAAGAATACGTACTTAAAGCAGATCTACCAGGTAAGAGATCTAAGTCACGGTTCAATTTCATTTGATTTTGGTATTTAATTTCTAAACTTCACGTTCATGAACCAAGCAGACAGCAAGTACTAGGAAATTGTCAGATTGCAAGATATAGACCTAAGGGAGTAGAGGCAATTATTCCTTAATCCTAAGGTAAACTTCTGGTACAAGTGGGACCCTAATATCTAGACTTTGCATGTAATTTTGGGTTCCGGTTAAAAAAAGAGAAGATAATTTGTTCGGCAGTAATGTATCTCTCTATAATCTATCCATATGACCCTATGAGTTGGGGATAAGGCCAAAACTCCATAGGTTTATCAAAACCTTCATAAACTACGTTAACGTTGGTTACATAAAGTGCTGTGACACAACACCAATTATATTTGTGTTCAAACAGGAAGTGGGAATAATGTTCAAGTCTTCGTTGATAAAGGGAAGGTTGTTGAAATTAGTGGTCAGTGGAGGCAGCAAAGAGAGTCCAAGATACAGGACTGGAGAAGTGGGCATTGGTGGGAATATGGGTACGTTCGGAGGCTTGAGATGCCAGAAGATGCGGATTCGAGGAAGATAGAGGCTTATGTGAATAACGATGTACACCTAGAGATTAGAATTCCCAAGGACCTTTTGGATGGTAATCCTCAAGGAAATGAAATTGTGGCTGCTAAAGATTCTGAAGGTGGTGTAAATTAATTTAATCAAAGCAAGCAGCTAAATCCAACTGTTTTTAACCAATTTTCATACAATCTAGATCCCATGATGTAATCTGTTCGACTGTACATATATACATAATACATAGTTCAAAGTTCAAACCGAAACCTTTTTATATGCAATAGATACAGAACACGCAGTTTTACTAATAAACATCCTTCGCTCCTAATCCTATGACAACTGCGACTTCCCCGTAAATAGACCAAGAAACAAACACCTTATCAGCATAACTTGTTGCGAAAACCGTGAGCAAAAGTAAACAAGAAATAATCAAGCAATCAATCACACGACATAGATTTATGTGATTCAGTAATGTGCCCACATCTACGGAGTTGTAGAGGATTTTATTATATTGAGGAATCACCGGCTACACTTTTGAGGCAATTTTCACTGTTCAAAATGAACATATTGTACAAAATTATCATATTTATAGGATTTCATGGTGAAAATCCTAATTTTCACTTTTTTGCTATATTTATTTGAGCGGCGTGTCGAGTGAACTTTTTGTTTGGCTTTCGCTTGAGCCAACTATGAAGTGATTGTCGAGCAAATTTTCTGCTTGATTTTCACTCGAATTGAAAGGTAAGTAGATATCAAGTGAACTCTCTGTCTTCGCTTCACTATAGGCCCAAGCCTACACTCCATGGCACAAGCCTCATTGAAAGCCTACTAAAAAGCCATCACAAATCATTATCAGATTGGATCATCAAGTCATGCCACCGCAACAATAAACTAGACTCCACAAAACCCAACATAACTACCAAGTACGAACACGCCCAACATAACAGAAACTACTATATCCACGATACACGTGACTTGCATTTGTTTTCAGCAATAAATAACAACTTCTGCCCATGACCCACGCTTGCTGGTTTCGTAACTACCCACAACCAACTTCATAACCAAACATGGAGCCCCGACTCCCGTCACTCCACTTGTACTTGTTGGTATCCTTAGATTTTGGGTTGGGCTTGTGCAAACGTGTTGTAATTTTCGTGGAGATGCTGTGTTGTGGGGTTCCTTGTGTGTTGTAATTTTTGTACCTTTTGGAGAGGTTATGGTGTAGTTTGTGGAGATGCTGTGGTGTGGTATGTAGACTAGGGGCGTTAGTAACATGATCCATGTGTACCTTGTGTATATATTGAAATGTATTTGAAATTCAAACTGTGATGAATATAACAACTTTATATGAAGCTCAACTAATTTGGTTTAGCTCAAAATTTTATGTGTTTCCGCAAGAATTTCTTTAATTTAACTCCATACTCCAAATTAGCAGGTTAATTACACAGGTTTTCCGTTTTCATGCACAAACTTGCTGACCACTCCCATTAAAAACTTACTGTATTTGATAGTCAAATAACAATTAAAATAAGTTACTTGCAAGTTCCACACCAACATTTCACAAACAAGTTAATATACATATTCCATACCAGCATGTTAATTTAATAATATTTTATTCAACTTATCTCATCTCATCTTAATTATTACAACTTTTTCAAATTTCCATACAAAATAAAATAAATAATTCAATTTTTTCAAATTCCAATATAAAAATAATAATTCTAATAATATTTTATTCAACTTATCTCTAAAAACAAATGAGGCCCAATGAACTAGCATGTACATACACACAAGGAATATCAAACATATGGATACCTCCTTTTGTATATCATAACCAAAAATAGGGAGAGTACAATTATAGTTGATCCATTAAAAAAAGACCTACTTTATACAACGTGCTATTTACATGTTACAATTTATACGAATAAAGCAAATACTATTACAAATGTGACAACACAGTACAAACACAATAATATTTGCTTTTCCTTTTCAAGATTTGTCTCATACTCTCTCTCTCTCTCTCTCTCTCTCTCACACACACACACTCTATTTTCAATTTTTTGAACTTCATACTCGTGCAACAATACGCCATCTCACATCTTCCAAACAACATTATCTCTTGCATGTATGTTCTTCTCTAGCAAATGACGTATACCCGCTCATACGAAGAATTCACACATCGTTTCTCCTTGCAAATAGTACGGACATTTAATTAACATGTTCAAAGTACACCTTGCATCTACAAATGGATAAATTAGTGTTGAACCTAAGGTTTCAAGTTTTGTGTAATTATATATTTACACATGGATTTTGATGATAACAAATGAATTCAAAGAATAAAGGAGTCTCAAGCTCAAGTTATCTACACAATGGAGTCAAGCACATCAAGAAACCAAGCATGAGCAAGAAGGGAACAAGCTCACATTAAAGTCATAGAGTAATGTTGTAAATCTCTTAAAATTCGAAATTAGGATTAAGGCTCAAAAATTAATATTTTATCATAAAGCATTAAAATACATTTTCCACATGTGCATGAATATTTTGAAAATTAAATTTGAAAATTTTGAAAGATAATTGATTGTCATCTTTCACATGTGCATGCCATGATTAAAGGTTTGAACTTTGAAAATATTAAAGATGATTGATTGTCATCTTTCACATGTGCATGTTTTATTTGAATAATTTCAAAAGTGATTGATCTTTTCTTGACTTATGCAAAAGGAAGATGTCTTTGTTTGAAAAATTTGAAAAGTAAAGTGTGCTCCTTTTGTCATATGCAAAAAGTAAAAGATTAGGTTTGAAATTTTTGAAAAGCAAAGTGTGCTCCTTTTGTCATATGCAAAAAGTAAAAGATTAGGTTTGATTTTTTTGAAAAGCAAAGTGTGCTCCTTTTGTCATATGCAAAAAGTAAAAAGATTAGGTTTGAATTTTTGAAAATGAATGATGATGTCTTTGACATGTGAATCTTTTTAAATTTGAATATGAAGTCTCATATGCCTATAAATAGATCATTTGAGAGCTTCACATTCACAACACCAAGAGCATACAACTCTCATTCAAAGCTTTCATTCTCTCTTCTCTAAGCATTGAGCCTTAACTCTTATTCATTTTGAGAGATATAGTTTGTGCTGTATTGTTCTTATTTCACTCATTGAGGAGTGTTTTCTGATATCCTACCCACTATCAATTCTTGTATCAGTAAAAGGGTGTGTACAACCCTTGTGCGTGTAGAAAGTGTTCTACACAGGGAATCGTTGAATCACCACGTGTAAGGTGATTGCAAGTGTAGAGGGTGTTCTACACGGATCCTTTGTAGCGGTGTTGTTCAAAGGTGTAATAGGTTTCTATCTCCACCTGAAGGAGGTTGAATAGTGAATTCGGGGATCCTCAAGGGGTAGCTTGAGGCGAGGACGTAGGCAGTGGGGCCGAACCTCGTTAACATACTGAGTTTGCTTCTCTCTTACCCTTACTCTTTATATTTATTGTTGTTTCATATTTTGTTTATATTTTATATTGTATATTTGATTTATAATTGTTATTTTTTTAAATACAACTCAATTCACCCCCCCTCTTGTGTTAGTCATCTGGGCAACAATCAGCAATATATATATATATATATAAATTTCCAAAACCCGGAAGCAAAACCAAAGATGTTGTTTCTTTTACTGAAAACCCAAGCATTTTGCTTGTGATAAATTAAATGGTTTTACAAAACCATAAAAAATGAAAAAAAAAAATCATAAAGATGCTCTCCACTCCCTCCCCTTTTTAGCCATAGTGAGCATCTTACAAACGACACCCCACAGAACCAAAAACTGTAACTGTAGAAACCAATAAAAACCTTAATTTTTTTGTGGTTTTACGAGAAGAAGTCCAACACAGATGATCTGGTGAGGCCTTTCATGATTTTGGGTTCTAAATTTCCCATTATTTCATCCCCACTACGTACGCGTCCCGCCTCACGTGTATTTTATGCCTTAATTTCTTACTTTAATTTCAGTTCTTATATTCTTGATGAACATTATCAACTCATCATCATCACCATTATACAACATCGTATCCATTAAGATATAAAAATAGAAAGAAAGAAAGAAAAGAAGACATCTTGGGTTCCCAACTACTTGCAAATGGAACCCTTCAATCATTGGGACACGGTTTCAAAGGAAGGACATTTCTTTACGACTTTTGAGTTAAGTTTTAAATTGAATTAATGTGACGGGTACAACTATTGCTTGCTGAATTGAATAACTCACATGGTCTTGACAGAGATTTAATTTAAGAGCAGTCAAATGATTCAATGCATATATTATAATAAGTAATGCAACCTACAGTATATATATATATTTTTTTATTATTATTTCATGAGAATCTTTATATTTAATTTTTTTTTAAAGTGATTGCGTGACCCTTGCAGACTTATGACTGTAACTATCATTTCTTTATTATAATAACTAAACAGAGGAGTATAAAAAAGATTTATGTATACAACCTTTCGGTCCAGATTTCTGCCTCCCCGTGTGAAGGCCTAGCAGTCGAACACCAAGCTTATCATATGCCTTATCTGTCTCTTACATGATCTATTTATTTGCCTTTCTCCTCATCTTTCTTTTCCCATGCATTTAACTTCTGTTAAGCTGGAATCGGTTTTAAATCTTTATACTTGCATCAAGTACTACTTGCTGTGAATTTGACAGTATAAAACAAGTCTTGCGATAATTTGGGTGTTTTTTTTTTTTTCGAACAGTCTGATCAAGCCCTTTCTTTGCCGAATTGTTGGAAGAACTGAACAGTCTTATATATTCAGTGTCATAAGCCTTAACTTACTCTCATTAACTCAGATGCATTAATATACATGGGTCTAGACAAGACTTTGTGGGGAAAGATGTGGATATATGGGTATGATCATGGAGTGAAAATTGTAATCGCATTTCCCTTTAACAGAACACTTAAGTGTTGAAAATACCATTGAGGAATATTAGCTGCTCAACAAATGAAGGAAGGTCAGCTTCCAAACCTTTGGTCAAGTGAAATGAATTTACTTTCCAGTATTTTATCAAGGAATAATCTCATATTATTTATAGACAAGGTCTTTGGCATGTTTATATAGAATGAACAATCATCTCTTCTCAAACCGACTTTATGAGATGAGTGAAGTCCATAAATTTCTTCTTAATATTAGAGCCTGCCATAGGACGAACGGGGGCTCACATTTCTTACCGCATGACAATAACTAGAAAAAATACTAGCATGCACGTAAGAGAGGGTGTTGAGGAATAATTTCACATTACCTGTAGACAAGGCCTTGTGCATGTTTGTAAGGAATAAATAATCCTCTATTATTGAATTGATTTTATGAAATGAGTTAGTCCTTAAATTTTTTCAAATACTAGTTTAGTTTTCTATGTAATTGAGCTAAGCCTCCAACACCAAAAGAAATATATCACTTACAAGATTGATTGGAATACTCGGATCTATAATACTTCGAATTGGTATTCTTCTTCACTACACGAGTCTTCAGCTTTTGCATCAAATAGCATAATTTATTACTAAATCACTTGAAATGACTATCATCAAAGAGGAGTCAAATATACCATGAAAGAGTATTGTCTTTACATTCAAAATTTGATTGGCGTATGTTACCATACCGTGGTGTAAATCTGGACGCAACACCCTTTCATCACATATATTATTTTTTTGTTTTTTCCTTCCCTCTCTCATTTTCCTTTCCCCCGGCCAACCCTTCNCCCCCCCCCCCCCCCCCCCCCCCCCCCCCCCAACAAAAAAAAACACGTGTTTTCTCTCCCCTTTTATCTAAGAACGGAAACCTTCCTCTCTCCTGTTGCTGTTGTAGTTGCATGGAAATTCGGATACTAATCTGTCAGCATGAAAGCAATCCTCATTTTGGCTATTTAATCTGAAAATTAACAAGTTAATAGCTACGGGTAGTATAATTATAAAGGAAAATTCTTCTTAGCATCCTCACACTTCACACATCACACTTATTTTATTTTATTTTTTCATTTTTTTTATAATAAATATGTAGTGTATAGATGATAAATAGAATAATTTAATTAGTTTAATAAGAATAAAATAAAATAAAAAATAATAAAAATAAAAATTAATATTTTAATATATAAAGTGTGTGGTGTGGGATGATGTGTAGCATTGTCCAATTATAAAACATGAAAAAAATAATATTATATTATTATTTTAATAAATTTTGTGATTAATCTAAAAATTATAGATAAAAAGATTTTAAATTTATAAAAAATATATATTTTTATTAAATTTTAAAGTTCATTTTCACAAAGTTAATGTGAATGCTCTAAAGCCTAAACCCAATAGAACCCGAGTCAATTTAGTATGGAGGATGATTTAAGAGCATCCATATTGATCTATGCATATGCAAAGTCATATTTGTATAATATGAGCCTAAATCCATTTACATTAGATTATGCATTTTCAAATATTTGCATAGTTATGAATAGTACCTTTACATGTTTAAAGATCTACTATTTACTCTCCAAAACATATTTTATTCATTCTTTCTCTCTCCTCTCCTCCCACTCTCTTTCTACATATTTTACTCATTCACTCCTCAAAAACTATTTTACATATTCAAAAAAAAAGTAAAAAATAAAATAAAATGATAATATTTTATTATTATTTTATCTCAAATTTGCTACTTATATGATAAATTAGAATTTCAAAAAATGTGATTTTGCTTGTACATATACATAAACCAATTTGAATGCTCTAACCGCCATGAGTTGTCTTTATAACCACGCCTACTTCATGAATCATGCGAGAAAACAGATCTTCTCGTAGGTTTGGCTCTTGCAAATTTGCAATGAAAGACGCGGCCGTCACATAACACACGTGAAAAATGTTGGACACGGACACGATCTTTTGTTCCGACAGGATCATGGTACAGAATCGTTTCCTTAACCGATAACCTAAACGATGTGTATTTTAATTTTTTTTTTTACTTTTTTATTTAATTTTTAAATATCTTTATTATTATTATTTTTATAAAAAATACATAAATTCAATAATATTTACTTACTTAATCAATAAAAAAATTATAAAAAAAGAATTGATAAACCATCAGTTCAAACAACTTTTTCCTAATTTCCGATATTATTGTAAAACCTCGGTGCATGGTGAAGCAACTTGAAACTTGGCAATAATATTGGAAGTGGTCCAGTCGATCGGTCCCGATCATGACACTACATTCCACCCGCCGGAAGCATTATAAATTCACGTCATTTTCAAGTGTTCCATTCCCACTCTCATCTTTTGGCGATCCGTTTTAAATGTGTTCTACTAAAACTTTCAAGTGGTCTTACATGCACAGATCAGTTTCATTGATTTTTACGGTTCGTGGGGTGGATAAATATTGTATAATTTTTTTAATAAAAATTAATAAATATGATATTTATATAAAAAAATTAATTTTTTAATAATAAATTCTACTTTTTTTTAAAAAAATTACGTGTATTTTATGACTATATATAGCATTACTCTTAATTATTGATATGATCATCACGAGTTGGCTAGCTAGTTAGGTTGATCTAAAATTTGTACGAAACTTTAATATTATATATATACAGAGAAATGATATTAATAGTCATATAGTGTGTATTTTTTTTAAAAACGTGAGTAAATATGAGACTCACATAAAAAAATTAATTTTTTAATAATAAATCTAACTTTTTTTAAAAAAAGTATGAGAGTATGCGACTGTCGATACTTGGATAACTTATAATTATATTTAACATTAATTATTCATACATGCGTATATTTAGCTATAATATACTCGGATTAATTATATTAATGGTGATAATTTTTCATCTAGAGTTAAAAAAAATTTCTCAACTCCGTTCCAAAACAAAATGATTCCCTTTTCGTTTGTGGTCAACAAAACGCAAGAGAGCAGAGAGAAAAGTCTGCACCGATACCTCCTCGTACGCCTCAATTGGTTGCACGTGAGAGAAAAGTCTGCACCCAAATGACGACTCCTCGTACGCCTCGGCCCTCAATTGATTTCACGTGATTCGGCATTTCCTATTTATTTTATCTCATTTTATCTTAATATTTAAATATTATTTAAATATAAAAAAATTTTAATTATAAAAAAATTACATAAAATTAATATCACAAACTAATATAACTTAATATAATTCATCAGGTTGTAAAATTATTTTTATTATAAATCAGATCTAACGTATGAGATAAAATCACATTAGTTTATAAGATTGTTTTTGTGTGATTCATTTGTGGATATATCAGTACTCTAAATACAAACACTTTCTAAATTCAAATTATTAACTTTTCAACTTTTTTATCTAATTATTACAATTTTCTTAAACTTCCAAACATGACACAAAAAATAATTTAATTTTTTCAAATTTTAAAATAAAAATAATATTATAATAAGATTTTAATTTTATAATATTTTTATTCAGTTTTTTTTTAATATTATTTTTTATAATTTCATAAAATATCTTAACTCAAACTATTTTATTACTATTCACAAATTATTTCATTACTATTTATAAATTTCTCATTTTATCTATCTAACCAAACGCGGCCGTGAGTCTTTGTGGTCATTATTCCACAGGCAGGATGCTTATAAATCATGGCAAGCCTATCCTGATTCGTGTGTACCAAGGGAAGAAGCAACAAGTCTAGTTTCTAACTTTCTGTCGTGCCTTTTAATATTTTATTTATACTTTTGAGAAGAGGTGAGTTTAATTATTTATATTTTGAAGAATTTATATCTAAATATAATACCGTTCCAAATCAAGCGTACTGCATATCTTGCATAATGTTTCTTCAGCTTGTGTTCTTATATTTTGTGTTTGTTTTACAGCTTTGGAGGTGGCTAGCACGAGTATTATGGCACCAAGTTATTCCTCCGTAGTGTTCTCAGTGAGGCGTCGGGAGCCGGTGTTAGTTGTGCCTTCGGAGCCAACACCTAATGAATTAAAGCAACTCTCAGACATAGATGACCAAGAAGGACTCCGTTTTCAGCTTCCTTTCATAATGTTTTACTCCAATTACAATCCATCGATATTGATGGTACAAAAAAAAGACGACCCCGCGAAGATGATTAGAGAAGGTCTGGCTAAAGCGTTGGTGTATTTCTACCCTTTTGCTGGTAGACTTAAAGAAGGACACAACCGGAAACTTATGGTGGATTGCACTGGAGAAGGGATCTTGTTCGTTGAAGGTGACGCCGACGTCACACTCGCGCAGCTCGGTGACACAATTCGACCACCATGTCCGTATATTGAAGAGTTTTTGCATGATGTGCCTGGATCCAACGCTGTCCTCGGATGCCCTTTGCTACTCATTCAGGTGTGTATATATATATATATTTATTTATATTGATTAATCTAGCTGTTCATAGATTAAAGTCTTTGATATTACAAAAAGTCTTGGTTTGCCTAAATTGTCCTAAAAATCATGCAGGTGACCCGTTTAAGATGTGGGGGATTCGTCTTTGCAGTCCGACTAAACCACACCATCAGTGATTCTCTTGGGTTGGTCCAGTTCCTAAGAGCCGTTGCAGAGATGACAAGTGGTGCATGTGCGCCATCGCAGCAACCAGTGTGGCAAAGAGAGATCTTTAATGCTCGAGATCCACCACGGGTGACATGCATACATCATGAATATGAGGAGGGAGAACAGAACATAGACAACGACAGCACAACACCGACGTTGCAGGAGCAGAACAGCATTAATATGGTCCATAAGTCTTTCTTTTTTGGTCCCAGAGAGATGGGATCATTACGGAAGCATCTTCCACCACACCTTTGGGCATCCTCATCCACCTTCGAGATAATCAGCGCCTGTTTATGGAGATGCCGTACGATTGCCCTTGCTTTCGACCCGAATGAGGATGTTCGTCTATCCTGCTTCGTCAATGCGCGTGGTAAACAAGGGCTGCAAGTGCCAGTGCCTAAAGGGTATTACGGCAACGCATTTGCCTTCCCAACTGCAATCACCAAGGCTGAACTACTTTGCAATAATCCCTTAGGATATGCACTAGATTTGGTGAAAAAGACGAAGTCCGAAATGAGTGAGGAGTACATAAGATCAGTGGCAGGTCTAATGGTGACGAAGGGTCGTCCTCATTATATAACAGCTGGAAACTATCTTGTTGCCGATACAACACGCGTTGGGTTTGAAGGAATTGATTTCGGGTGGGGAAAAGCAGTCTATGGGGGTCCTAGCGGCGCCATACCATATGTTAGCTTCTATGCAAGGTTCAAAAATAGCAAAGGTGAGGACGGCGTTGTGGTACCAATAAGGTTGCCGCTGCCTGCAATGGAGAGGTTTGAGCAAGAGTTGTTGAAGATAACTCGGGAGCCTGTGATCACTTCAATGCTCTAAAGAATCAGCTACACGAGTTGAGGAAACACTTCAATATAGAAATTTGCTTTTGGGGACAGATCGAACTTTCGATGGCTATCATGCATATGGGAGGACATTCTGTACGTTTAATTTCTGGGAAAGAGGAAGAAATATATATTATTATTAATACTTTTTTGCACCTTATAAAAGTTTTCAACTTGAGTAACATGAAAAGCGGATCATAAGTGCACCATGCAGGCACCGCACATCTAATGGAAGTATATTAATTCAGATCGATAATCAGTACGTCCCTTTATTTGTCAATAATTATGCTGAATTAAGTACTGCATGCGGGAGAGATTTTTTTTTTTAAATTTCTTCGGACGAAAAGTCTAACTGCAGTCCTGTTTGAGGTCTCCGCGTGAACGGCTTCCAACGTGGCATCAAACACATCGTTTTGAAATAAATAAAACGGTGGGTTTAGTTGAATTTGAAATTCTCTAGTAGCCTACTCTTGAAACGGTGTGTTTCACATTTAGAAATAGGTTCTCTCTCTCTCTCTCCCTACCCTCCTATGTGCGACTCATGTTCCCCGCCCTAACCCTTACATGATAGACTAAGTTTCATCTTTTCGCCTTTTGAGTTTCATTTGTTTAAGGTTTATGCATGTGGTGTCATGAAAATATTGAAATTGGGTTTAAACTTTAATTGCAAAACTGGCCGGCGGGATGGCGGAGCTGGAAAAACACTTCGTTCCCCAAAAATGCCCCAGATCTTGGTACATTTATATTTTGTTCCTTTTTCTTGGGTTGCTATTTAATGATTAGCCAAAGCGGAAAAGATCAAAGTTTTAAACTAAGATTTTGGAGGGTTTTTGTTTCATTGTAGGCCATTAACGAATTGGTTTGACTAATACTTGATTTTTAATTAGAATTTGCAATTTTCTATATTATATACCCCCTGACAAAGACTTTGGTATTGTCAATTATAACCGTAAAAGGAGTGCCCTTTCCTTTTCGATAGTTCAACTGAGATTGTCTCATAGTGGGGCTTTGGAAGGCTTGGGTCTTAAATTCTTGTTGGGTTTCTATTTGTTTGGTTCTTTGAATTGTGCATCGAGAAGTAAAAGTAGTGAGTTGATGCTACCAAAAATGGATGGGTGCTTGAACTTGGGGCATTTTTTAGGAACGAAGTGTGTTTCCACCTCTCCATCATGCCTGTGTCTGAGCTGTATCGAATGGGTAAAGGGAAGCTTGATTCTAATCAAGAGAAGAACACAATGTGTTCAAGTGATCTATCTTTTTTGTAAGCTCAGTTTCACTTGCTTTTACTTTATTTCTTTGGAATGCATTCGTTCACGCTAGCGGATTGGGTTTGGTGTTTCTATTTGATCTTTATGCTTACTGCTAGTAGTTTTTAACTTTCTGTACTACTATTTCTGATTCGAAAATAGTTTGCTTACTTTGTTTTCTTTTTACTTGTTTTGGTCTCTAGTATCTACGGCAACACTTTTCCTCATTTTCGAACTTTTAAATTGGTTTTTAACTAAATATACATTATATTCTGCTGCAACATATTTCTTTTGCATATAATTTGGGGCTATATACATGACTTTCGAATACCAGTTACAAAAATTATTTTCTTTAACCTCAAGATCAGGATATTCTATATATAATGCAAGAAAGACAGAAGTGACTTTCATATATATAATACATTAGTCATGTATGAATGCATCCATGTGGCATTGATCTTTACCATTAGTCATCGTATATCCATGCAGTAAATTATAACACTACTAAAAAGAAGAGCGTACAAATGACATGCATGAAGTTATTGTGCTGGGGAGTATCATATGCATGCATGCAGTTGGCTTTATTTCACTACAATGATAAAGATGTCCAGAACTATATTGACTGATATTTGGTTGACTCACAAGTATTTTAGATTTCATCATAGAATATATCATGGAATTTTTCCAGCTTGTTGTCAAACCTCATGCACACTCCCTAAGATTTAAATATTATCTGAAATAATCTTTTGTTTGTTAATTAACAAAGAATATTTGGTTCTCATGATAACATTTTACTTTCTTTTTTTCCTTTCTTCAAAGATCCTTGCTCATTTTTTTGGCAGTACTATCTGCAACATAAGATTTTAGTTGATTACTTAATTTCTTCAGATTTTAGTGGGTGCTCATAGGGCTGTAAAATGAACAGGCTACTCGACAGGCAGCTCGAATTCGGCTCGATTAAACTCGAAATCGACTCGATTCGAATATTAAATGGGCCGTTCGTAAATACAGAAATAGACTCGATTATTAAACGATACAAACTCGTATAAAACTCGACCGACTCGATTAATGTTCGTGAACAGACTCGTATGAAGCTCGACTCGACTCGTGAACTCGACTCGTATATATTTATACATATATAGTAAAATATATATAATAATTAATAACCAATAATTATATATGTTATATGTATTATTAATTATGTATATAAAATTATGGTGACTAATAGTTATAGACTTTCTTCTACATATACTATAAGTCTATATATTTAATTTATAATATTAATATTACTTTCTTGATATATTTATCTTATTCTTATCAAATAGGGAATTGTCATATAAGAAGTTATGCTTATAAGTTATAGGCTAATAAGGCTCTAGGCTATAGGCTATAAACTATAGTCATAACTTATTAATTAATTTAATTTATAACTTATCACTCATAATTATATCATTCTAAATTTCTATGAACTACTATTGAAGGTTTTATAATATTTTATTAATCTATCATAAATAATTATTAAATACTTATAACCTATGATTCTTAGATTATATCATTATATATTCTATGAATTTTTATTGTACTCATGATTCTATCATTCTATAAAGTATTATTAATAACTTATCACTAGTTATTAATTTTATTACTTTATATATGATTAATCAATAATCACTAAACTCATAATAATGTATTCAGTATTCATAAATCATAAGATTATATAAACTATAGTAATATACATGTTTAGTGTTAAATATGTCTTTTTTTACAACACTACTTGCTAGTTTTAAAATTATTTTTATAATACAATTAACATGTATTATAATTTATAGAGTATAATATTTTCTAAAATAGATACTCGTTTTGGTTAATATACGGTATTAGTATATAGTATTATTATGTTATACTAATTAATATAACTATAAATTTATATTATGAGTACCAATTTAGATAATGTTGACTAAAATATAATGTTAGACAATTTAATGGTATAATTAAATATTATAAATAAATATTATTTTTTTTACAACTCTACAGTCTACAGTGAGTACTTGCTAGTTTTAAAAATTATAATATAAAAAAATTAACATGTATTATAATTTATTATGTATAGAATATAGTATTTTTTTTAAATAGAATAATATTTAAATTAAAATAGTATATATGTTATTTATTGTATCAGAGTATTAAAAGTAAGATTAATGGAGGCCGTTGGATATTTTTCTTACTTTTACGTGGGCCTTGGGAGCCGTTGGATATTCTGGCTTTTATCCTAGGGTTACATGAATTACCGTGCGCCGTTTCACTCGAAGCTAGGGTTACTCGATTGGCAATTGCCCTTTAGGCTTGCCGTGCCGCTTGGCGCTTCACTTTCTCTCAGTCTCTCAATCTTACCATCGTCCATCGAGAAACCCTAGCTTCTTATGAATCTTATCCATTCTCTTTATCTGTTATGCTTACACCGATTACTAGTTACCTCCTATAATCTATGAATCTATGATATCTATCGTTCGATTCGAAAGGAATCGACTTGTCTGGTTCTTATGCTTTATTTGTTCTCGACTCTCGAGTGAAAACGGACCGCTGCATCTTCTGCGAGAAACCCTAGCAGTCTAGTAGATGCAGCCGGTGGCCGTTTTAGAGGGGAGCCATGGCTGTAATCTCAGCCTCTGAGAAAGCAACCGGTCCTCGAGGAATGGGTCATTAAATGCATGCATTTATGACTCCCAACCACTTTTTCCGTGATTTTGTGGTCTGTGGTTCTCTGGTTCGTCGATTCGTCCATCTACGAGTCAATTACCCAACTTATTTTCCTTTTTCTACGCATTTGGTTGGGAATGTTGGCAGATTCGATAGATCTTTGATTCTGATCTAGTTATAGTTTTTACCAACTATTTTCGATGCCCATTTCTGGTTCGATCCTAACTCTTTTTCATATATGTGATTTGTGGTATTTTGACGTTGTAGTCTGTAGATCTAGATGAAATCATCTAAGTACACTGTCATTCATGAATCGTGACCACTCTGACTCACAGTGACATGTTAATGCACGTTTCTGTGAGACACTAACAGTCTCACACTGTGTCTGTCTCATGCCTATCACTTTGATTGTAAGTTTATGTTTTATTTAATTTTTTTATTTTGTAATAGTTGAATATGCCCTGTTAGAAGTTTTATACTTACACCTTAGGTCGTTTAGTGTTAACTTCATGTTTTGGTTATTTTGGTATTGCTTACAATTTTTCATTGAAGTGTTCTAGCTTGAGCTTTTATATCTGAGCTTGCCTACTCATCTTGCCTGCTGAGTTGTGCTCGAAGAAAAATTTCTTGTGATTGCTGTGAGTTCTCTTAGCCTCTCAAGTTAATTGCTATTTAACTTTCCTTTATGTTCTTGCTTGAACTATTTAGTGATTCCCCAGAGTTCATTTTTAGGTTAATTGCTTTATTTACTTCTCTCAGCCTCTCAAGTAAATTGCTTTAATCATGTGAGAACTATGTTCTGATTTGAAGCACTTTATAATGCTTGAAATGAATCTAAGGAGTTAATATTTAAATGTTTATACATAGTGCTTGGGTCAACTATTTAATACATAGTTCTTTAAGAAATCTAAGCTTGATTGCTTCTCTTCCAATCTGTTTTGGTTTATGTTCTGATTTGAAGCACTTGTATATGCTTGAAATGAATCTGTTTTGCTTAATATTTAATTCTTTATACATAGTGCTTGGGTCAACTATTTAATACATAGTTCTTTAAGGAATCTAAGCTTGATTGCTTCTCTTCCAATCTGTTTTGGTTTATGTCCTGATTTGAAGCACTTTAATATGCTTGAAATGAATCTGTT
Source organism: Carya cathayensis (assembly GCA_011037825.1). NCBI lineage: Eukaryota > Viridiplantae > Streptophyta > Magnoliopsida > Fagales > Juglandaceae > Carya > Carya cathayensis. Next base: position 44,509 of record QGSO01000171.1, read on the forward strand.
TTGCTTAATATTTAAATGTTTATACATAGTGCTTGGGTCAACTATTTAATACATTGTTCTTTAACATGTCTTGCTTGATTAATCTCTTCCAATCTGTTTTGGTTTATGTTCTGATTTCAAGCACTTTAATATGCTTGAAATGAATCTGTTTTGCTTGAATCTATTTTTTTTTTCATCCAATATGTTCTATGTTTATGTTGTATTTAATGGTGCCTTGCTTCTGGAGGCACATCGAGCCACTAAGGCAAGATTGTATACTAAAACTGTTCAAGTCAAATTAGTTTGACTTTAACATCTGTTTTAGTTGATAGTCATCAACTAAAACAGCCTTGTCTTTTGGAGGCTCATTGAGCCATCAAGGCAGGGCTGTATAACAAAACTGTTGGAGTGAAATTGTTTTGACTTTAACATCTTTTAGTATCCTTGCTTTCTGGAGGCACCTTGAGCCACCAAGATAAGGTTGTTTTGAATTTTGGTCAGTGTTTATATGCTTATTGTATGTTTCTGGTTTTGTGTTTACAAAATATTAGACCCCAGGAAATGGGTGATCCAGTGAATGAAGTTGATCCGGTGGAGGAGTATGAAAATGAAAACTCTGTTGGGATTAGCTTAGTAGAGGCCATATCTGATAATGATAGAGACACTGCTTTTACTCAGGCCCCTAATACTGTGTCTACTGAGGGCCCTTCCACAGAAGTTCAAACAGTAGCCTATGAAAGAAAAAAAAGAAAGAGGACTTCTGATGTATGGAATGATTTTGTTGAACTTGATAGAGATGGGGTTAAACAGCCTCAATGTAAGTGGTGTAAAACGTTATTTAAAGCTTCTCGATCAAGTTCTACGACTACATTACGTAGGCACTTACTGACCTGTTTGCCATACATGGGGTCTAAGAAAAAACAAAAAGTCTTAGCAGTTGAGTCTAAGGAGGCAGATGGTGGCTTCACTGTCTCAAACTTTACCTATGATCGTAGTAGGGTCCGAGAGCTTGCCTCTCATATGATACTTTACCATGAATATCCATTCTCTTTAATGGAACATGTGGTATTTAATAAATTCATGAGTGCAAACACTCCATATTGGGAAAAAATGTCTCGGGCTGCTGCAAAGAAAGAATGCATGAGAACTTATGAGAATGAAAAGTTGAAGTTAAGGGCTTTGCTTAAACATGTGAATAAAGTTCATATCACAACTGACATGTGAACTTCTTGTCAAAAACTTTCATATATGGTAGTGACTTGTCATTTTATAGACTCTGATTGGCATCTTCAGAGGCGTGTTTTGAACTTTTGTAATGTGCCACCTCCACATACTGGCCTTCTTATTGCCGATGCTTTAGAAAAGTGTTTCCAAAATTGGGGGATTGAGAATAAAATTAGTTCAATAACTATTGACAATGCTAGTTCAAATGGTGTGGCCATTCGGATCTTGAAAGATGATTTTAGGTTGAAGAAAACACTGTCTGTAAGTGGGCAACTGTTTCATGTACGTTGTTGTGCACATATAACAAATTTACTTGTACAGTATGGACTTGGGGAGATTAGGGATATTGTTGATTGTGTTAGAGATGGTATCAAATATCTGGTAGCATCAGAGAGTAGGCTCAAACAGTTTAGTGAACTAGCAAAACAGTTACAGTTGCCCTCAAAGAAGCTGATTTTAGATGTGCCTACAAGATGGAACAGCACTTATTTAATGCTGGATGCTGCAGTTCAGTTCAAAGAAGTTTTCCCTAGATATGGTGATAGAGATAGATGTTTTGAAAGGGTTCCAACTGTTGAAGAGTGGGGGCAAGTTGAAAATGTTTGTCAACTATTAGCTATTTTCAATGAAGTCACCAATATTGTATCTGGTTCTGATTACCCAACATCAAACTTATTTCTTTCAGAAGTTTGGAGAATGAAGGACATCTTAGGTAAGAAGAGTAGAGATGAGAATGAGTATATGAAATCAATGGTAAGAAAAATGAGTGCTAAATTTGACAAATATTGGGGAGAGTGTAATCTATTGATGTCAATTGCTGCTGTGTTAAATCCTAGATTCAAAATGATCCTGATCCAGTTTTGTTTTCCTTTAATTTATAACGGGCCGGAGGCTGTTAAGAATATTGATCATGTCTCTCAAGTGTTGCTTGAGTTATATAATGAGTATGTTCATGAATATAATTCAACTCTTGAGGCATAAAGAGAGCAGGATAATGCTGCTCGAATGAATGTATCTGGTTCTTCCTCAAGTGTTGGGACTGGGAGAAGCATGCAGAGTGGCCAGTCATTATTTAAATCTTTTGTTAGAAGTGTTGATACCGTGCAGCCTAGTAAATCAGAACTGGACAATTATTTAGAGGAGAGCATTTATATTTGTGAAGAGGGTTCAGATGCAAGTTTTGATGCCTTGGAATGGTGGAAAACAAATAGTCTCAAGTTTCGAACTTTGTCCAAACTGGCCCGAGATATTTTGGCTACACCAATTACCACAGTTAGCTCAGAATCAACATTCAGCGCAGGAGGCAGAGTCATTGATCCTCATCGAGCTTCACTGAAGACTGAAACTGTCCAGATGTTGTTATGTGGATCTGATTGGGTTAGAGCATTATATGGGCTTAAAAGATCATCAACAAATTCTGTAAGTGTATTTTTGCTTGATTAATTGCCTTTTGCTGTTTTACTATTTTATACTTACTATTATTAATTTATTTATCAAAATACTAACTGACCTGTTTTTTTTCTTGTCAATAGATGGATGTTCCATCAGAAACTCATATTCTCTTGCCATGGCAATAACCCCATACAGACTTAGATTCTGTTTTTTGAGCATGTTGAAAAAATGGAACATTTGGCCAGCAAACTAGTTTTATCTAGTTTGTTTTGGTTAATCTTGAAAGATTTGGTATATGAAATTTGGACAGTTTACTTTGTAATATTTGGACAGTTTGGTTGTTCTATCTGATTTTGATTGGGATGATATGAGTCATGATAGTTCAGGTAATTTCTAAGTTCTAACTCCTCACCATCCAGATTTCCTAAATTTCTTTAAATGGCAAATTAAATTTTACATTGCAAACATCCCTTGACAATATTACTAAGTTAAAAGTACTTGAGTAATTTTGCAAGGGAGTAAAAATTATATTAATTTTTTTACTTCCTCAGTGTGTGCAGGTTGTCATGGTGATTTTGTTAAAGTTTGGGAACTTGTTGACTTCTGACATGGTGAACTCACTTATTTTGTATAAGTTTGGTAACTTCCTGTCATTATGATTTTCTTTTATTTTGGTAACTGCTATCTGAATGATTTTCTTGAACTTTGGTAACTTCTTCTGATTCTGTGAACATCTGTTTTGGTAACTGCAGTTGGCCATCTTGAAAATGTCTGGCTGATTTTGTTGAACTTTTGTATTGATATTTTGTGCCTGGTATGAGAGTATTGAGTATTGAGTATGTCTGTGCCCATTGCAGTTGTCAACTTGTTTACCTCACAGTTTGTTGTCTGGCTGATATGATCATATGAGTCATGCATGCCTATTGCCTATTGCTGGATCGTGGTTTTGGATCTGTTGTAACTGCATATTGTATTTGGTAACTTGGCTGAATCACTGATGCACATCTTTCTATCAGATATTGGGAACCTGCTGACTTAAGTGACTCACTGACTGTCACGGTGATATCAGATTTCAAAACTTGTCTAAATCCCTAATGCACATATTTATTTATAATATTGCTTGTATGATTGTATTGTGTCAATGTAACTTGTTAGAGATATGATATTCATTTTTTAGGCAAATTAAGTTTTGCATTTTCTGTGGGATATCTCTTGACAGCATTACTAAGTTAATAGTGCTTGAGCAAGGGATTAAAAATAACACTAATTTTTTAGTGTCTTAAGTGTATATGCAGGTCAACGTCAAGATTTCTTTCATTATTCCATGAAGACTGAGGACTTAGTCATTTGACAGCCCATTTTTTGTTTTGAAAAATAATGTATATTATTTCATAATTTATTGTTGTAATAATTTTTTTTATTCACTTGTTCCATTCAGATGTAAAATTTCATTTAATATTGTACCATAGGTCTAGCCGTGATACTCTTGGCATGAGAATTTGTATTTAATTTGTTATTTTACTTCAGATTTATTTTAATTTTGTTATTTTATATGTTTTTATTTTTAATTTTTATTACTGGAATATTTAATAAACGAGCCGAGCTAGAGTCGAGTTCGAGCTCGGCTCGTTAACATAACCGAGCTCGAGCCGAGCTCATTTTCAATCTACACGAGCCGAGCTCGAACTGGCTCATAGGCTCGGCTGACAAACGAGCCGAGTCCAAGCTCGACTCGAGTAGTGAACGAGCCGAGTTCGCACACCCCAGGCTCGCTCGAACTCGGTACAGCCCTAGGTGCCCACATACGGCCTCAAAACCCAGTCCTTTTCAAAGGAAGTTATCTTAACTTCAGCATAGAAGGTGAGTATAGAGTAAAAAGCTTATGTTTCTTATTATTTGACCAATAAATACATGTTGTATATTCTTGCAAACTAGTTGGCAAGTTCCAAACCTATAGTCCTATATATTCATCAGGAAAAAGAATTAAGGATGTCATCATCAGTTTCTTCAGCATCGCTTGTTAATAGCCCATTGAGTACTGTCCCAATGTGCAGCTATGGGAAAGAAATTGTACTTAGAATATCAAATATTCCAAGAAATCTTGGACGAACATTCTGAAAAGCCCAACGTACCCCTGTAAAACCACGAAATTTTCTACCAATTTCCTTGAAAAAAAATTGATTAGATCTCAATATCTACAATTAATAAATGAATCAAAATACTCAAAAAGAATAAACAAATTTGTAAGACCCCATGATTGGTTACGAAGGAAAACCCTTTAAAGAACTCTTTAAAGGTAAAACTTTACGGGGCAGCCAAACCCAGGAAAGTCAATCTTATTATTTGAAGAACAATTACAAGCAATTATCGATTACAAAACATTTGCAATTTGACTATCTTACTTGCCAAGACAAACGACCCGTTTGTCTTCTACTGCAGTAGCAGCCAGAACCTCTGGCGATCTTCAAATGTTACCTTTCATCCTAGAACTTTAGGGGCTGAATTCCAATCACACGATCCTCCAACACCGGAGCACGATCACACTTAAAGAGAGATGAAAAACTCCATGAAAATTATCAAGTGAATTTTCTTACACATATGCTCAGAATCTTCTCTCTGAAATTCGTGGCTCAAAGTCCATAATAAGATACAAAACCGAATCCCTTTAAATAGAAAGTCTGGAAAGAGTTCCAGTCACAGTAGGACTCTGTTGACGGTTAGCAACAGTCGCGAAGACGTGTTCCGATGGACTGCTAACATATCGCGAATAACAATCTTCTGGATTGACTTAATCTGTTTAGCTTTCTTCTGGATATACCAGGACTCAATTTTAACTTCAAAGATTTATCTAAACATCACCTAAGACTTTTAGATAAGTTTAACATTGTTTAGAGATAAATAAATAATTATTTTACATTTATCCAACAAATTCAAATATAATGATAAGATAAAATTTATCATTTAGTCAAATAATGATAAGATAAACCTTATCATTTAGTCATCTAATTCTAGCCAATTTTCGCCTTAACAATCTCCCCCTTTGGCGGATTAGTGACAAAACCAACTTGATGAATGTCTTGCATATACAATCTTTCCCTTTGGCGGATTGGTCATAAAACCAACTTGATGAATGTAGTGTGTACCTAAGACAAAAACAACCAGCAGACCAAGATCTCGTGAAGATAATCTTAATATAATAATGAGAAAAAATAACATAAAACATTCCTTGAAATTAGTCTCAATAATAATCAAAGGTTAGACGTAATGTAAATCTATCAAAAAATTATTCTAGTCATCATCAATAACCATGTTCTGTACTTAGTTCTCCCTCTCCATATTCTGCAACTCCCCTTAAAGTATATAGTTCTCCCCCTCAATATTCTGCTGCTCCCTCTTTTTATTTTCAGCAAATTCATTAAACTCCTACTTACTCAAACTCCCCATAAATTTCACAATACTCTCCCTTTTTATCACTAATCTGACAAGACATAAAATAGAATAAATATCACTTATGTGTGTCAAGATGAATACACTAAAAAAGACATGATGAACAACTCCCATGTATTTATTTTATATAAACCAAAATAAATAGATATTAGAAAAAAAATAACAAAAAATTTGAACCTTTATATATATATATATATATATATATAAAATAAATAGGCAAAAGGGAAAATAATATATCTAGATGCATCTTAGTTCAAAACATAGTGTAACTCACAAAACAAATCTAATAGAGTACACCCTCTTACTTGCAACAATCACTATGGATGTTCACTCCTCATAAAAGCATCAATGTCAAAGTTCATGTGAGTGTGTGAGTGAGTATACTTATACCATAGCATATTTATGAACTATTTTCTTCAATATATTTTTTTATACCTTTATTCATAAATGATTGCTTCTTATAGATACTCGCAAGAGTTTGTTGCTACATCTTAAAAATCAAACTTTATGCTAGGGCCTAGATACATGAGCATCTCCTCCAAACACTAGTTTATACACCCCCTTTTTGTGTTCATGTTTGTTGCTCATATTTTTCTAATGATTAGAGCAACGATTTTTTCTATAAGAACTTAAGGTGATAGATCCGTGTAGGGTGTTTGTCTTTTTCCGCAATGAATTAACACCGACTTTTTCTATATGGATCAACTCTTTGTGTTTGGCAAGAGGATAGCTTTTTATTGATGTACTAGGTTCAACTAGTATTAGTCAATTTAAGACATAAACTTCCTCTTTGATGAATATCTCATTAAAAAAAATGAACTTTATTTATAAAATGCATACATATTGGTTTCTCACTGTGCATTGAAAATGAACTTTGCCAAGATAATCCATAGGGTTAGTATGTATAAAGTGAATTGCACAAAATAGAGAGATGCATAAGTTCAAAATTTTATTAAGTGAGAACACAAATATTCAAACTTTGACATATCAAGCATGCATTTTCCTTAAAGAAAAGCTTTAAACCAAACTAGAAAAAAATTTTATATTATATTTTTCTTATTTAAAATTGAAAAACAAAATCATAGAAGCAAAACAGAAAAATAAAATGCATGTCCTAGACTAATGCAATAATATAAAGAATGCAAAAACATACAAGTAGTTCTATCAATTAATGTGACATGACATCTTCTTTGGCCACCCATTTTGTTTTAAATTTTGGCCTATTCTTTTTATCAACATCACTCTGTATGATTTTTTCTTTATTTTGAAAACAAAAATCTGCTAGTTCACTAAGTTTGAGACTTAAAAAATTGATTTGTTGACTCATATTACAAACTTGATTCTCTAGACTATTTCCTCTACTTTGTGTATTTCTTTCACCATTCATTTTCTGCACTTTATTCAATTTAGAGCAATTTGGTCTTATATGATCAACAACACCACAATAATGACAAGTAGGAATATACTTACCTTTGGATTTACCTTGGTTGAGTTTCTTTGTCATTGATCTATCATGTGAGACTCTTGGAACATGAGTTTCAGATTCGGTTTTCTTTGGAGCTTCCTCATCTTGACTTCCCTTAACAAAAATGATATCTTTTGATGAAGTGACAGCGGATGATGAGCCTTTAAATTTCATACATTGGGAAGTCATATACCCCAAACCCGTGCGATAACAACTAGATTTTTGAACACTCAACATCTCTTCTAACTTTTGTGTTGCTGTTTTTTCTTGGCACTCCTTAAACTTTTCCAACTCTTTTTTTAGTGCAGCCTTTTGATTTTTTAATATTGATATTTCAACACCAGAATTTTTTAGTGCTTCTGAGATATTATTTTTCTCATCTTCCACAGTAGTGAGTCTATTGTACAGCTTCTTGTTGAGTTTCTTTAATTTGACTACTTCCTCACACACGTCATTATATGCTTCTTGTATGCTAAAATCCTGATCAGCTTCAACAAGTGCTACATCTGAATCACTAAAGGCACAATCACTTTCAGCTTTTGTTAGTTCAATAACAGAAAAATCATTAACAATAGTAGGAAAAGCCACAAAAGAATTGTCATCATCAAATGGTATACTGGAAATTTTAGATTCTGAACTGTCACTAAGTGTGACATTCAATGCTTTTCCTTTATTTTTCTTGAAATTTGGACATTCAATTCTTATGTGACTATAACCACAACATTCATAGCACTTTACTTTATCATTATTATCAGATTTTTCTTTTTTCCATTTTTCAAAATAATTTTTCTTTGCAGAAAATTCTTTACCCCTTTTTGTCTTTCCACTAGACTTTTTATTAAACATGAATTTTCTGAACTTTCTTACTATGAGATCTATATCCTCATTGTTAGAATTTTCTTTATCAGAAAAATTATCTTGATCCTCTTTTACTGTTTTGAGAGCAATGGACATACATTTTCCTGTTTGAGGAAGTGAGGATTCATGCGTTTGTAAGGAACCGATCAACTCTTCAACCTTTATTGTATCCAAATCCTTACTTTCTTCAATGGCAGTAACCTTAGGCCGAAATCTTTCCGATAGAGATCTCAAAATTTTTCTCACGATCCTTGAATCCTCCACCTTCTCACCGAGATTAAACCTGAAATTCACAATATTATTTAATTTAGCATAAAAATCATTAAAACTTTCATCTTCCAACATTTTAATCTCTTCAAATTTTGAGGTTAACATTTGTAATTTTGAATTTTTTACTATTTTTGTGCCTTCATGTGTAACCTCAAAAATATCCCAAGCTTCTTTAACAATCTCACACATGGAGATTCTTTTAAATTATTCGGGGGATACCGCCATGAAAATAGAATTAAGTCCTTTGCTATTCAAATTGCAATTGCTGATTTCATCTTTTGTCTAAGCATCTATAGATGTCTCGGGTTTAGTCCATCCTCGTTCAACCGAATGCCATACACGTTCATCCAAAGATTTGAGAAAAGCCCTCATACGAACTTTCCAATAAGCATAGTTTTCTCCATCAAAATATGGTGGAACGTATAATGACGTCGGCATGATCTACAAGGGCACGGATCACACTCGGATGAGTGAACCACGCTCTGATCCAATTGAAAAGCCCAACGTACCCCTGTAAAACCACGAAATTGTCTACCAATTTCCTTGAAAAAAATTGATTAGATCTCAATATCTAGAATTAATAAATGAATCAAAATACTCAAAGAGAATAAACAAATTTGTAAGACACAACGATTGGTTACGAAGGGAAACCCTTTAAAGAACTCTTTAAAGGTAAAACCCTACGGGGCAGCCAAACCCAGGAAAGTCAATCTTATTAATTGAAGAACAATTACAAGCAATCATCAATTACAAAATATTTGCAATTCGACTATCTTACTTGTCAAGACAAACTACCCGTTTGTCTTCTATTGCAGTAGCAGCCAGAACCTCTGGCGATCTTCAAATGTTGCCTTTCCTCCTAGAACTCTAGGTGCTGAATTCCAATCACACGATCCTCCAGCACCGGAGCACGATCACACTTAAAGAGAGATGAAAAACTCCATGAAAATTTTCAAGTGAATTTTCTCACACATATGCTCAGAATCTCCTTTCTGAAATTCGTGGCTCAAAGTCCATAATAAGATATAAAACCGAATCCCTTTAAATAGAAAGTCTGGAAAGAGTTCCAGTCACAGTAGGACTCTGCTGACGATTAGCAACAGTCGCGAAAACGTGTTCCGACGGACTGCTAACATATCGCGAATAACAATATTCTGGATTGACTTAATCTGTTCAGCTTTCTTCTGGATATACTAGGACTCGATTTTAACTTCAAAAACTTATCTAAACATCACCTAAGACTTCTAAATAAGCTTAACATTGTTTAGAAATAAATAAATAATTATTTTATATTTATCCAACAAATTCAAATATAATGATAAGATAAAATTTATCATTTAGTCAAATAATGATAAGATAAACCTTATCATTTAGTCATCTAATCCTAGCCAATTTTCGCCTTAACACATTCTTTGAGTGTCCATTATAAAACAAAGAGGTAAATGCAATTAATTGTACTTGTGTGTTTCTTTTTACATATTAATATTTTATTAAAAATTGTGACATCAAACCTACTTAATTATTTATGTGACACACAAGGGTTACCACACTGCAAATATTTCAAGTGGGCGGATGGTAGTGAATACAAAGAGCTAGCCCTTGTAAAGAGAGAAGCAAAAATATTAAGGAAAGAGAAAAAACTTAAAAAGAGAGAAGAAGAGATTGGGAAGAGGGAGTTGGCACGCCACAATAATGAAGCCCAACTTCGAAAAAGAGAAGAAGAGATTGACAAGAGGGAGTTGGTACTCCACAACGATGAAGCCCAGCTTCGTAGGCAAAAAGCCGACATGCGGCATGCACAAACACTACTTCGTAGGCAATGGCTAATGTCCATAGTTATTTATTTGTATTTGATACGCTCGAAGTGATGAACATTTTGTATTTGTATTTGATAGGAACTTAGCATTTATAAGTCTAGACTTTAATGAATGTAGTTGAGACTTTATTTGTAAAAAGTCTAGACTTTTTTTGTTCTTTAATGTTTCACTGCTTATTAACAAAGTAGGAATTAACAAAGTTGGTATTTTCATGTATGTGGAATATTTTTGTATTTTGTGGAAACTCTTTGTATTTATTGAGACTTTCAATACAAAGCTTGAATTTATAAATTCATTGTCTCACAATGTAGAAAAAATCTGCTGCATTAACTAAAAAATCTGCATATAAACTGAAAAATTCTGCTCATTATACACGTGCATTACAAAAACAATGGACTGCTGCATTATAGGAGCATAATGCAAAAATCTGCATTATGGACTGCTGCATTAACTAAAAAACTTGCCATTTCACTCAAAAAAACTGTTGTAGCCTGCGTGTCCCGAAAAAGAAAATCTGCATTATAGCAGCAAACTTGAACATCTGTTACTAAAAAAACAAATCTGCAGATTGCATTTGTTACTCCAACACTATAGACTACTGCATTAACTAAAAAACTTGCCATCTCACTCAAAAAAACTACTGCAGCCTACATGTCCAAAAAAAAAAAACTCTGGATTATAGCAGCAAACATGAACATCTGTTACTAAAAAAAAAATCCTGCATTCTAACTAAAAAATCTGCATATAAACTAAAAAATTCTGCAACTTTTTCCATGTGTATTACAGAAACTATGGACTGCTGCATTATAGGAGCATAATGCAAAACTCTACAGACTGTATGTGGTGAGAAAAAAAATCTGCATTATAGCAGCAAACTTCAACATCTGTTACTCCAACACTATGGACTGCTGCATTAAGTAAAAAACTTGCAAGTTCATTGAAAAATTTTGCAACTTTTTCCATGTGCATTACATAAACTATGGACTGCAAACTTTTTCCATGTGCAAATACATATCTACTGCAAGTTCACTAAGAAAAAAAAAACCTGCTCTTCACATACAAAAAATACTGCTCTCACATTACAAAAAATCTGCAAATACTCCATCAACTGCAAGTTCACTAAGAAAAAAATAAAACCTGCTCTTCACATACAAAAAATACTGCTCTCACATTACAAAAAATCCGCCAATACTCCATTAATTGCAAGTTCACTAAGAAAAGAAAAACCTGCTCTTCACATACAAAAAATACTGCTCTCACATTACAAAAAAGCATTTCATCCAGCATTGGTGCCTTGTATCGTCTCCAGCTGCGTTTCATCCCCCGTCTCTGGCTGTGTTCCATCTGCCGTCTCTGGTTGTGTTCCATCTGCCGTCTCTGGCTGTGTTCCATCTGTCGTCTCTGACTGTATTTCATCCATCCCGAGTTGCATCTGTGTATGTAATAGCACACAAAGTAAGACCCACATAAAAAATTTTCAAATACAATAAATGAATTAAAGTTGGATTTGGTACACTTTCTTGTGTCCCTGTCACTTGAGTTTGTACAGTTTCTTGTATCCCCATCCCTTCTTGTTGTACACTTTCTTGATCCAATATAGTTACAAGAGTCCCCATGTTTTCTTGCAAACTCATTCTTGATGGGCCAAGTTGATTTCCACTATTTTCCATTAGTTCGGTGTCCAATTCACGCCTCTGACAACATAAAAAAGTGTTAACAATTAAAGTTCACAAGTATACAGTATATTATCAAATATTCAAATCTACTTTTTCATGCTCTCACCAAGTTTCTTTTTCCTTTATCTCCTCTCTTTCTCACAGCCTTAGTTTTTTTTTGTCTAATTTGTTCCTCCATCGTTGACATTTTTCTCTTACATGGGGGTCTTTCCTTGCCTCTAATAACATGAGGACTTAGCACCTTTTTCGAATTTCCTTCCGTTGCTGTATTCATAGTACTTACTCCAACATTCTTCTCTTGTATGTTGTGGGGCTTCGAGGTGCAGTATACGTCATTCATCGCATACAACTTCGATACCATATCCTCAGTATGTCCATCTTGAGAGTAAGCATTTGTTATTACCTCATAACAAATCTTCAATAGATGTTTATACCTAACAGTTTCTGGCCTTTGATTAGCAACGTCATGACTGCTCGAAATAATACTATACCTACGTTTTATGTCTTTTCTCCATCGGTCCAATATGTACTTTTCCGGCAACTCATGGACTTTCCTAGCTGAAAAGATGGCAAGAATATGTTTACAAATTATCTCCCGCATCTCAAATAACCCGCAAATACACTTTGGCTCATACTCGGCCTCATTAAACAAAATAGTATAAGTAACCTCCTTAATGAAATCTTCAGCCTTAATTTCATCATCGACCGAATCGACCGAGTAAGTTGCGATTACTCTATCCATTTTCTCGAAACGACAATGACAATAAATCATTTCCATTATCTCTTGTTGAACCTCTTTAAAATTTTCATTTGTGTACATATCTTGAAACTTCTTCTCAAGAGCCAAGTGTGATATGTAAGGAATGGTGAAGTTGAAAGAATGAAAGTCTGCTTGATTTTCGTTCTCAATTTTTTTCTTCAATGCATTGTCGAACTGATCAACAAATTCTTTAAGGTTTGTCCTGGCATGCACATAGCCGTCGAAAAAAGCGTTCATGTTCTCACTGAGCTGAGTTGTACTCATCCCAGCCCAAAATGTGTTCTTTAAATATACAGGCACCCAAAACTCTCTCTCTGCATATAGGCTTTGCAGCCATGCATTTTCATGCAAGTTGAATGTATCCTTGAGGATGTTCCAAGAATTCTCAAAATCCTCAATAGTAAGTGAGTCATAGACACAAGATAGTAACTTACTTTTCAGGCCAGATTGGTATTGACTATGAGAAACAAGTTTCTCAGGGACCTTTTTCAATATGTGCCACAAGCAATATCTATATCGTGTGTTGGGAAAAACAATGGCGATCGCATTTTTCATTACTCGATCTTGATCTGTAATGATAGTATTTGGTGCTTTTCCATCCATGCAATCAAGCCAACTTTTAAATGACCATACAAATGATTCAATATCCTCACTTGAAATAAGGCCTGCACCAAAAAGGATTGATTGTCCATGGTGGTTTACACCTACGAAAGGTGCAAATGGCATACCATACCTGTTTGTCAAGTATGTGGTATTGAATGTTACCACATCTCCAAAATAGTTGTAAGCCCCTCTACTACGGGCATCCGCCCAAGACACATTTTTCATCCTATCATCCTCATCCACCTCCATGATACTAAAAAGACCATTATTCTTGTATTGCATCCTTCTAAAATATTTCAACAGTGCTTGAGCACCACCTTTACCAAGACGTAGGTGTCGTGCCTTATCAATATAGTTACGACAATCTTTTTCTCCAAATGGTACATTCTCAAACCCACCCGCCTTAGTCACAAGTGTTTGGAAACTCTTATTCATCCATATGCCAGCCTGATCATTTGTATCCAACACTCTTCTAACTGACTCATTAACTTCTCTGTTGCATCTGAAGAATCTTGCTTTTCTTGGACAGAGTACATGATTGTGTGTGTTAAAAGCTGATGTGACACACAACTTCCCATTCTTGAACATTACATTCATCCTTGCCTTGCAGTTTGTCCTGCTTGTTGGTCGAGACCTTGAGACATTTGATGTTCTAATCCGTGCCTTGCCACCACGAGCACATCCCAAAGTAACGTATTTGATAGTCCCATCTTTCTCTCTTTTACTCCTTTGTGTCATAACCGAAAAACCTTCTTGTTTTCCATAATGTTTATAATAAGCCATTAACGCATTCTTCAACTCAAAGCACATCCCTAGCTTTGGCTCCTCAGTGATATCACCCCCATCAGTTTGCTCGACATGAAGTGACTCGGAACTGACAACCTCTTTGGTCTCAACAGTATTATCCAAAGAGGCAGTAAACTGCTCTCCATAGTCTATCGAGTCTAATGTGGCCTCACTAAACTCTTCAATAGAGTTACTTTGCTGCACTTTATTTTCCTGCAAATTAGGAGAAACGAGTATTATATGACAATATATGTTCTGGATAATGTAAAAGACAACACATATGAAACATCTGTTTGCATCACCTCACTACCACATGGATAAGGGTTGGCATTTGTCGAAGGAGCAAATGTTGGTAAAGTCAAACAAAAGCTAGCAGCTACAGTAGCGCTGCTTTGTACACTAGAACTAGTAGCTACACTAGAGCTAACATTGGTTACGGAACTAGACATGTGAGCGATTGTAGAGTTCCATGTTTGTTGCTGCAGTTTTACAAATAAAAATTTAATAGACATACTTAGAAACAAAATTGTATAGTCCAGAAAATTAAAGCACAATAACAAGATAGTAAATATTCCAAAAAATAGTAACCTGGTTGCTCCATGGATATAGGTAGGCAGTTGGAGGAGGTCCCATCATTGGTATGACAAAACTATACAAGGTAGCGGAACTACTCAGGGCAGCAGTACTTGACGTAGCAGCGCAAGTAGAGCTCCATGGGTGTTGCTGTAGTTTTCATAAAAAATTATTTAAAAAAAAAGGGCAAATATTCAAGTTCATAAAATTAAAGCTACCATCCAACGATCACCTGGTTGCTCTATGGATATGGGTTGGCACTTGAATGAGGCATAAAAGGTGGTAACCATGCATGAGGCATTGGACCGTAGTAACTTGGCATGTAGTTTGAAACGCCTGAATAAAGTGGTCTTGATATGTCCTAACATGTAGCAACATGAGGACTTCAACCCAAGTGGCCAATGAGTACACATAAAATAAGTACACACCAATTGTTGAAAGAGGTGTACAATACAGGAGTTGATGGATTAGTGAGAGGAGGTGTTATGCGGGATGCGTCTTCTTTATCTTTTTCCATCTTCACAATTCTAAATATAACTACCTTAACAATAAAAGCAAGTGGATAATGAAAGCAAGATGCATGCACACACGAGTAAAAATATATATATATATATATATGGGATCCACATAAAAAGAAATTAAATTTTTAATAGTGGATTATACTCTTTCTCAAAATGACTATATGACAATTACGAACTCTACTACTGTATATATGATTAATTTAAATATTATTGTAAAGGTTATATAAGATAACTTTTTAGTTTGAGCAGACCAAAATCCACTTAGATTTGGGTTTGGAGTCTCGATTTTGGTTACTAAAGTTTTTGTGCAATTTATTATTTGTAAGAATGCTTTGAGCATTGTGTATCACTCCCATGAATGAATGACGAGAAAAACAAATATTTTAAAATTAATAGATTGGAGAATATTCAGTTTTCCCAAAGTGACAAACACACCCATTGGGCGTTAAAAACCTATATTTCTTTCTCTCCCTAACTTATTATCTATTTAGTTGCTGACTGAAAGATCAAGATCAGATCATTTTAATTCCAGCAAAATACCGATTGAGAATTCAACGTGGATGTAAAAATCTGCCACATGGATGTACTATACTACTTATACCAGACTTCTTGATGAATTATCAAACCCTACAGAGTAACTTAGGATGGTGTGGTATCAAAGCCTTATAATAAATTTATTCTTGTGGTTGATGACAAAACGTAGAGCTTTGGGTTTAGATAAGAGTCGTTGAAGACAATTTCTAACAGGCACCATTGAAAAAATGTGATATTTACCTTCTAGAGGATGAGATCTACAAGAGAGAAAGAGCAATGGAGGTCTGTGATTTTCCTCTTCCGGCTTGAATCTGTGATTTTTCCCCATTCCAAATGGATATGCGATTTTCCCTCTTCAGTTTTAGAGTTCAACTTACGAAAATTTTTTCCTTCCCGCTAGAGTTTTGCCTTTTGTTCAATTTCTACTTTTTTTTTTTAATATAATTAATTACGTGGCCAAATGCCACGTCAAATTCGTTCGTAGACAAGCACGTCCCTAGCAGAACTCTTCTTCGGATTGACGGCCATCGATCGGCATTTGACAAGCAGATTCGTAATTTCTTGTATTTAATTCAATAAATGGGGTGAAATGGATCTTTCGGATTTATCTCATCAATTAAAATACTTTTTTAAGCTATATCATGATTGGTCAATTAATGTCCTGGAAAATAGTTATAATTCTTTCAATATCTTGCAGCAGTTATCTCTTAATTAACAAATGGGAGGCGGTCCTCTCAAAAGCTTGAGACTCGACCCTGGCCTTATGAAAATGAATGTTCCTAGCTGCGGTGGGCCGGTTTTGATCGAATTGTTGAAAATATTTTCTTAAAATAATATATATTTTATTTATTATTAATAAGATTTTTTGAAATTTATTTTGAAAGTTGCGTGTTATTTTCAAAATAGATAAATTATGAAAAATTGGGTCCACATATTATTAGAAGCTATTAAGTGGCTTAGTGGTATCGATGCCCTAGTCGCATCTGTTAGGTTTCAAACCCATGCAAGAAGGATGGTAAGTGAAAAAGCAGTGGTTCTACACAACACTACACCTAGAGGGGGGTGAATAGGTGTAAACCGATTTTTCTGGTCTTTTAAAAAGATTGTTAAACAACAATTAATTAAAGCAATAAATCACACAAAAATCAACACAATATTTTGTTCACGGAGTGGAAACTCATTTGAAGAACGTCTTCAAAATTTAAAACCACTCCGGGTGTAAGACACCACCTCAAATCTACTATAAAAAATTTAGTTTGTTACAACCAATTTAGAGACACTCACAAAACCTTTGTAGTAGCTAAACTTGGCTTGCAATACCACGAGTGACCCACTCGATCTCTACACGCATGTAGTGTCAGAACTCCGACCTTTCTATAGCTTCCCACGAGAACCTCTCGATCTCTGCATCACCAGCAGTTCCGGACTCTTCCGGCCAACGAACTTGTCCACTCCAATGGACTCAACTGAAGTTTGATGTTGAATGTAGTGTGGTGGAGATGTGTTTTTCCAAGAGAGAATCAACCAAGTGGGGGAGAGGTTGCTCTAAAATATCTTGGAGGCCCTTAGGGTTTTTGCTCTGATTCTCCACACTTAGAACAGCAGAGAAGCTGTTCTATTTATAGTACAACTCAAAGGAGGCGCATGAAAACCCTAGGTTTTAAGTCATCTGGAACATTCGCTCGAGCGCAGTGTCGAGCGAAGGTCGAGCGCCGAAATCTGTCTGAGTTCGCTCGAGCCAAGTGTCGAGCGAGGGTCGAGCGGTACAATCTGCTTGAGTTCGGTCGAGCCAAGTGTCGAGCGAGGGTCGAGCGGTCCAATCTGCTTGAGTTCACTCGAGTCATGTGTCGAGCGAGTGTCGAGCGGTGACACCTGTTTTGACCAGTGATCAGCACACTTCAATCCTTTCGCTTCAACACTTATTACAACATTATTTTACACAGGTTTTCACAAGAATATGTCAATCAACTCATTTTTGCCTCAACAATCTCCCCCTTTGGCATTTCTGTGACAAAACCTCTAACCTATACATATGACCTAATCCTAGCACACCCATCACTAGATTTATATTCTTGAACACGATGAAATATTTCTGCACATACTTAGCAAACGGTTAAACATATCGCACAAAGAATTGTTTGCAAATCACAAACCACAATTCATGAATAGATATGACAAGTACAGGCTTTAGAAACAAAATATTTTATTAAACAATTAATCAGAAAAAGAGTTCAAGAACAATTAGTCACACAGCAGCAGTAAACAAGAGATATAAAATCAAAAGATAAAAACCAAAAACTAGCTGCTGTTCTCAAAACACAAGTGTTGCTACCAACTAAGCTGTTGTTCCCAAAACACAAGTGTTGCTACCAACTAACACTCTCCCTGAGTTAGTATCCAAATATCCAAAACTCCCCCTTAATCAGTACTCCCCCTTTTTGTCACAGGCTGACAAAGGGTCTCAATCATCTGCATGGCTGCCACCATCGTCATCATTAAGCTGCTCTTCAATGTCATTGAAGCGTTGGGTCACATGCTGCTGCAGGCTATCAAACCGGGCATCCAACGTATCAAACTGGGCATCGAAAGTATCCAACCGAGCATCAAGGCGGGCTAAATACTCAAGAACCTGCTGAAGACTGGGCTCGGTCGAGCCGGGTGCCGAAGGGGATGGAGCCGAGCTAGATGGCTGAGAGCTGGAAGGCCGAGAACTCGAAGGCTGAGAGGAAGGTGCGGGAGGATGCTTAACACAGATAGGATGCAGGGTGGTGTGAGCACGACTAAGCTGCACCGTCCTACGACCAATGGGAGCCTTAAGTGCTATTCTAGGCTCTTGAGGGAGAAAGGCAACAGATTGAGAGAGGGCTATACGGGTGATGAGACAAGCAAACGGCAAACCAGTCCGTTTCTTGGAGGACTGAAACGCCTCAATTATGACCCGACACAGAAGAGGCCCTAGATCAAGAGGGACATCATTGATCAAGGCATAAAGAAGAATGGCGCGGTCAAGACCCACGTCACTCTGATGACCCGTAGGATATAGATTTGTAAGAACAATCCTACT